>JBBPUQ010000010.1:3430000-3935343 GCA_038501195.1 Nemania diffusa | reverse complement strand
TAACCCTAACCCTAACCCTAACCCTAACCCTAACCCTAACCCTAACCCTAACCCTAACCCTAACCCTAACCCTAACCCTAACCCTAACCCTAACCCTAACCCTAACCCTAACCCTAACCCTAACCCTAACCCTAATAACCCTAATTTTATATAAATTTAATTAAAAAAATATTAAAAAATTTTTTATATTTATTATATTTAAATTTAATTTTATTTAATAATTTTTTTAATATATTTTTAATTATTTAATAAAAATTATTATTTATATTTTATATAAAAAAATAAAATATATATTATAAAAATTATTTTTAATATAAATTAATTTTTAATTTTTAATTTTATAAATTTATAATTATAATTTAAAATATTTAAATTTTATTTTAAAATTTTAAAATTTTATATTAATATATATATATATATTAAAATATAAAATATTATTAAATAAAATATATATAAATTATTTATATATATATTTATATAAAATTTATTAATTTTAAAAATTTTAATAAATTTTTTTATTTTATATTTATTTAATTAATTTATTATAATTTTAATTAAATATATTTATATATATATATATATATATATAAATTATATTAAATTATATATTTTAAATTATATAAATAAAATAAATAAATTAATAATTTTTATTAATAAAATTATAATATATTATATAATAAATAAATATTAATATTTTTATTAATTTTTTTTATTAATTTATATTTTATTTATTTATTTAAATATTATTATTATAATAATTTTATTTTAATAATTTAATTTTAATATTAATATTTTAAATTTTAATTATATTATATAATTTAATTATTTAATAAAATTAATAATATTATAAAATTAAAAATATATATATAAAATTAATAAAATTTAAATATATTAAATAATATAAATAAATTTAAATATATTTATAAATTAATTTATAAATTTAATAAAATTTAATAAATAATTATAATAATTAATTAATTAAATTTAAATAAATTAAAATATTTTTATTTTATAATTAATAATAAAAAAATTTTTTATTTAAATTATTATTAATTTAAAATTATTTAAAATAAAAAATTTAAAATTTATTGTTTTTTTATATTTATATATATAAATTTATAATTAATTTAATATAATTTATATAATTATATATATATAAATAAAAAATTAATAAATTTTATAAAATTATAAATAATATTATATATAATATATTTTTATTTAAAATAATAAAATTAATTAAATTAATATAATAAATATAATTAATTAAATTTTATAATTTTATATAATATATAATTAAAATAATATATTAAAAATAATATTTATAAAATATTTAATTATTTATATATATATATAATTATATTTTTAATATAATTTAATTAATTTAATTAATTTATTTTAAAAATAAATATTATTTAATAAAATAATATAAAATATATAATAAAATTAATATATTAAATAAATTTTTTTAAAATTTAAATAAAATTTTAAATTATATAAATTTAAAAATTAAAATATATTTATTATAAAAAAATTAAAAAAATTAAAAAATTAAAATTAAAATATATAATTATAATTATATATTTAATATATATAATAATAAATAATATTTAATTAAAATAAAAAATTTAATAATATTATAATAATATTATATTTATATTTTAAAATTTATATTAAATTATATTTAAATATTTTTTATAATATAATAAAATTTTTATAATTTTATAATTTTAAAAATTTTAAATATTTTATATTTTTTATAATATAATATTTATTTTATTTATTATATAATTTATTTAATTTATTATATTTAAAATTTTATTTATTATAATTTTATAATTATAAATTATAAATATTAATTATATTAATTTTATATTTTTAATTTATAATTAATTAATAATTTTAAAAATATTTATTTAATTATTAAATTTAAATTTTTATATATTTTAAATTATAAATTATAAATATTAAATATATATAAAAATAAAAATTATTTAAAATTATATTTTTTAAATATATTTAATAATTAATATTTAATTTTTTTATAAATAATTTTAATTTTAAATTATAAAATAATATAATAATTTTAATTATAAATTAAATTTAAATATAATATATAATTTAATATTTATAATAATTATAATTATATAATAAATTATAATATAAAATATTAATTATATAAATAAAATATTTTTTTAATTATTTAATATAAATTTAAATATTATAAATATAAAAAATTTAAAATTATTATAATAATTAAAAATATTTTTTAAATAAAATATCAATAAATAAAATTATATTATTATTATATTTATAATAATAATTTTTTATATAAATATTTTTAAATTATAAAGATTTATTTTATTTTTATAAAAATAATATAAATTAAAATATAATTAATAAAAAAAATAATATTAATATTAAATATTTATGAAATTAATTAAAAATAATAATAAATTATATTAAATTTAAAATTAATAATATTAATTAAAATATTAATTAAATTAATTTAATATTATATTATTATTATAATATTTATATATATAAATCAAAAATATTTTATATTAATAATTTAAATAATATAATAAATAAATAAAAAATTATAAATTAATTATTAAATATTTATATATAATATATAAAATTTTAATAATAAATTTTAATTATATTATTAAATAAATAATATTTTAATATATAAAAATTAATTTAATTTAAAAAATATATATTAATATTATAATAAATTTATATAAATAAATTATTATTATAAATAAAATAAATTAATTTTAAAAATAAATAATTATATTTTAAATAAAATTATATATATATATTTTAAATATTTTATATATTTTATATATTTTATATATTATATATATTATATTTATTTTATATATTTTATATATTTTATATTTTATATATATATTATAAATTTTATATATTTATTTATATTATATATATTATATATATTATTTAAAATTTATTTTTTTAATTTTTTTAATATAAATATTATTATTATAAATTTTATTTTAATTTTAAATTAAATAATATTTATAATATAAACATTAAATTAAATTTATTATATTAAATAATAAATATAAAATAAATTATAAATATAAAAAAAATAAATATTTAATTTTTTAATATTTTATTAAAATATTATAAAATATATTAATTTATATTTTTTATTATTATAAATTTAAATTAAAAAGATTTATTTAAATATAAATATAAAATAAATTATAATATATAATAAATATAAAAAAAATAATTATTAAATGTTTTATTATTTTATTATAATATTAAAAAAAAAATTAATTTTTAAAAAAATTTATTTTATTTTTTTTATTATTATAAATTTAAATAAAAAAACTTATTAAAATATAATATTAATATTTTATTTTAATATATTTATTATAATATATATATTTATATTTAAATTTATAATTATATTTTATTATTTTAAAATTAAAATATATAAAATAAATATATATATTTTTAAAATAAATATAATAAAAAAAACTAAATAATTTATTTTATTATTTTAATTATATTTTATTTATTTATTAATTTATATATTTTTTATAAAATAAACTTTAATTTTATTTTTATATTTTTTTTTATAATTATTATTATAAATATTATACAATATTATTAATTTTATACTTTTAATTACTATTTTATTATTAATACTATTACAAAAACAACGCTACTAGTTTTATATTTTATACACTATTTTATTGTTAATGCAATTATAAAAACAATGCTTTTATTAAATATTAAATATAGCTAAAAAAAACAAAACAAAGCGTAAACATAAAAGCAAAAAATACTGCTACAGAAAGCTTTTTAGTTAAATAGCTAGTTCTGTTTTTTTTTTATTTTGTTGTTAATACAGCTTTTTAAACAACACTTTATTTAAAATAACTTACAACTTAATTTAATTAGTTTATTTTTTAACTTAACTGCTTTATTTTTTATTTTAATCGAATCTTTAGTGTAGTTATAACATTAATATACAATTAAATTTTAAAGCTATAAATTTTTATTATTTTTAACAATAATTTATAACAATTTAACTATTTAATTTATTAACTTTTAAATCGATATTTTGTTTTACTGCTATATTATTTTTTTTTTTAATAGTGCTAATATAATTAAAACGTTAAAAAATAATTAACGTTTACTTTTTTAATTGTACTATATATTAAATGCTGTTTTTAATAACTTAAATTATATTGTTTTTTAATATAGTTTAAAAGTTTTAAACTTTTTTTATAATAATAACTAAAGCAAAATAAGCTTTATTACTTTTTTAATAAATAATAATAAAGCTGTAGTTAAAGATTTAAATAGCGCTATATTTAATAAACTGAATTTATTTAACTTTAAATTTGACTATTTAACAATTAGTAAAACAATATTTAAATTTTAAGCTACTATTATTAATAGCTATTTTACTAAAAATATTAATATTTTAAAAAGTTTGTTGTTTATTACTTAATTAATAAAAGCAGCTTTTAATTTAGTTTTTTTATATAATTAACTAAAATAGCAGTTTTTTATTTTTTTAAAATAAAAATATAACTTTGTTTAATATTAATTAACAGTAATATATTAAAAAGTGTATAACTATAATATGTTTTTTAACTGATTTTACTTTTTGTTTTTTTTATTTGTTGATTAAGCTACTTACTATTTCTGAAAAGCTTTTAAAAAATAAAATATTTAATTCGAAAATTTTTAAAAAACAGATTATTTAATTTAAAGCTTTTAAAAAATAAAATATTTAATTTAAAAGCTTTTAAAAAATAAACTATATAATTTAAAAGCTTTTAAAAAATAAAATATTTAATTTTTGTAAATATTCTATTTTTTAAGCTTTTTTTTTAATTTTTTTTTAAGTTTATTCAATATTTTAGTTATAAATTTTTTTTATATACTTTTACTAAATATGTATTAAAAGTAGTACTAACAGCTATATTAAATAGTAATAAATATAAAAAAAGCAATATTTTATTTTAGTTAACTAAATATATTACTAATAATAACTTAGCTATATTTAATAATACTTTAGCAAATAACAATTTAATAAATAAAACAGTATTTTAAAAAAAGTTAATATATTAGAAAATATTGTTTTAATATTTACTATTAAATTATAACAAGCTTAAACTTTTGTTTTAATTAACTGAAAATATTTTTTTTATATTGTAAATATAACTTTTAATTAAAAAAAGTTACAATATTAATAGTTATATTATTTAGCTTTAGTTTTTAAAAATGTTTTTAAAATATATATTTTATTTGTTTTATATTTTTTTTTTTTATATTATATTATTACAGAACTTATATTGTATTTTTTAGTTTGTTATATTTTATACAATATATAATATATAATTCGGTGTTTATAATACTAGTAAATTTAATTATATATATTTGTTTTTTTTAAATGTACTGCTTATTTTTAAGCAATATATTGTTTATTTGTTTTTTAATATGTAGTTTTTATTTGTTAACAACTGTATACTATTAATGCTTAAATATTTTTGCTTATATACTGTTATAAACTAATATTTTATATTATTTGTTTAAATATAAACAAAAGCTAGTATATTATAAACTAAAGTTTAAGTTTATATATAAAAGTATTAAATCTATTTGTAATATTATATACTATATAAATATACTATTAAATTTTAAAAGTATTTAAAATAGTTATGCAATAAGTACAAGTTGTATTATTTTATTAGTTCGATTATTATTTTATAAAAACATAATATAAAAGATGTTATTATAAACAATATTTTAAAAAAAGCAATTTGTAACTTTTACTGCAAATATTTGTTAATTATTAACTTTGATTTATTAAACTTTAAAACAATTTAAATAAATTTTAAGTTTTATAATATATTATATATTATTAAATTTAAAAACTAAGCTAATGTTTTAGCTTTATTATTTATATTGTTTTATAAGTTAAAATATTTAACTTATATAAAACAAATAATTAACTATATATTTAAAAAGTTTGTAGTGTATTTATATTTACAAAATTTATTTTAAAATATAAGTTTGCTAAATATAGTAAAAAAATTTGCTAAAAAGCTTTTTTTGCTATATTAATTAAAAGTTTATAACATTTATAAATAGTATTTTTAAACATTAAATAAAAACTAATTTCTGTTTAATATGCTATAGTTTAAACTGCTTATATTAAGTTTTAATTTTATACAAACTTTTTACTGTTTTTAAGCTAGTATATTTACTTTTAAGTAGCTTATAAATATAAAGTATATTTTTTAAGCTTTTTAAAACTATAAAAGCTAGCTATATGTTTTATTATTTTTTGTATTGTTGTAAATACTGCTGTTTAATTACAACTTTTGCTGCAAATGCTACATTTTATAGTTACATTTTATAGCTATTAATTTTTAATAGTTTATGTTTATATAAACATATTAATTATTTCTTTTAACAAACTATATAAAATATAATTTTTGCTTTTTTGTTTTAACTAAAAATTTTAATATTTTAATACTAATATATATTACTTGTTTTATTGAACTTATTAAAAAACTTGTTATATTTGCTTTATTTAATACTAATTTATTTACTAATTAGTTTTTAATAAAATTATATATTAAGTACTTATATATTAATTAGCTATTTTTAAGTTTGTTTTAGCTTATTTATATTAATAATATATTCTTTTAATACTTTTAGATATAAAAACAAAAGTTTAGTATTTGTTTTTTTAACAAACAAAAATAATAATGCTATAAGTTTAAAATTGAAAATATTATATATAAATATAATATAGTATAATTATTAAATAATATATTCTAATAATATATATTTTAGTTTAATAATATTATTTTAAATAAAATATATTTATTATTTTTAAAACTATTTTATAGCAATAAATAGCTATATTTATAAAGTGCTATATAAAACATTGTTAAAGCTAATGCTTTATTTAAAACTATGTTATAAATAAATATAATATAAATATTAATATATGCAATATTGCTTAAATAATATAACAAAATATACAAACTATATAATAAAATATATAAACTAATACTATAAGCTGTTACTTATATATATAATTTCGACTTTTTTAAAACTTATAAAAAATTATTTAAATAACTAAACTTTTTTAATACTACTGTTAAAACTGCTTTATATAAAAGCTTATTAAATTTTAACAGCAATTACTTTTATGTTTTTATATTTTTTAATTTATATAAACTTTATATTAAAGTATTTTTAGCACTAAAAAAAAAAGAAGTTACTGTTTTATTTAAAAAAAGCGATATATTATTTAATAGTAATATATTATTGCTACTTATTTTAATGTAGCAGTAGCAGTTTAAAATAAATGTAGCTAATAACAAATTTAATAAATATAAGTGCTACTTTTAGTTATTATATATATAGTTAATACTAAGCAGCTAAACTAAAATTGTAGCTTAAAAAGCTAAAACTTTTATTTGTTAATATATTAAAGTTTAAACTGCTTAAAATACTACATTTAACTATTAGAACTTTTATTACATATTATAAAACAATTGAACTAACTACTACAAAACTTATACTAGAACTTATATTTTTATTATATTTAATTTTAAATATATAAAATTTTTGTATTTATAATTGTTAAAATGTAATAATAATTAATGATTTGATTTTTTTAGTATTTTTTATTACTGCTTTAGCTTTTTAACTTGTTGTATAAAAAATTATTTAAATTATAATGTATTAACTTTTTTAAACTGGGCGTTTTTATTTACAGTAGCTATTTATTTGTTATTAACTAAAAACTAGTTTAAGCTACAAATATTTAATATATACTTTACAATATATTAACGTTATACTATTTAACAAATAATACTATATAAATCTAAAAAATATATTAGTTTTACTGTTTTATTAAAATATTTAATAGTAAAAAGTTGCAACAGTAACTTTTATATATGTTTTAAATAGTTTTTTATATTTTTAATAGTTTGCTTTATTTTATATAAAAATTAATTATATTATTGCTTTAGTATATATTTTTATACTATAAAACTGCTGTTTTTGTTTATTAATATATTTATATAGCCTAATTTATTAAATACAATTATAAACTAACTAATGTATGCTATAAGTACAAGCAATAAATATAGCTTTAATATAATTATAAATTTTGTAAAAAAGCAAAAAAAGCTTTTTTTAAAGTTTATTAAGTAAAAAAAACATGTTAAACAATATAATATAAAAAGCAGAAATAGTATTAGTTTTATATTAGTTATTAATAATATTAACTATATTAATAATAGTAACTATATTAATAATATTAATAATATTAATAATTATTTATTTTTAAAATAAATAAACTTTTTTAAAACTTATAGTAAAAAAAAAAAAAAATATAGTTTTGCTTTTATTTATAGTATAATTTTAACTTAATGTAACAGTTATATTATTTAAACTTTAAAAAAAGCTATAAAATATAGCTAGTTTTTAAAAACTAATTTTTTTGTATTAGCTAGCTAAATAAGCTTTTAAAAAACAAAATATATAATTAATTCAAATATTTTATTTTTTAAATTAGCTTTAAATAATTAATTTTTTTATTTTATTTAGCTATATAAGTTTTTATAAAACAAAATATATAATTAATTTTATATATTTTATTTTTTAAACCGGTTTTTAAACAAACATTTAAATTTATAATATTCGATTGTTTCGATTTTTATTATTATTTAATTTAGTTATAAAAATCTAAATTCAACTAATTTTATAAACTACAATTTTTTTTTTTTTTTTAGTACTTTTGCAGAAATTATTTTAAAAGTACTATTTTTAAAAAAGTGCTTTTTTTTAATACTTTTTTTTAAAACCGGGGCTTTTGTTAAAACAGGCAAAACGTTAATTAAAAGTGCTTATTTTTAAACTTTTAACAAAATAGCTAAAACATTAATTAAAAATACTTGTTTTATTTAAAAGCTTTTTTTTAAAAAGCTTGTTAATATTATATAGTTTATAAAATGTTTATTTATTTTTATTTATTATATACTGTTTTTAATAGTTTAATTATATACTACTAATAATATAAAATTTTTATTTATTTTTATTAGTTGTACACTTAGCTTAATAATTTAATTATATACTGCTAATATAACAGAATTTTTATTTATTTCTATTAATTATACGCTTAGCTTAATAATTTAATTATATATTGCTAATATAACAGAATTTTTATTTATATTTATAAATTTTATACTTAGTTTAATAATTTAACTATTTCTTGCTAATATTATAAAATTTTTATCAATATTTATTAAATTTATGTTTTGTTTAATAATTTAACTATTTTTTGCTAATACTGCAGAATATTTGTTAATATTTATTAAATCTATATTTGGTTTAATAATTTAGCTATGTTTTTTTAGCAGTATAAAATCTTTTTTAGTATTTTCTTTAGTATTTTTTTTATTATTTGTTAAATCGTTTATATTATATATCTAGGTTTTTAACTACAGTTTGTTATTTGTTGAATTTTTGTTTAAGTTAATAATTTAGCTTTTAATTTTTTTGTAATAGCTGCTATTTTTATATTTAAAGTTTTTTTGTTTTAAAAACGCTTTATTTTAAGCTTTATATTAACTTTTATTATATTTGCTTTAGTTTTAGTTTGTTAATTACTTTTTAAATGTTTAATTAAGTATAATTTTATTATTAGTTTAAATTTAAACTATTAAAAAAAATAGCAACGATTTAACAAAGTTTAGCTAATTTATTAGTTATTTAAATGTTTGTTAGTTATATAACTTTATATTAAAAATGTCGAACTTTTTATAATTAATATATATTGTAAATAATAGCAAGTTGATATTTAACATTTAATTAAAGTTTTTTTATTTAATAAACTTACTATTTAGTGCTATATTAACATATAAAAAGTAATTTAATATAAAATTAATACTAATAATTATATAATAGCAGTAGCTGTTTAAAAAAATATTTTATATAAATTAAAAATATAAATTTACTGTTATATTTAAAGCATTTTTTATTTTAGTAACAAATTTTAAATAAGCAAAAAAAGTATTATAACTTTGTAATATATTTTTGTAATATAACTAAATTGTATAGCTATAATTAATATTATTTAAAGTATTAATAATAATAAAAAAATTTTAGTAAATTTTAAAATTTAAAGTTTTGCTGCTAAAACTAAATATAGTATAAAATAGCAGATTTAAAAAATCTAAAAAACTGAAAAAAATGTTATAATAATATAAAGTTTTTTTTTATAACAAAAATTAGCTAAAATAAGTAATATTTACAATAATAATTTTAGTAGTAGTATAAAATTAATTAAAATTTAATATATATATATTAATGTTTTTTTAGTAAATATTAAAATAAATATTATAAACGAGCAAATTAGTTATACTAAAAATACAAGCTATATATTTTATAAATAAAAGTTAGTACATTATAAATAAAAAAAAAAAGCAAAAAAAAAAAAACTAAAAAATAGAATATTTATAACTAGTAAATATTCTGTTTTTTAAAAGTTAAAAAAAAAAATATTTATAACTTGTAAATATTCTGCTTTTTAAAAGCTAAAAAACAAAATATTTACAACTTATAAATATTTCGTTTTTTAAAAGCTAAAATTATATATAAAATATTATTTACTATTAAACAAAAAAAAAAAACGTTATTATAACATAATATATAACTTTTTTTTTTAGTTTATTATTAGTAAATAAAACATATAAAAACTTGTTTAATATAACAAACTAATTAAACAAAAAATATAAATAGTTATAGCAAAAAACTAGTAACTAAATATATTTATTAATATAAAAAATATTAAAAAAAAATAAAGTATTAATATTATTATATTTATAAAACAGTTTTTTAGCTGCTATAGCTTTAATAAATAAACTTTTAAACTTAATAATTTTACTATTAAATTTTTATAGCTTTAATAATTTAAATAGTTCAATATTTATATTTGTAGTAAATATAATCTATATTGTAGTATAGTTATAAAAAAGCAATGTTTTGTTATTTGTATTAGTTGCTATATTAAAATATTTCTATAAAATATTATTTAACTATTACAAATATTTATATAAATTAGTTTTGTTAAATTTAAAATTTAAACAATATATAATAAAAAATATAGTTTGTACTTTTTTAAAATAATATATTATATTTGTAAAATTTAATATTTAAATTTTATTTATATTAATATTATTTGTTTTTAGTTTAAAGTTTTTTTTTAAATTAATATTAATTTAATTTATAAATATTAGTTTAAAACTAATAATTTTTTTATTTATTAAATTTAATATTTACTAAATAATATTATTTAGTAATAATATTATAGTTAAATTTAAAACATATAATATAAAATTTATTATTTTTATAAACTTTTTATAAAAGTTGAAATTTTTTTTGTATTTTTTATATGCTAATTTATAGTTTTTAATAATTATATTAAAAAACTTAAACATATTTATAACTATTTATATTTATAACAAAACTAAGTTTTATATGTTTTAAATTTTTTAATATATTTTTATATTTAATAAAGTTAATTTATATTTTAACTTTATATTAATAGCTTTTTAAAACAAAAAGTTTATTTTAAAAAAAGTATATTTTATATTAATAGTTCAAAAATAAATAAATATTGAGTAAATATATAATACTTAGTTCTAATTTTTTATTAAATGTTTAAAAATAAAAACTAAATTATAAAATAACATTTTATAATTTATTTTGTTAAATTGTTAAAAGTTTGTTTTTATAAATATATAAAGTATTATAATTAACGTTATTATATATTAAAAAATTAAATTTTTAATATTAATAAAAATAATATTTGCTTTTAATTTTTAAACAAGTATATTATTTTTAATATTTATAAAAAATATAATAGTTATAAAAACTGTTTTAATTTAAAAAATATAAATAAACTATTTTTTAGTTTTAGTAAATTTTACTAAAGCTTTGTTACAAAAAAATTTATATATTAGTTTTAAAAAATCAATAGTTATTAATATATTAATAAAACATTTAGTTATAAATAAAGCTTTAAAAAATAAAATATTTGCTAGCTTAAATATTTTATTTCTTAAAAATATTATATTTGTTTTTTAGTTTAAATTATTTATTATTTATATAAAAGTAACATTTATAATATTTTGTAATAACAAAATATATATATGCTGCTTTAATATTTAAATTGTTTTTTTAATTAATTAAAAAGTAAAAAATGCTAAAAATATAAGCAGTTTTTTTTATAAAGCTTATTTTATTATTATTGTTTTTATTAATATAATTTAATAATATTTTATAAATAATTACTTTTTTAAATTTATAAAACTAATCGAAAATATTAAAATTTTTTTTTTTAATAATATTATAAAAGTTTTATTTGTTGTAATTACTTTGTTTATTTAAATAATATTATATTTTTTAAGTAACAAAATTTTAGTATTTTCTGTTGTATTTTTTTTTAGAAGTTTTTTTATTTATAACAAACAATATATTAATAAATATATAAAGAATTTATATAATTAAAGTAAAAAAGTAAAGTTTAAAAATAAAATATTTAAAAAAAAAGCATTAAAATAAAAAAGCTGAAATAAGTAGTAAAAAATGCAGCTTTTAAAAAAAAGTTATAAAAAAAATAAAAAAAGTAGTTGTATAAAAGTTATAAAAAAAATAAAAAAAGTAATTATATAAAAGTTATAAAAAAAATAAAAAAAATAGCTATAAAAAAGTTATAAAAAAAATAAAAGAAATAGTTATAAAAAAGCTATAAAAAAAATAAAAAAAATAGTTATAAAAAAGTAATAAAAAAAATAAAAAAAAAAGTTGTAAAAAAAGCTAAAAAAATAATATATATATTTTGTTTTTTAAATAAGTAATAAAAAATATATTTATATATATAAAAAAAAATATAAACTATAATATATTTAAAATATAATTTATATTAGCTTAATATTTTAAAAATTAGTTATAATTTTTAAAATATTATATTTTAATATAACTTTGTTAAAACATTAATATTATTAATTATTATTAATAAGTTTGTTATAACTTTATTTGTATTTTTTGTTTTAGCTTTTTTAATTGCAAGCTTTTTTGCAACATTTTTTTTTCGCTTATAAAATACTTTAGCAAAAAATACAATAAAGTTTATTATAAAAATGTTTTTTTGTATAAAAAATATGTTTTTTTTTTTTTTGTGTTGTTTTAATTTTAAGCTTAAATATATTAGCAAATTAGCTAAAATTATAAAAAAACGAAACTATTAATATATTATTTACAGTAGTTATATTTTATATATTAATAATCAGTTTTAAGCTTAATATTAAATTAAAACGTTTTATTAAAACATTAATGTTTATAAAATCAGCGTTTAAATTAAAAATTAAAACATTTTTATTAAAATGTTTTAGCAAAATTTTTAGCTTTGTAAAAAATATGTTTGCTTTAAGTATTATTTTATTGTTATTTTTATTTTTTTTATTTAATGCTTTAAATAAAAATATAAATATAACAGTAATTTTATTTATTTTTTTTTTCGATTGTTTTTTTTTTACTTTGTTAATTTTATTAATTTTAGCTATTTTAATATTTACTAAAAATATTGTATTAAAAATTAATATAAACAAAGCTATATTTAAAAAATTGTTATTAGTTATAAAAGCTTAATAGTTTTAAATACTGTTTATTTTATAGTTTGCTATTTTATTTTCAAATAATAAGTTCAATAGCTTTTTAAAAACTATATTTGCTATTTATTAAAATATAATATATAATTAAAGAATTAATATTTATAATTAAACTAAATATTTATATATAAAATATAACTTAAAAAGAAATCTGTTTTAAGTTTAATTAGTTTATAATATATTGTATAATTTAAAATGTTAAATTGCTGTAATAATAAATGTGCTAAAAAAGCAAACAAGCTTTTAAGTAATAATATTTGTTATTTTAAAGCTATATAAAAATATTAGCGCAAAAAAAACTAGTAGTAAATATAAATTAGCATAAATAATATAAATATAAAATAAAATCTAAAGTTATAATTTTAATAGTAAAATATTATATAATACTATAAATAACAAACTAATAAAAATAAAATAAAAAAGAAATAAAGCAAATATAAGCTTTATTTATATATTAACTTTAATAATTTTATTTTATATAAGTTTAAAATTAAATATTTATTTAAAAATAAAATTAAAGTTGTTTTTTTAATAAAAAATATTTTAAATATATTAATTTAAAAAAAAACTAAAAAAAAAGTTAAAATAAATATTAAAATAATTAACTTAAAAAACTAATAAAATAAATATTAACTAAACAAAAAAACTGTAATATTTAATAAATATATATTTTTTTATAATGTAGCTATATATAACATTTAAAATATTTGGAATATTTTAAACAATTGATTTAAAAAAAAATCTAAAAAAAGTGTTACAACAAAAAGTTTACTTTTAAAAAGTATATTATATAAAATATAGCAACTTATTAATACTATATTATTTTTTAGTTTTAATAAATATATAATATATATTAAAATATTTAAAATCAAAAAAGTTATTAAAATTAAATAAAAGTTTAATATATTAGCTCAATTTTTTTTGTTAATACTAAAAAATATAATATAGCTTATTAAAATATTTTTTTATAACAAAAAAAATAAGTTTTTAATAAAAAAATATAAATTTTTAACAAATAGTAATAATAAAATATTTAGAAGCTATATTTTAAATTATTTTAATTAGCTATATATTAAAACTTGCTTTTTTTTTATTTTTTAAAAAAGTATAATTATATAACTAAATTTAAATAAGTTTTTATAACAAAAGAAATAAGTTTTTAATAAAAAAATATAAATTTTTAGTAGATAGCAATAGTAAAATATTTAAAAGCTATATTTTAAACCGCTTTAATTAGCTATATATTAAAACTTGCTTTTTTTTTATTTTTTAAAAAAGTATAATTATATAGTTAAATCTAAATAAGCTTTTATATTAAAATTTAGCTTTTATATATTAATTAAATTTTTATAAACTTGTAAATGCTTTGTTAAATAAATAAAAGTTATTATAAAAAAATAAATTACTATATATTTTACAAAGTTGTTTTTTTTTATTTAAATATTATTAGCAGTTAATATATTGTATATTTTAAATATATTTATATATTTTTTAATATATATAATTAAAGCTTAATTATATTAAAAATATAACAATATATTATATAATTATTTAGATTTATTTTTTATTAAAAACTAATAACTATTTTAATTAAAATAATATTATTTTTTGTTTAACTTTTATTGAACTTTTATTTGTAAACAAAGCAAATTATTTAAATTTTTGTTTTTTCTTTTTTTTTTTTTAGCTATAACTGCTTATTTAGCTTTTTTTTCGGCTTTTTTAGCAGCTTTTTTTTCTGTTTTTGTTTTTGCTTTTTTTTTAGCTTTTTTTACTTTTGTTTTAGCTTTTTTTTTAGCTTTTTCGATTTTAGTATTTGCTTTTTTTTATATTAGTTTTGCTTTTTCGATTTTTTTTTTTTTAAAGTTTACATTTTTTTTAAATTTAGCTTTTGTTTTTTAAATAGTAATAAAAACTTTTTGTAATACTTTTTCAAATTTACAATTGCTCAAGTTTTATTTAAAGCAATCTATTAAAAAAACTAGCTTTAAAATTATAATAAACAATATAAAATTAAAATCGTTAAAATTAGCAACAAGTTATATAATATTTATAATAAAGTTAAATTTACTACAATTATTTAAATAGTAATAATTTACTAAGTTATTAAATATAAAGCAAGCTATAAAAAACAATATATTAATAATTTTAACTATATATTTTCTGCTAATAAAAACTAAAAAAGCAAAAACTTTTAAAATATAACAAGTAATAAATTAGTTATAAAAGCAACAAATAATTTTATATATAATTAAAATGTTTATTTTTCTGCGAATTTTTTTGTTGATTTTATTTTTTACAGCAAATTAGCAAAAAAATTTCTACTATATAATTGTTTTATATTATTTAAATATAGTTTTAAATATAATAATAATTATTTAGTTTATAAAGCGTTTTTGTTTAATTTTAATAAGTTTACTTAAAATTTAGTTTAAATTATTTATATTTTATAAAATCAAAAAAACAAAGTTATAATAACAATAAAAATATAAATTAATATTTATTTTTATAATATATATATTATAAATTAAAATATTTATAATTAATATAAAATTATTAAATATAAATATAATATTAATTTGTTTTTTAGTTATATAATAAAATATAATTATAAAAACATTTAAATCAAATAAATTAAACAAAATATATAATTTTTTATTATTAAATAGTTAATATTATTAAATAAACAAAATAGCTTATGTAGTAAATATTAAAACTAAATAGAACTTTTATTAAAAAATAAAATATATAGCTAAATAATATATTTTGTTTTTTAGTTTTATAGCTATAATATATTTGTTTATTTAGTTTAAAAACAAAATATTTAAATATGTTAAATATTTTATTTTTTAGCTATATAGCTATAATATATTTGCTTTTTTAATTAAAAAACAAAATATTTAAATATATTAAATATTTTGTTTTTAATTTTTTTTTTAATATATTGCAGTAAAATAAAATATAATAAAAAACAACTTATTGCTATAACTATAGCAAATTTATTATAATAATTGCTTAAAACAACAAACTTTTTTTATTTTTAAGTTTATATATATAGTTAAAAATTTAAATAATAAAATAAGCTATAAATAAACTTTATTTAATTATATATTAAAATTAACTAATATAGTTAATAAAAAAAGCAATGTAGTAATTTTTTTTTATTTTTTTAAAAATATAGTTAATATTATTATTATTAATATTTATAATTAGTTTGTAAATTTTTTAAATGTTTATTATAACAAAAAGTAGTACTAGTTGCTTTTTTTTATTAAAATTGCTATTTTTGTTAAATATATCGTTTTTGCTATTTTTACTATTTTTGTTACTTCTGCTATTTTTGCTATTTTTGTTATTTTAGCTATTGTTGTTTTTGTTACAACTATTGTTTTATAAAAAAGTTCTACATTTTTACTTCTTTTTTTTTTTTAAATATAAAGCTCAGTTGTTTTTAAAACGCAATATTTTTTCGTTATTTAAATTTAAAACTAAAATATTAAACTTTTTTTAAACTTTAAGATTAAATATAGCAAAATTTTCTTTATTTTAAATATAATTTTATTTTTTTTTTTTTGTAGATTTTTTATTTATAAAATTTTTAAATATTATATATAAATATTTTTAGTAACATTTAAACTAAAAATTATATATATTTTATTTAATAGTATTTAAAGCAACTTATATTATAATAAACTTTGTATTAAAAATATTATTATTAAAAAAAATCTAGTTTTTATTAAAGTTTATAATTTTTGTACTTATGTTTTAATGCAAAAAAATTTATTAATAAATAGTATTTATTATAATATAATAAAAATCGAAGCTTTAATTATATTGTTTTATAATTATTTAAAAAAACGCAAGCAAAAATGTTTACTAGTAATAGCTGTTTTTAAAATAAGCTAAAATAAACTTAAGTTTAAATAATAAAACATTAGAATTTTTTAATTTTTTAAAAAAAAGCTTGCAAAAAAGTCATATAAACAAATGCTTAATACTGTTTATATTAATATATAAAATATAACTAAACAAATTATAAAAGTTCAATATATTTTTATATAGTTTTAATTTATTGTAACAAAATAGTAAACATAAAATTTTTAATAGTTTTAAAAACTTTAAACAAAAATATTTCAATATATTATAAAAATAATTTATTAATAACATTATTAAACAAAACAAAATAATGTTGCATTAAATAAAAACAACTATTTAATATATAATATTTTAAAAGTTTTTAGCTATATAAGTTTTATTAATAACTAATAAACTAAAGCAGTATTATTTCAAAATAAAAATAATATCGATTTTTTTTTTTTTTTTTAGTTTTATTTACTTTTTAAAACTTCTTTTTATTAAAATCTGCTTTATTAAACTTGTTTCAAACTTAAGCTCAATAAAATTATCATTATTAAATAAGCTAAATTTTTTTTACTTTAACTAAATAAAGTTTTTAATAAGCTGCAAAATTTTTATAATATAGCAATTAAAAAAAGTTTGTATAAATATTATAATAACTATTTAGCTAGTTTAAAAATAGTTAATATAAACAAACTTAATAAAAGTATTAAAAACAAAATATTTATAAATGCAAGCAAAATATCCCGTTTTTAAAAAAAATTGTTTATTTTATAATCTTTTTTATTAATAGTTGTTATTATTTTTTTTAAATTTTGTTAATTTAAAACTTAACTTTTTTTTATATAGTTATATTTAGCTTTGTTTTTTTTATATACAAAAAAAATCTTAAGTATATTTTTAAAAAACTTTTGTAAATGTTAAAAAGTTTAAACTGTTATAAAAAACATAGTAAAAACTAAATAAAAATAATATTTTAATAAATTTTTCACTTGTTTAACTTTTATTTTTAAAATATAATAAACTATTGTTTTATTATAAATAATAGTTTTATTAGTTTTATATTTATTTATAAAAAAAACAAAATATAGAAATATTAATATTTTGTTTAAAAGCTTTACTATATCTATTAAAAAAAAAAAATTAATAATAAGCTACAAAATTAAAAAACAAAATATATTTAAATAACTAAATATTTTATTTTTTAAATAAAATAAAACTACATTTATTAACAAGTTAATAAAGTTAATAAATAGCTTTATTATTTAAAACTATTTTTATATTTTTTTAATTAATTTTAAAATAATAAATAGCATTTTAAACTAAAAACGACTTTTTTACAAAGCTACTAGTTACTAATTAATTAATAGCGACATATTTTTACTTTTAAGTTTTTGCTTTTTTAATTGCTTTTGTAGCTAAAGCAGCATTATTATTATTAGTTTTATTTTCAAGCTTATTTTTTATAACTTTAAAAGTTTGCTAAACTATATTTTATTTAACTAAATCTTTTAGTTTATTTTTATTGTTAATAAAAACAATTGTTTTAATTTTAGCGCTTTTTTTATTTTATATTAATAATTTAAAATTACTAATAATATTTTAGCTAACTAAAGCTTTTGTTTAATTATAAATATATTTACAGTTTATAATATATAAATATAGTAATTTTTATAAACTTTTTATTATAAATAATAACAATATTTACTTTTAAATAATAAACAATTAAAACAAAATTTTCTGTTTTTTTTAAAAACTTTAAAACTTATAAAAATTAATAAAAGCATTATTTATTAGTTTTTTTAAATAGTTTACTATATAATATTTTTTGCAGCTTTTTTGTTTTATATACTGCAATTTAATAGCTATATTTGTTTTAGCTATAAACTTAGAACTAGCTAATATATTTTTAGCTATATTATTAACAGTAAATTTATTAATATTTACTTTAGAAATAATATATACAACTTTATTAATAATAATAAAAAAAATAATAATGTTTTTGTTTATATATTACTGCTTATAATAAAAATTACTACTTAGTTTATATTAATAAAACTAGTAATAAATTATTATAGCTAATACTTAGTACTAGTTTTTTATAACAAAGCTAAAAATTATAAAGCAGCTATTACTGCTATAAATACAAAAATAATTAAAAAATATAAAAAGTAAGTTTTTTGCTATTATTACTATTATATAACTAATAATAAATAATAAATAATTTTTATTAATTAATTTAATATTTATATCAAAAAAGCTAAATATATTGTTTATTGTTTACTAAACTATTATATTATAAATTTTATTAATATTTATTAACAGCTGTAATTTATTGTTTATAAAGTTTAAAAGTATAGCAACTTTAGATATTTTTACATTTATATAAATATTGCAATAGTTATAACATAGTTTTAATATAGCTAATACTATAAAAAAGTTAAAAATAAAAAATAATAATAATTAAAAAATAAAATATATAAAAAACTAAATATTTTATTTTTTAACTCTATATAAATAAAATATATAAAAAAAAATTATATACTATATATATTAATAAAAAAATAAAATATATTTATATTTATAAAATAAAGTTAATAAATAAAAAACTTATTTTATAATTTATAACAAGTTATATTATAGACTTTAATATTATATATTTATACATTTTTTACTTCGTTATAGTTATAAATAATCTATACTTGTGTTATTTTTACAGTTAATAATATTTTAACTAGTAAAACTTTAGTTTTATTATAAAAAAAGTACTAAGTTAGCTAAAAGTTGTTTAAATAAGCAGCAAAAAGCTTTTATATATTTCTATTATAAAAAAAGTCTTTTTTTTTATAAAAAATTAATAATAACTTAGCTATTTTATAAATATATTAATATATATATATAGCAAAAAATAAAGCATGTAATAAAAAAAAACCTAAAAAACAGAATATTTAAAAAAACGAGCAAGCACTTTTAGTAAAAAAAAATGTAAAAAAAAAAAAAGTAAACATTTTTAAAAAAAAAAATTATAAAAAATAAAAAAGTAAAAAAAAATAAAGTAAAAAAATAAATAAATATAAAATATTTTATTTTTTAATTTTTTAGTTAAAGCTAAAAATATTTAAGTATTAAAATAACTATATATTAAATATTCCGTTTTTTAATAAACTATTTAAATAACAAAATAACTATATATTAAATATTTTGTTTTTAATATATATAATTAAATATAAAAAAATAAAAAATAATAACAAATAATAGTTATTAATAGTTAATTAAATATTAATTATTAGTGCTATAAATTTATAATATATTTTAAAAAAGTTTAACAACTTATTTAATTAAATATAAAAGCTATTATAATTAAAAGTTTATATATATATAATAAATCTAACATATACAAATAAATAAATTTATAACTATTTATTATTTAATAATATATTAGCTTATTGTTATAAATATATAACTGTATTATTAAATAGTAACTAGTTTATATATTAAATATATTATTTAATATTTAATTAAATAAATAGTAAAAAAATAAAAAAAAACAAAAAATACAATATAATATCTCATGTTTTTATTAAGTATATAGTTAAAAAATAAAAAAGCACAGAAAATACAACACTAAATCTGTTGTTTTTATTAAATATATAATTAAAAAATAAAAAAAAGCAAAAAATATAATACAATATCTAATATTTTTATTAAATATATAGTTAAAAAATAAAAAAGCACAAAAAATGCAACACTAAATCTGTTGTTTTTATTAAATATATAATCAAAAAGTAAAAAAAAGCAAAAAATACAATACAATATTTAGTGTTTTTATTAAATATATAATTAAAAAGTAAAAAAAAGCAAAAAATGCAACATAATATTTAGTGTTTTTATTAAATATATAATAAAAGAATAAAAAAGCGCAAAAAGTATGATATAATATTTAGTGTTTTAATTAAGTATATAATAAAAAAGTAAAAAAGTACAAAGAGTGCAATATAATATCTAGTGTTTTAATTAAATATATATAGTTAATATAAAAAAAATAAAACAAAATTTTAACTAAGTTAAACAAGTATTTAAAGTTAACTTTAACTTATAACTTATTACAATATATATAAATATACTAGTACTTTTTTAAATCTTAGCTTTTAAATCTTAACAATATATATATAATTATTTTTTTTTATTTTATATTATATATAATATATATTATTAATATTATAAAAATATTAACAACATTGTTTATTTTTTATTATAATTTAATAATATTAAAATATATAAATAATATTTTATTATTATAAATATTAAAAATTAAAATATAAAATTATTTTTTTATATATATTATAATTATTTTATATAATAAATTAATATTATTTTATAAATTATTATTTTTATTTTTATTTTTTTTATATTATAATATAAATAAAAAATATTATATTAAAGTTTTAAATAAATTATATAATAATTTATAATAATTAATATTAAAAAATTTATAAAAATTAATTTTTTATATTTTTATTAATAAATTAATAAATTAATTTATTAATAATAAATAATTATATTAATAATAAAATAACTTTAAAAATATTTATTTATTAATATAATAAAAAATTAATAATATATATATATTAATAAATAATTATAAATTATATATTAAAAAATATATAAAACATTTAATAATGTTAATAATATTTATATTATAATAAAATAAATTAATTTTACTTTTTTTAAATAAGCTTGTATACTATAAGTTTAAATTAATAAACAACAGTTTAAAACAACTTTTAAAATTTCTAGTTATATAAATAGGTCTATTTAATATTATTGCTACAGTAGTATAAAAGTTTTAATTAAATCAAAGCAGATTTAATTTAAAAAATTAACTAGTTTATAAAATCTAAAGTTAAAAAAACAAAATGTTTAATTCTTTTTTGCTTTTTTAAAAGTGCTTAAAAAACTTTATATAAAGTGCTTGTTATTTGCTTAAAAGAATATAGCAAACTAGCTAAAGTACAAAGAAATTTAAACATGTAGCATAAGTAGTAATAATTAAAACTACATTTATATATATAGCTTAAAATAAGCTTTTTAACTATTAAACTAGCGCAAGTAATACAGTTATAAAAAAAATATATTAATTAGTTAACTTTAATTAAATCTAATGTTTTTTTTAATATAAAAAAAGTTTAAAAATATAAAGTTTAAAAAGTTATTCTGCAGTTATACTGCTTTATAGCAGTTAACAATTTTAAAAAATATACAATTATTTTTTAAAATTACTTATTTTTTTATCTGTTAAGTTAATTAAATAAGTATATTTTTGCAATCAGTTTATATATATTAAATCAAAAAACTATTATTTAATAAACTTTATTTATAAATAGTGTAACTTAAAGTTTTTTGCTATATAACAATTATATATTTTAGTAAATATTTAATAACTTAGCTATTTTATATATAGTTTAACTTGATTTTATATAGTATACTAAAGTGTGTTTTTAAATAATTAAAAACTAAATGCAGCTTTATAAATCTAGCTTTAATAGTTTTATTAATAAGTAGTTAAAAATATCTATATTTTTTATAAATAATTTTATGTAATAATAGCAGCTATAAACATATAAGTTAAATTAATCACTTGTTACAATTAAAAAAAAATTAAACTAAAGCATAAGTTTTTAGAAGCTAAAAAACCAAACTAAAGCGTTTTATATGTTTTTAAAGCGTTTTTTTAACTAGGATTTTATTTAAATTTAAACTTTTATATATAAGTACTTATTAAATTAATAAATATATGTTATAAATTTCAAACAATAGTACTATAGCTACTTTATTAATAAACTTTGTATTAAGTATACACTGTTTTTATTATAAAAAGTAACACTTTAATAATTAGTAAAATATAACTGTTTTAGTATTTCTAGTAATTTTTAACTAAAATATTATTACAGAATATTTTTTTATTTACTATATACTTTTAATAAAAAAAATAGCTTCTTTTTTTATATTTTGCATAATAATTTAGCTATTTTATTTAATTATATATTATAAACAAAAGTTTTTAAAAAAAGTATATAGAAACATTTCGTTTTTTTTCTTTTTTTTTTTTATGTTTTTTTTTCTTTAATTCTTTTGGTTTTTTTTTTATCTCTAGTTATGCTATAAGTATATATATAACAACGAAAATAGTGCTATTTTTTATTATTAGCAATTACAACTTTATATTTATAATTTTTATTTTTATTAGTTTTAAAATATATATATAATAAATAGTAACTAATTATTTTGCTATATTACAAATGTAATAAAGTTTGTAACAATTAATTAACTTTTGTAATTAGTAAGTGTTTTATATAACTTTATAAATAAAAACTGCTATGTTAACTTCTGTAATTATAGTTCTAATAGTTTTAAAATAACATATAAGCTATAAAAGTTTAAATTTTACTGCTTGCTAGTACAGCTATTACAATAAATTATATAACACTTTTTATATTTTTTATATTTTTTGCTACTAAAAGCAATATAAGCAGCTGCAATAAATCACTAGCTATAAAAACACATAATTTTAAAAATAACTAGAAAAACTAAAATAACTTATATATTAAAATGTCTGTTTTACTGCTTAGTACAACAACATTTAATTTATTTAACTGTTTTAAGCGCTATAGCAAAGTTATATGTACTTGTATTAATTAGCAAAATATATCAGCTACAGTTTAATTTTTTTTTTTTTTAAATAAGTTATTTTAAAATAAAGAAATAAATGTTAATATAAACAAACAAATGTATAAAATCAAAATTAAGTTACAACACTTAAAGCTGCTGTAAAAAATCTATATATTTAATAAATATAGTTATTTTGCTAAATTTATAATTAAATTTGCAAAATTATAGTTTAGTTTATTTTTTTAAACAAATAAATTTATAGCAATAAAAACAGTAAATAATACATATAATAACAATTTGTTTTTTTATATAGATTTATTTTATACAAGTTTAAAAATTTTATTTTTTTATACAATTTTTAATTTTAATCGAATTAAACTGAACTATATATACAAAAAAGCTATTAATAATACAAAAGTTTGCTAAATATATAAAACATATATTTTTTTCTACAACTTTATAAAAATTGTAGTATTTAATATTAACAAGTTTATGTTTTTTCTGCTTATTTTATTTTAAAGCTTGTTTATAATTTTTAAAAAAAAGTAAAATAGCAAATAAAGTTAAACAAAATAAAACTAATAAAACAAATTTAGCAAATAAAAACAAGCTATAGCTATTTGCTATAATATAATATAGTTTAAAAACAACAAAGTTTATTTTTAAAAAAAAAGCTAATTTATTTATATTAAATAATAAACAACTTATAAAATTATATTTATAAAATTAAAAATAAACATAGTTAAATAAAAAATAATAAAAAATGTATTATAGAGTTTTAATGTATAAATATTAAATAATATTGTTAATTATTTATATATAGTTTTAATAAAAAACTTTTTTTTTTAAAAAATTATAAACGAAAATATAACAAGCAAAAATAGCGTACTTTTTGTTATAAATAATAAAATAAATTTTTTATATAATATATAATATTAGCTTAAAATATATATTTTTTAAAAATATTTTAATAAAATAAACTTAAGTTTTAAGTTTTTTTATAAATTAGCTAATTTATTATACTAAAGTATAAAAAGCAAAAATTAAACAAAAAACTTTTTTGTTTATATTGTTAATTTAAAATATTTAAAAATAAAAGCAAAAAATAATTTAAATTTATATTTATAGAAATTTTATAATTTAATAGCACTTTTTAAAAATAAAAATGCTATAAGCTACTATTTTGAAATTAAAATATTAACTAACTATTTTTTAATTAAAAAAATAATTGTTATATTTTTAACAATATATTTAAATATTTTAACTATTAAACTGTTAAACCGAATTTTGTGCAAATTTTTATTGTATATAAACTATTTTTTGCAAATCGAGTTTATAAATAAGCAAATAAAAAGCAAGCTTTTTTGCTTATTATAAAATACTTAAAACAATACTGTATTAAACAAAATATTTTATATAATAAAAAATAGCATTTAAGTAAACAAGCGTTATTTTAAGTTTTTAACTTTTAAAAATTTTTAATTAAAAAAACATAGAGCTTACTTTTTTTTGTTTATTTACAACTTTAACTATAATTAAATTTATAAATTAATAAGCAATATTATATATATTAAAATTATAGCTAAATATATTGTAAAATTTAGCTAATGCTTTTTAACTACTTGACTATTTATAAACAGTTCGATTAATTAAAAAGTAAAAAAAATCGAAAATATTATATAAAACAATTAATATTTTACTAATAAAGTTAAAAAAATCGCTTTTATGTTAATAAAATATATTACAAAGCTTTTTTATTTATTAAATAAGCAAGTTTTATTAATGTTTTAATTCTGTTTAAAAAAAAGTAAAAATGTATTAGCTATATAGTTTAACTTAATATTTAATCAAGTTTATTTTTAACTATTTTAAAAAAAATTTAAGTTTAAATTTAAATTTTTTAAAATTATTAAATTATTTTGTTTTATAGTAGTTATACTAAACAAACAAACTATTACAATTTTAAGTTTTTTAAATGTTTTAAACGCTGTTTTTTTAAATATATAAAAAAACTAGCTAATAAACTATAACAAAGCTATAAAAAACTTTGTAACAGCTATATATTTATTAAATAAATTTATTAATAAAAACAATATTACAAATATAATAGCTAAAATAATTAATAATAGTTTTATATATACTAAAGAGCTGTTTGTTATAAGTATATTTTAAATATAGCATGTTTAGTTTTTATATATATTCTATAAAAAAGCATATATTATAGTTAAAAAAAGCGCTTTTATTTTTAGCTATATAAATAAAACCTTTATATTTTATAGTTATTATAAGCTATATAATATTAAATATTAACAGTTTTTAACTGCTAGCGCTATAAATAATAAACTTTTATAAATTTTTATTTAAGTACTAAAACTTAAAAAGCTAATAAATAAGTTAAGTAGCTATATAATAATCGAAAAACTGTATATAATAAGTCAAAATCTATTTTTATATTTAAGAAATATTTACGTTATAGAAACTATAAATATATTTATATTTTGCTATTTACAAAATGTTGTAGTATTTTTTGCAAATAGTAACTACAATATTTTATTTATATATTCTAACAGCAATTTAAATAGCAATAATTTTTTTATTATTTAAAACTAAAGTTTTATTTTATTAAAACAAAACTATTTATTTATAATTTACAAATAAATAAAGTTGCTGCAGCTTAAGCAAAAAATAAAACTTAAAAACTACATTTTGTTTTTTGTTAATTATATAAAAAATAATATTTTTAGTACTATTGCTTATATTTATTTCGCTTAAACAAATTATTTACTAAAAAAACTAAAAAGCTTGCAATATTTAAAACTAGCTTAATTATATTTAAAAGCTATAAATTACTGCAAAACTAGCTAATTTGTAAAACTAACAAATGTTTTACGCTTTAAAAACGTTTTATATTTTATAAAAAAAATAAACAGATTATACTGTTTATATAAAATATTTGAACAATTTTACAATGTAATAATTAAAATTAAATTTAAATCAAACTATAATAAAAGCTTTAATAAATATATTTTTTAAGTTGTAGTATTAAAAAAAATGCTATAAAATGCTAAAGTTTTTAAAGCGCAATATAATATAATATTAAAACAAATTATAAACTAATGCGAACTTTATAGTAAATTTAAAGTTTAAAACATTTTTGTTTTAGTTAAACTTCGTTTAAAAAACAAATATAAATTTTAGAAAATAATAGGTTTTATTATAAAAAGCTATTATAAGCGCTTTAAAAATATATATATAAAAGTAGCAAAGTTATTTAAACTAGTAACTTTATTTTTATTTATTGTAGCTATATATTATATAATATAAAAAAAAGTTTAAAAAACATGTTATAAGTTAAACTAGTTTATGTTTTTTATTAGTTTTTTTTAGATTTTTATATATAAACTTAGTTATATTGTAAATTTCAAACAAAAAAAACAACTAAGCAGCTTTTTAAAAGTAAAAACAAGTACTGTTTATAAAACAAGTAAAAACAAAGCAAAAAATTAAAATTTTAATAAACAGCTAAAACTTAATAAGTTTAGCTTTAACTTAAATAAAAAAAATAAAAACAAAAAAAGGATTATTTTGTATAAATGTAATTTTATTAGCTTTATATTTTTAGAAAAAAGTGTAACTATATTTAACAAAATAAAAAAAAAAACAATAGAATTTAGTATTTAACTAAGATTTAAAATTTTTAATATTATTAAATTAAAATAAAAATATATTAAATTAAAAACAGTTAAAACAGAAATAAATATATTAAAATATTTAATAATAAAATATTAGTTTGATATTTTAAAGCAATAAACAAAAGTTAATAAATAAATTAAAAAAAATATAGAAATAAATAAATTTAAAAAACAAATGTTTAAATTATAAAAAAACAGTTTAATAAATAAAAAGTTCTAGTTAAATTGAAACTTATATAATTATTTAGTTTTTGTTAACAAGCTAAAACTTAAGTATAAATTTAATTAGCTGCTTTTTTATTAATTAATATTAATAACAAATATTTATATAAAATATTTAAAAGTACGAGTAAGTAATTTAATTAATATGTACTAATAGCAGAAAAAAAGTTTTAATACTAAAACAAAGCGTACAATATATATATTATGTACTTTAAAAAATAAATTATAAACATTAACAAAAACAAGTAATTTAATAAACCAAGCAAATAGTATTAATGTACTAAACTTTTATATTAAAAAAGTATAAATAACTTATTAAGTTTTAGTTTTTTTTTACTTTATTTAATATAGTTAGTTAAAACTAGTAATATATATAAATAGTTATGTTTTTAAATAGCTTTTTTAAAATCTGCTACTTTTTAATATATAGTTGCGTTATTTATTTACTGTTTTTTTAAGCTTTAAATTTTTAAGTAAAATTAATATAACAGTAATAAATTCTTTAATATATATAGTATATATATGTTATATACTTTGTTTTAATATATACTGCTTAATTATTTATATAAGTAATATTAAAAAGTATTAGTATATTAAAACAAAGTATATAATATATATATATTGTATATTTTAAAAAACTAACTATAGTTATAAAAATCACTTTTAAAAATTTGCAGGGTAAAAAAATAGTAAATAAATAATATAAACATATATTTAAGTATAACAAACCTTTAAAAAAAATTATATAAAAAGTGTACTAACTATTTTTAATACTAGTATAAGCTAACTATTTTAAATAAAAAAAAAAAAAAATAAGTTTTAATAACTTAAATAATTTAACTTTTAAATAGTTATGTTATTTATATTGTTTTAATATAGTTATATTATATGTTTTATTTATAAAAAATTACATTTTATAAAATTTTAAAAAAAAAAAAAAAAAAACTAAAGTTATAATATATAAATTAATATATTTTTTTATAAAAATAATTTAAATATAATTTAAATATTTAAATTAAAAAAATAAATATAATAATATAATAAAATATATAAATTTATATTATAATGTTATATTAAAAAAAATAATAAAATAAATAAAATATATATATTTTTTTTATTTTTATTATTATTTTATTATTAATAATTTATAAATATATATATATATTATTATATAAAGTTATTTATTATATTAAAAACTTTTTATATAAAAATTTTAAAATTAAATTTATTAATTTATAATTTAAAATTTATAATTTATAATTTATAATTTATAATTTATAATTTATAATTTATAATTTATAATTTATAATTTATAATTTATAATTTATAATTTATAATTTATAATTTATAATTTATAATTTATAATTTATAATTTATAATTTATAATTTATAATTTATAATTTATAATTTATAATTTATAATTTATAATTTATAATTTATAATTTATAATTTATAATTTATAATTTATAATTTATAATTTATAATTTATAATTTATAATTTATAATTTATAATTTATAATTTATAATTTATAATTTATAATTTATAATTTATAATTTATAATTTATAATTTATAATTTATAATTTATAATTTATAATTTATAATTTATAATTTATAATTTATAATTTATAATTTATAATTTATAATTTATAATTTATAATTTAATAATTAAATTTATTATTTAATAATATTATATAATAAAGTTTTAATAATAATTTTTATTTTAAATTAAAAATTAAAAATTTAAATTTATTATTATAATATTATTAAAAAAATTTATATATTAAAAAATAAAATTTATATATTATATATTTAAATTATAAATTATAAATTTTAAAATATAATATTATATTATTAAATTTATAATGTTAATTTAATAAACTTAAAAAATATTTAATAATGTTAACTAAGTATAGTTTAAAAAATATTATATATAAATAAGTTTATTTAAACTTTTTAAAGTTAAATTTTATAACTTTGCTAAAAAATTATTATAATATAACAAAATATTTTAATATAATAAAACAGTAAAAAAAATATAGTTATAAAAAGTTTTGTTAATTTAGTTATTATAGCTTTAAATTTTTATTTTTTATTTATTAGCTAGCAAAAAAATAATTTTTTATTATAAAATACAAATATAAACAATCTGTAGTATTTTATGCTTTTAGTATTAATTAATTAAATTGCTGTGTATAATTTACAGTAGTTTTTTTACATTAATATTGTTTGATTGTTTTTTTAAATTACTAGTTTTACTGTTTTATATTTTTAAAAATAATCGAAATAGCTATAAACAGTTTTTTAGATTGTATTATATATATATTACATATTTTGTTTTAATACTTAAATAAACATGTTTTTATTTCTAAAAAAAACAAATAATTAATAAGCAAGTTTAAAAAACTACTAAATAAAAAATCTAATAGTATAACTAATATTATAGCTACAATTTTATAACTAGTTAAATAATTTATAATATATTTAGTTACTATATATAAATTAAAAATATATTAAAAAGAACTTTTGTTAAATATTAATACAAAAATATAAAAATTTATAAGTTTTAATATATATTTAAATAATTTTATGCTAGTACTAAAAAAAGATCTAGTTAATTTATTTTATTATTTTAGTTTGTAAATAAACTATATTTGTTATTTTAAAATATAAAAAACCAAACTAACAAAATATATATATAAAAAAGTATTTATTATTTATACTATAATAGTATATTTTACTAGCAATAAATAAACAAACTAATAAAAAAAAGTAAATTTTTAATTAAAATTAATATTTTTTTTACATTTATTAGTTTTTTTATATTTATTAGCTTTTTTATATTTATTATTTTTTTTAAACTTATTATTTTTTTTAGTTTTATTATTTTTTTTAGCTTTATTATTTTTTTTAGCTAATTTATTTTTTTTAGCTTTATTTTTTTTTTTAGTTTTATTATTTTTTTTAGCTTTATTTTTTTTTTAAAAATTATTATTTTATTAAACAATATTAATATAAATATTAGTTTATTTTATTTAGTTGTAAATAATCGCGTTTTTTTTTTTACGATCTGTTTTAATTTCAATATATAACTTTGATTGTAAATAGTTAATAAAGCTCTTTTTAAAAAAAAAAGCGTATACTGATTTAAAAACATAATATTTATATATTTATTGTTAAGTTTACTAAAGTATTTAATTATATCGTTAACTAATATTAATTAATAGTTTTAATATAGCTAGTTTATATAAAAAGTTTAGTTTAATAAAGCAAAACTAAATTTAAACTGTTTTAACACTTAAGTTTTATATAATTGTAAATTTTAAATAGTAGTTATATATAAAAAAAGTTTATTAGTTATATAAAAGTAAATATATAAATATTACAATATAGCAGATTTTTATAAAAAACAAATTAAAAATATAAAAAAGTATATATTTAACAGAAATTTTAAACTAGTTTAAAAAAAAACTAAAGTAAAATATAACTTTTATACTAAAAAAAACTACTAGTTTTAGCTCTGTTTTTAGTTTGTTGTTTAGTAACTTTATACCTAGTTTAATTTTAAAAGTAAAGTTAATTCTAAATAATTTTAGTATTATAAAAGTGTACTAAAAATAAAAAGTAAAACTAAACATGCTATAAAAAAGATTTTAATTTTTTTTGCTAGTTAGTTTAGATTTATTTATTTGTTAATAGTTTAATAGCTTTTACAGTTGCTAAAACTAAGTATTAACAAGTTTATTTATTGTTTTATAAAAACTAAGTTAATACTAAAAATAAACTTTTATAAAAAATAGTTTATAAAGTATAAAAATAATAAGTAATTTTTTAAATAATGTTTCGATATTAGCTAAATTATTTTTAGTTTAGTATTTAGTATTAAACTTGAAATAAAAAAGCTATAAAAAGTTTTTAATAGTTTTTTTAACTTTTTTTTTTAAATTTAAACTAAAAGTTTATTAGTTATAAATTAAAACTTCTAATATAATTAAATCGGAACTTAAATTAATACTAGTTAAAAAAGCTCAAAAAGTAGTTTTTTAGCTTATTTGCAACAGTAAAGTTTTTTGTAAAAATATAACATATACAAGTTTGCAATAAAATAAAAAGTAATAATAAACTAAGTTTAACTAATATAAAAAAGCATATAAAGTTAAAAAAATAAACTATATAGTTTAAGTTAGCTACTTTAAAAAGTATTTAGTATTTTATTAAGTAGCAAAAAATCTGTAAAAGTTTACAAAATACTAGCTATTAGTTTAAGTTAAACATTAATACATTTAATATATTAAAAAGTTTAGTATATAAAACTAAACAATATAACTGCTTATAATTTATAAAAAAAAAAATATAATATAAAACTATAAAAATATTAAACAATAATTTTAATTAATATATATAAAATTGTAAAGCATTTTATAACTAGTATATTAAAAAAATGTAATATTTTAAACAATGTTAGTACAAAGTAAAAATAATATAATATTTAACAAAAGAAATATAAAGTTGAATAAAAAATAAATATATAAATATATGCAACATTTGCTTTAAGTATTTATAGCTGTAGCATATATTGAGTATATAATTTTTTAAAGTAAATAATAATACTAATATAATATTTAAATAAATAAGTTAATTTTATATATAGCTAAAAATAATTTAAATTTGCAAATTATATTAATTAATAAATAAATATATAAAAAAAAAAAGTAGTATATTATTAAAATAAAGCTGCAAATATTACTATAAGTTTACTTAAGTAAATAAATAAATTTAAAATTAGCTAATATAATATGTTGTTATTAATATATTTTATAAAAAAAAGCAGTAACTAAATAATTAATAACAAAACAACAAAAAAAAAAGTACTAGTATATTTATATTAAAATAAAACAAGTTATAATAAAAAAAAGCAGCAATTGTAATTAGTATTTAAAAAAAACAAAAGTATTAAAAAGTAATAAAAAGGTTTTTTATATACTTATAATTTTAAAAAAAAAAGTAAAAATACTTTAAAAACTTAAAAAGCGAAATTGTAGTGTTTTATAATTAGCTTATATTTTAAGCATTATTAAGCTAACAAAAACAATATAAAAAAATCAAGTTATATTAAAAAAAAAAAAAAAAAAAAAAAAAGTAAACAAAGCAATAATAAAACTAAATAAAATATTTTTATATAAACTAGTTTAAAAAAAGTTTTAAACTGTTAAATAAGCATAATATATATTAACAACTAATTATTTTAACATATAAACTATATAAATATTAGTTTATATATTAAAATAAATTGTGCAATATTTATTTATATATATTATATATTTTAAAAAAAAAGTTATAGCTATTTTAGCTACTTTTATAGATATAAAAACATAATAGCAAAAATTGTAACTAAACAATAGTATATTTTAAATATAAAAAATCTTTTAAAAAATAGCTACTAAATATATATTTATATAATAAAAATACTATTTTTAATTAAAAAATTTAAATAAAACAAAAATTAATTAAACTTTAATAACTTAATCAATTTATTTTTTATAGCGTTATATTATTTTAATAGTTTTGATATAATTTATATTTTATTAAATTATATATAATATTAAATATTTAAATATTTATAAAATATATTAGTTTATATATACAGTTTTTATTTTAAAGCTAATAACTACTAAATATTTAAACAAACATATTTAAAAACTAAATAAAAACAACAAACAATATTGTTATAACAATATAAAATATAGCTATAATATATTAAATAAACTTACTATTAATAATTAAAAAGCTTTTAAATATATTAAATTGTTATAAAAATATAAATAATAAAAAAACTGTTAAAATATAATATAATAAAGTTAATAAAGCAAATATAATTTTTTTTAATTTAATTAAACAAAATAATAAACAAGTTTTAAAATATAAATTAAATTAAAATAATTTAAACTAAATTAAAAAAAAAAAGCTTAATATAATTAATTAAAAAAAAAAGTAGTAGTTAAAAAATAAAATATAAAAAAAAAAGTAATAAATTAATAAAATAAAAAAAATAAAACTTAAATAAAATAAAAAAATAAACTATAGTAAAAAATATAATTAATTAAAAAATTAATATAAAGTTTAAAAATACAAAAATAATATAATAAATTTAAAACTAAAAAATAAAGTATTATATATATTTATAAATGCAAAAATATTAATATAAAAATATTATATTGCTATTTTTTTCACTTTTATTTTAATACTTTTTTTTTTTTTAATATTTTTTAATACTTTTATACTTTTTTTTATATTGCTTAAATATAATTGTAGCATTATTTTTATTATTATTAATAATTGTTTTATTAATTATAATAATAGCAATAGTAATAATATTATATATAACTAAAACAATATAATTATATTTTAACATTTTGTTTTTTTTAATAAATATATTAACAATTTTATTAAAACTAATATAAATTTTATATAATATATTATAGCTTGTTATATTAAAAAATAAGTTGTTATTAATATTTATAAAAATATTTTTATAAAAAATACAAAGATTTTTTTTAATTAAAACAAAAAAAATATATAGTTTTTTTAATAAAAATACAACAATCTGTTTTTTTTTTTTTATATATTTATTAGTTTTGTTTTTTATACTAGTTTTTTTTGTTTTTAAAAAAAAATAAATAAAATAAAATAAAATAAAAAAAAAATTGTTTAAATATATATATTATTAAAGCTGCTATTAAATTTTTTTAAAATATTTATTACAAAATTTAAATATATATTTTTATTTATATTTTTTTAATTTAAGTTTATAAAAATACTAAATATATAACATTTTTATAAATTTGTTTAATTAATAAAATATATTTTAATAATAATTAAACTAGCTATTTTATTATCAATGTTTATTTCATTATTATTAATACTTTTGCAAATATTATAAAAAGTATATAAAGTATTAAAAATTATTAAGTATAAAAAATTTTAATTTTTAACTTATAAATAATAAAATATAAATAAAAAATAATTCAAAATTTAATAAATATTTTAGTTTTTAATTATTAAAAAGTTAAAATAAATAACAATAAATATTTTTAATAATTTATTAAAAGTTTTATAGTTTATAACTATATAATTTAATAAAAGTTTAAAAATAGTTATTATAGTAGTTTTTTAAACTTTAAAATATTAAGATTTAAATTGTAATACTTTTATATAAACTTTTAAAAATATTAAATTTATAAATAATAATTAAGCACTATATATATTTAAAATATTAGTTAAAATTTAAAAAGTTATAATTTAAAAAACTATATAGCTTTTATTAAAAAAATATATAAAAAAAGTTAGGTTTTTTTTAACAAACGATTTATTGAAAAAAATATAAAGTTTTAAACAAATTAAGCTATATTTTTAAACAGAAGTTTTATAATTTTAAATAGTTAAAACTACAAAATTATTAAATATTAATATAAAGTAGTTGTTTTATTGCAGATTTTTTTCTATGTTAAAAAATATATATTGTATAATATATAAATATTTTATATTAATTATAATTTTTTTAATAGCTTTTTTTTGCTTTTTTTTTTGTTTATTTTTTTATTTTTAGCTGCTTTTTTTTTAGTAAAAATATTAGTACTATTAATTTTTAAACAAATTAAATAAAAACTTTTGTTACTGTTATTATTGCTAATAGCGCTTTTATTAACAATTATATTGTAAACATTAGCAATAGTTTTAAAAACTATATTATAAAACTTTTTTTTTTTTGTAACATTAAAAGCGTAAATATTTTATAACATGTTAATAATAAGTTTAATTATTTAATTTAATAACTTAAAAATAAATAATGTTTGTTATAATAATATAAATATTTTCTATTTATTAATTTTATTTAAATAGTTTAAAATTAAAACAATATAAAATAATTATTTAACAATAAACTTTTGTTCAATTATATTTTTTTTTTTGTTTTTTTTTATGTTTTAATTATTAATTTGTTAAATAGTTTTAATTAAAACATTATAATACTATTTAAAAAAATAAAGGATTTTTATAATTTTAAAAAACTTTTTTTCGATTAAAGTTTTATATTTTTTATTTTTTTTAATTTAATAGAATTTATTAAAACTATAAGTTATAAAAACAAACTTAGTACTTAGTATTTTTTAAAATTTGTTGTTAAATTTTATAGCAGTTTTATAATTTAAATGTTTTTTTTAAAACTTTTTTATTGCTTTTAAAGCTATACTATTTTTTATATTTAAATTTATAACATTAATATATTTTAAAAGCTTAAAAAAGCTATTTAAAATTAAAACTACTAATTTAATAAATATTTTATTTTTTTTAGTTTGATTTATATTTGTACAATTTTTAATCTATTAATTCTAAAATAATTTTTTAGCAGTTTTACATATATTTTTGTTTTTATTTTTAAGCTTTTATTATAAAAGCTTTTTTTTTATAAAAAAAAATAAATAATAAAAATTGCTAAATATAAATAACAAATAAAAATAAATAATATAACAAGTTGCAGTATTTTAGTTTTTTGCTTTTTTAAAAAAATAAAATAATATATTAAATAAAATAAACAAATTAACAAAAAAAAAACGTTAGATTTTAATAGTTAAATCATTTTATAAAACTTTTAAAAACTTTTTAAATAAACTAGTTTTAATAGTATTATTACTATTATTAAAATTCTTTATACTTTTTATTTAGTTATTAACTAGTTTTTTTAAACTTAAAACAGCTTAATATTATACTATAGCTTTTTTATTGCGTATTTTTTTTAATAAGTTTTAGTACAACTTTTAAAATAGTTTATTATTAATAACATCTAAAGAATTAATAATATAAAAAATTAACTAAATTAATTTATATTAAATAAATTTATTTTTAAAAATAAATAAAAATAAAACAGTTTTTATAACTTAAATAATAAAACAACTATTAAAAGTTTTAAATATAATACTAATATTAATATTTGTTTTATTTAATAAGTCGTTATTTTTATTATTAATATAATATAAAAAAAAGCTAATAAAATAAATAGTTTTATTATTAACACTTTTGCTTTTTTTAACAAATATAATTTAAAAAATATAATATATAAATTTAATATTAAATTTAATTTTATTGAAATTATTAGTTAAAGTTATATTTTTAGCAGTAATAGCTTACTTTTTATTTAAATATATAAATTTATAGCAGCAAGCTTTATAAATTTTGCATAATATAACAGTTAGCTTTTAATATATTATTGTTATTTTTTAAATATTATAAAATATAGTATATATTTATTTTTGTAATTAATTATTAAAAGTTTTTTTTAAAATATTAATATTAAATAACAAAGTTTGTAATATTTTTAAAACTTTTAAAACAATATTTAATATTTTTAATATTTAAAACAACTTTGAAAAAACTTTAGTAAATATAACTATTAATTATTAATATATTTAATATATTAACTAAAATAGCTAAAACTTGCTATTAAATATATTTAATATATAAATTTTATATTTTGTAGCTTTTATAATTAAATCAATATATAAGCTTAAAAATTATAAATATTATATAATTAATAAATATATATTTGCTTTTTATACAAATATAAAAAACTTGTTTATACTATAAAAGTTATTTTATTTAATTGAAACAATAAAATAATTATTAAAATATAATTTAAGTTTATATATATATAATATATATAAATAACTAATTAATATAAAATATTTTATAACTAAATATTATTTAATATAACTACTAAATTAATATATTTATATTTTATTGCTGCATTAAACATTATTAAAAAAGTAATTTAATATAAACTAAAATAAAAAAAAACTAAACTAAATTAAAACAAGTTTAAAAAAAAAAGTTTAATATAAATTTTAAATAATAAATAATTTTTAAAATATAACTTAAGCTAAATTAATTTTAAACAAATCTAAATAAAAAATTAATATATTAAAAAACTATATATATAATATTGTATAATATATTTAAATGCTATAATTTAATAAAACACTAAATTTTAAAAATTAAAATAAAAAAATAATAATATAAATTTATAGCTTTAATATAATTATAATATAATTTATTTATTTTATATTTATATAAATAATTAAGTAAAAATTATATAGTTTATTAATATATATTTGCTTTAAATACAATTGTTTAATATTTAAAATATTTTAAAAAATCTTAAAAAAACTTTAGCAAATAAACTAGCTAATTATTTAATATATTAATTAAAATAGCTATAACTTATAATTAAATGTTTATAGTATGCAAATTTTATATTTTATAGCTTTTTTAATAAAATTAAAAAGCAAGCTTTAATATTTTAAGTAAATATTATATAATTAACTAATATACACTTGTTTTTAATATAAATAACGTAATATTTAAAATGTTTAAAATAACTTTAAAAAAACTTTAGCAAATAAACTTATTTACTAGCTATATAATATATTAACTAAAATAGCTAAAATATATTATTTATTATATTTAATATATAGATTTTATATTTTGTAGTTTTTACAATTAAATTAAAATATAAACTTAATTATATTAGCTATTATATAATAAATCACAACTAATACAACTATAAAAAAACTTTTTTATATTTTATAAATTAATAAATTTAATTAATAAGTTTTAAAAAAAAGATATAATATAACAAGTAATAAAAAAAAACTAAACTAAAATAATATAAGTTTTAAAAAAATAGCTTAATATAAATTTTAATTATAAATAAATTTAAAAAAAAAAGCTTAACATTTATAAAAACAAAAAATCTAGTTTAAAACAATTTAAGCTAAATTTAAAAAAAACTGCTTAATATAACAACTAAAAGTTTGAAATAGCAGCGTTAGCTAAAAAACAATTTTGAACAAGTTTAAAAACAAAAGCTTAGCAAAAAACTTCAGCTATAACAAACAAAGCAATTAATTAACAAAAGAACTAATGCAGGTCCAAAAAAACAGAAGCAAAAACAGTACAGCTAATCCAAGCCTGCAAAATAAAACATAAAACAAATCTAAAAACGTAAAAATAAAAACATCAAAATTAGATCCAGAGATATAAAAATAAAAACACAAAAATATTTACTAGTTATTTATATATATATATATATAAAACTTATAAATTTTATAAATTTTAATAAGTTTTTATATTTTTTATTTATTTAATTATTTAATAAAAGTTTTAATTTAAGTTTTAGTTATATATATTTAATATATATATATAAGTTTTATTAAATTATTAATTTAACAAAATTGCTATATTTTAATAAATATAATAAATTAAATTATTTTAATTAAATTATTGTAAATAATTTAAATAAAAAAAAGTTTATATAATTAATTTTTATATATAAAAAGAAATATAAAATATATAATAAAAATTTTAAAAATAAATATAAGTTTTTAAGTTTTTATTTATATAAAAAAAAAAATATTTAATTATTTATATTAAATATTATAATATATATTAATATTGTTAGTTTTAATATAACTAGTTATAATATTAAATAATTTATATATATAATTAAAAGTTTTAATATATTTATTAATATAAATATTAAAACTAAAATTGTTTATATAATATATATATATTTCTTTTTTTTTTTATATAAAGTAATTAATTTTGTAAATTTTTTATTTAAAAATAATTTTTAAAATTAAATATTTCTTTTTTATTTAAATATAATAAATAGTTTTATTTTAAATAAACAATTAATATAAAAAAATTTATATATAGTTTAATTATTAAAATTTATTTTAATTAATTATATAAAATAATTACTTTTAATTTTTAATTATTTATAATTTTATTTACTATTTAATTATTTAATTATATAAAAATAAAATTAATATATTATATAACGTTTTATTATTATAATATATTAAGTTTTTGTTTATATAATAATTAAAGTTAATATATTTTTTATTTTTATAATAAAAATTATTATTTTTTTTTTTATTATATAAAAAGTTTAAAAATTAAATATAAAAGCTACTTTTAATAAATAGCATTAATTTCGTTTTTTTATTTTATTAATTTATAATTATATTTAATAATTATTAATTAATATTAATAAAACTTTATATATATATATATAAAAAGATTTAAAATAATTTATAAAGTTTAAAGTTTGTTTTTAAATTTTAAAGTTTTATATTAATTTATATATATTTTTTATAAAAGAAAATATAACTAAAAAAATTATATATAAATTATTTATATATATATATATATAAAACTTATAACTTTTATAAATTTTAATAAATCTTTGTATTTTTTATTTATTTAGTTATTTAATAAAAGTTTTAGTTTAAGTTTTAGTTATATATATTTAATATATTATATATAAAAATATAATCGAGCTTAGTAAATAAAATTGAACTGGTATAACTAAAACGATTTTAAAAGATATATTAAAATAAAGCTTGCTAAATATTCTAGTTACTTTAGCTTTTTAATTTTTAAGCTTTATATATATATATATATTTTTAGTAAACACTAAAATCGGATATAGTACTTTATACCTAAGCTTCAATTTTATAATTGTTTTTACTTGCTTATAATAATAAGTATTTGCAATAAGTAGTAATTTTAACAAATAATGTTGTAAGCAGTGGAAAAACTTTTATAAAAGCTGTTTTTTAAGCGTTTTTATTAAATAAATTTACTTAAATAGATTTTATAACCCGACTTTTTAAGCTCGCTTTATTAAACTTACTTATATTGTTATATAATATATATATATAAGTTTTGTTAAGTTATTAATTTAATAAAAATTTATAATAAATTAAAAATTAAAATAAATTAAATATTAATATTTAAAAGTTTTATTAAAATTAAAAAATTATAATATTAAACTTTATAAAAAAAATATAATTTTAATAATATTTAATATTTTATAAAAAACTTTAAAAATATATTTATTATATTAAATTAATATTATTTAAATAAATTTATTAAATTAAAACTATTAATTAAATTATAAAATTAAATAAAAATAATAATTATAAATAAATTTATTAAAACATATAAAAATAATAATAAAATATTTAATTTAAATATTAAATTTAAATTTAAATATTATATTTAATTAATTTTAATTTAATTTATATTAAATTTTTAATTTTTAAAAAAAATAATATAATAATTTATATAAATTATTAATTTTTATATTTATTTTATTAATTATAAATTAAAACTTATATATTTTATTATAATATAATTTTTAAAATAATTTATTTTAAAAAATTTATTTTATAAAATTTATTTTAAAAAAGCTTTAATTAAATTTAATAATTTTATTTATAACTTTATTTATAATTTTATATATTTATATATTTTATATAATATATATATATAATTTAGTTTTTTCTTTTTTTAATTAAAGTTTTTATATTTTTTATAATTATAATATAAATTATAATTTTATAAAGTTTATTTTAAAAAAACTTTAATTAAACTTTATAACTTTATTTATAACTTTATTTATAATTTTAACTATTTATATATTTTATAATATATATATATAATTTAGCTTTTTTTTTTTTTAAAAGTTTTTAATTAATAAAATTACTTAATTAATTTTTATATTTTTTATATATATAACAAATAAAATTATAAAATTTAATTAAATTTTTTTTAAAATAACTTTTTTAATATAATTATTTTAAAATAAATTATTTTAAAAATTATAATTTTTTTAAATTAATAAAAATTATAAAATATATTATAATAAAATATATATATTATAATTTATAATTAATAAAATAAATATTAAAATTTATAATTTATATAAATTATTATAAAAATATATATACAAACTTTTAAAAAAAAAAAAATTTAGTTATTTTTTAAACACTAGTTATTTTAATTTTTTAAACATAATTTATTTTTTTAATTAAATATTTATAAGTTTTAAATTTTATATAACAACTTAACTTAAATTTTATTAAATGCTTATGAGCTCTAGCTACTCTACATAGGTGATTGGGCCCTTGGCGTTGGGTTGGGCTTTAAAAGCCTACTTGAACACCCCTATACTAGCAGTCGTAAACACTTTGCTCGTCTTAATAACATGGCTGTATGTCAGCATATGAGATCTTATACCTTGCACTCCTTTCGTAGCTGTCCTTGCTCATCTAATATACGTCAGCAACGGAAACCCAGACCGCAATACACAATACTGACCACAACTGTCTAATTCCCCCCAACTTGAGCTTTCAACATAGCCCCAAGCTTTGCAGGGTGAATGTACCTGCCCGGCACATATGTTGTTGTTCGCCGGTCGTAGTTCCACGCAGTGGAAGCTATGCTATTGCCATTCGCAGTGGACGGTGGGCTTGTGTGTGCAGACATGCATTCGGATTCAGTAAATCGCTTGTTCTAAGAGCTGTTCAGCAATGAAGGTCGAATTGCTGGTATAGAGTTACGAAGATGCTGGCAAAGACCACGTATTAAATTCTAGGCATGTGGGAGTAACAAAGTGTCATACGGGTCCATTATAAGATCAATCAACACCCTAGAAATTGTACGCTCTGACCTGTTATAAAACCTGCAGCCTGCGCGAGGCTATTGGAGGAAGAAGGCCACCAGGACCTTCAGCCACCTGTAGGACGCCCTGCAAAGACGCCGAACTGTACCAACACACTAGGTTGCAAGACTGACTCTTTGGAGATAAATATGACTGGTTTTCTCTGACTGAAAGGAGGGAAAGACCATAGACCTTATGAGACCAAAGATAATTACTCGCTGAGACAGTGTGTGCGACACTGCTAATCTTTTTCTATTTATTAGCTAGCAAGGAGATATTTCTCTACAAGGGAGCACAGATACGGGCCATGCGCGGTATTGATGCCTTTGGCATCGACCGACTAGGTCGTTGCGCAGCATTTACAGTAGTTTGCTACTCTAATATTATTCAACTGCCTTACTAAACTAGACTTTTTACTGCCTCAAATCTCAAGAAGTGATTGGGATGGCCGTGGCCAGTCCTCTAGGGTGCGTTGTGTGTATATTGCACGCTTCGTTTCAGTACCAAGCCCTAGCTTATTAGCCCTTGTCACACAAAGGCAACTGATCGTCACGTTGCCTTTATATTTTCTGACCTCTCGTTGACAGTGACTTGGTCACAAGTAGTTGATTGGATTGTGTAGCTAAACAACGTCACACGATCTGCCACGCCGATAGACGATAGCTCGTTTCCTAGTGGGAGGTGGCGCAATAGAAGACGAATGGGCTAGGAACATCGTGTGTATCTACTTGAGAAGTTTCTTTGAGACGTATAGCTTGTTCCGCGGCACATTTCGAAACCCAGTCCTCGATATTGCCAGCGCGATAAGACTGTGGGACTCTTGTTGATCGATCGCGGAATGTCGATTGAGAGTTCGGTGGGCAATTCCCTCGATAGACAGCGAGCATATAATAGGTTCCCCCAATATGCCTAAAGCAGCAAGTTGGGGTCCAAGGTATTTATCTTAGGTACTTAATATGACTAAATTCAGTGTATATGATATCAGGGTTGTGATTTAGTAATACTAATTTAGTATTAGTTAGTACTAATACTAACTTAGTTTAGTACTACCTAGTACTAAGACTAACTTAGTTTAGTACTAGTTAGTATTAATATTATATTAAAATACTAAGAAATATTAGTACTAAATATTAAATATTAAAACTTACTGCTTAGCCGCTATTTTAACTGCTTGTATTATAAAGCCACAGCTATAAAGCCACAGCTACGCATAGACCACTTGATTTTCCTAAGTAATTATTCCTATATATAAACGTTTATAGCTTATATAAGTGAATATTTTAATATTTAGTATTATATTAAATATTAACTTAGTATTACTAAATTAATATTAATATTTTCGAAATAGTACTAATACTAGCTTAATACTTTAAAAATTAGTACTAAAGTAAATATTAATCTAGTAATACTAAATTAGTTCTAATTACTAAGGTATTAAATCACAACCCTGTATGATATATATCTACAAAACGAGATTTACAAAACGAGCCGTGCAATATACAACGGACTCTAGACCACTAGCCAGCGCCATGACAATCACTTTTAGAGATTTCAAAGCTATATAAAACAATCAAGCGAAAAAGAATATATTTTAACTTCAGCCGAACTTGAAAAAAGCGTAAAAACATATATAAATTAAACCAGGTTTAAAAAAATCTAGTTATAAAAACTACAACTTTTAAAATATTAATCGTTCGCTGCACAAAATAACATTATTATATATTACATAAAAGCTTATTACGTTTATAATCCCCTAGAGAGGTCAGCGGAAAGACGCGTATCGTTTTGCACACGATGTTAAACAGTTAAAAAATAAACAAATAAACAAATAAACAGCGTATGTGTGCCTCGTCCGGCTAAGCCTTGCTCAGATGTCTATAAAGCCGGCGTCAGTCTCGCGTTCACTCCAGTTTGAAGCATCAACATCCAACACTTCGCAGCACACTCCAATCTTCGTCCTAGGACTCTTCATTAGCAAATTTTCATATTTCTCGTCGCTCTGCACCCTCCATCCTTCTTATTATACTCCTTTTCTACTCACGCAATCCGAATCTTTTCACTCAGACGCAATGGCTTCCGCCGCATCCTCGGATTTTGTCCGGCACGGCAGGTATCAGATTCCTGTCGCTATCTGGCGCCTTATGCAAGGGGAGTTCCGAAAAACCATCGAGGGTTCCGACGTCCAGATTGGAAGCGACCTTTCCGGCTCCACCTGTTTCGACTGGACTTTAGATGGCGAATTACCGGCATCGGATCCCAACATGCGTCGTCTTGCCGAGATCCGAAAAGGAGTCAAGGCCATTGGCGCAGAAGCCCTGAACCACGACGATGAAATCGAACAGTGGCTTATCACAAGCAATGCCAGCAGGTTCGCTGGTATGGGACCAAAGCGCCATAACACGGGCTTCAATGACCGCGAGAGCATCAATCAGTTTGTTGATGGGTTCAGGTCCGGCGGCAGCACCCCTCTAGCCGAAACGCTGGAAGCCGCTCTGAGCGCCTACGTGAACAAAGTCACGAAGGACCCCAGTGCCAAGGCACTGACCTTGGTCTGGTTTCTCGACGGCGTTGACGACAATATAACCGTCTTAGACGATGGGACAGTAAACCTGGAGCCCCTCAAGAATCTCGTTATGGACGCTGCTGCCCAGATCAAGGAAATCACAAAATGTGCGGAAGTGCGCGATAAGCTAGGCGTGCAGTTCTGCCTTGTCACCAGCAACAGCAAAGTCATTCACGCTTACGATGGCTTTGACGAAGCCACTACGTATAAATACCGCGGGACAGACGCTCATTTCGAGTGCGATATCTTCGACTGCACCACAATAAAGCAGGTCATGGAGATGGGCGGCTGGGAGTCGCCTCTGACGCACATGAAGCTCATTGGCGGTGCGCGTAACGAGACGCTCGACAACGTCCTCGACTACCTTAAAGAGCACGCGTTGGACTACAACCCGGCCAGTGGTGACAACCCTCCAACCTACGACGAGTACATGGACGATCTGGACAGGAAGAGAAAGGAGAAGGCTTAGAAGCGCCATTTGATAGATGAACCCTCCCGTCCGTTGGCGTGTGGCGTGCGCCTTCGATAGGCCCTTTTTTTTTTTCCCTTTTTCTCACTTTTTCTGATGAATTTGCCTGATGGAAACAGAATACACGCTTTAGTTAAAATGTCAGATGCTCTCTCTTTACTGGTCAAGAAGTACACCGTAGCCTTACCCTTTCTCTTTCCTTTTTCTCAGTGTACCTACAACTTAGCTATAAAAAAAAAGCTTAAGTAAAAGGCCTTTTGCCAAATTATTTAGCCAGCCAGGCTACTTAAATGAACTTATAAGCTAGCAGGGTCAAAGACCTGTTTCCTAACCTCTCCAAGTTATCAACCTCTCTTCTGGTTACCTCTTGGTAGCCTACCTCTCGTACAGCTAGTATTTTGGTCCTGTTTCGCCAGTGACTCGCTATTGCGCCTGGTCAAGTCCAGTCTCTATAGCCTATTATAGGTCTGGTGATAACCAGGCCTTGTGACTTTTATGTTAAATTTAAAACCGTGTTGATAGGTGGACTTCTCGGCTATTTAATCTATAGCCGTTGCCGGTTGACACACCTGGGACACTCAATGGTGTAAACACATTGCCACCATGCTACATCTTCTCATTTATCTACGCCTCCGGCTTTTTACCATCTCTTTATTTCGTCTATTCTAAACCCAATTATTAGTCCCTACAGGCCAGTAAGTTCTTCAGCTTTCTACACATTCACAGATAGAATTGGAGATGGAAAAATGGCTTCTATATCACTTACTTGAGTCTAACCACATTGCTCATTATAGGGTGTTTTAACAGATAAAAACTATCGGGATGTGGGAGAAAGTCTGTACTTGGCAAGGAGAGTAATGAAACACTGGGTATACTAGGATGATTAGGTAACATACCCACTTACACATAGTTTCTAGTCTATTCCAGCCCCTTGGGATCCGTCACACTATTATAGGACGGGTTTTAAAATATTTGGGCAATAGGAAACGCGCGGCCACTAATCTCCATACGTGACGCACTAATACCTTAGACCCACATGGCTATACAGCGTAACTCCTGATCGTCGCCATGTTGCTTTCTTTACCTGATGAACTTAAGAGCTATGAGACGAGAACAGAGCTGCCTATATGTAAGTTCGACCAAATCACTCGATTATAGACTCTGTCAGCACCCTGTTCCCAGCCTAGGGAGTAAATATGTAATTATTAGATAGGTAGCTAATTAGCTAGACTTGGCACGGATATGAAGCTAAGCTAAATACAGTTGTTTTAGCATATCCTAGTATTTACTATTCTCAAAAACCTTTGCAATCTCGTCAGACTTTAGTCTACTAACTCGTCCTAGGCTAATCTTGATGGTGGTGGCTATTAAAGCTTGTTGCTGTTATTATATCCGTGTGTAGATCCAACCACACGATTAATAGAGAATCTTATGTTATTATACACTACTATTAGGAATCGGTCATCGATCTTTTATCGCGCGAGCCCACTACTGTCGCTATGTCGCAACTTCACTGGGTTCACTAGATATGATACCACGATAGGCTATTTTCAACGTGCCAGAATGGACCACATCACTTGGCAGAACCCAATATTTTTCGCCTTATTACAATGCCAAGCACCACCCGGACAAGGCGACTTACTCCATTGCCTGGCGTAATTACATACCTGCGCCTTGGCAATGTTTCGTTGCAACCAGTGCAACTTGGCAAACAAGCCTTCCTAGTCGCCAGCATTGATTAAGATGAGAATCGGTCAATCTCCAGACAAACATTACCTAACACTAACTGCGGCTCTGCCAAACCATCGGAGGAAATGCCTTGTCAAGTCGTGGATTCTAATTATGGCCGAAACAAAGCTCCAGTCTCCTATTTTCGATAGCTTTACCCTAGCATCCATAGCCTGGGTTCGAAGACAATATCTTCAGCCTAACTATTCTATAGGTGGTGGCAGAGATAATCTCTCTCTTTTTCTTTTTACACCCTAGCGGTACTTTGTGATCTGCCCTGGTGGCCTTCTTAATCGTCAGCTGTAGTTCAACGACACATTCTCTTTATATTTTATATCAAATCAAAAGCCTCGAAAATATGTCTGAACGATCTTGCCCAGCTTCTGCCTCCGTACGGGGGACCTGCCCAGCGGGTAATAATCGAGTAGGACCTCGAGGATGTTCCTTCTCTGGCTTTAGTCAGCCGGGCAACCTGCGCGAAGCATTTGATGTACGTGACAATCAAAGTAGCACTGTAGTGATTAACTAACTCTTGTAGATTCCACAAGCAGTAGATTCTGAAGAATGGCTGCGGATGCGGTAAGGGCTACTTCCTCTTCTCTCCTAACATTCATGAAGATGGGAAGAAAACTAATGATAAAGCAGGGAACGGAAATCCATTAATCAGTTGCTCTACTCAAATATACCCACGCCACAAATAATACAGGCTGCAAAGAGTCAAGCAGAGATAGATGCTTTCAATGCAAATGAACAAGACCTTCTTGCAATTGCGTTGGGTGCGCCAGCAAGGCAAGTTAGTAAGTCATTCTGGCAGTTATTTTCTTCCCGTTCTAGTTACTCGCAGAGTGGAATAGGACTCTTTTCAGGCGAAATCAGGTGCCTCGAAACCATTTAGATCGTGCTCAAACCGGGAATTACTAACCGAGAGTGTTGTAGTGGCGAGAGCTGAAGAGATTGGTCCGAGAACGGGTTGGATCGACGGGTATCTCAGTAGAGAACACGGCTTCTGTCCCCCAGACTACGACGAATCGGCAGGAGTGTTAGCAAAAACTCCTGGGCGTGTGTGGTCAGATCTATGCGAGCGAATGCCTGGCTGTGTGGCTCGCGGGCGAGTCCGTGAGTCCGTCGCAGCTTTGCTTCTTGTCGAGGGCACCGAGGAAAATATCCCAAATCAGGCATTATGGGCAGCGATAGTGGCTCTCGGCTTACTCTGTCATATCTACCGTTTTCATGACAAATATGACGGAAATGACGGTGTCACTACCAACCATTCGAAGAGGACAAGACCAAACTGCCCCATGGGTGACGATCTGGGAGAAGAGCTAGTTGGCATCCCTCTCAGTATTGCCTTACCATACTATCAAATTTCCCGGCGAATGGGGAGGGCTTTACCGCACTTGACCTTTGTCGACCAGTCGTCCTACAACATGAAGATAAAGGATACCACTTCAATCTACCCCTACGTGGCCCGTTTCGATAATACGGAGCTCCGTTGGCCAATGTTCGGCGAACAAGCAGAGATTGCATTTCTTAAAGGGGTGGCGGACACATCAGCTTCGTTCCAGCACGGACCTGATGCTATTGCTGCGTGTCAAGAGCATGTGATGAATAAGAATATCGAAGGTCTTCTAACGGAGATGATCCGGCTGAAGGAGATTTTGGAACGAATGCCTAACGCCTTTCATTCTATTTCGACAAACCCCAATGCTGGAGAAAACTATGTATCTGCCCAAAAATGGGTACGTTGGGCCAAGTTCTCTGCCCCTTTATCGACCCGTTGTCCTGCCTCAAGCGGATTACAATTCCCTCCTTACTTGGTTATGGATGCGTTTCTTGGGCGGAAAAAGTACAACAGTTTTCTAGGCGCCGAGGGGGTTCATCTTCGAGCATGGCTCCCATCGAATCTTCGTGCATTTATCGCATCCATCGAGTATCATTACCGCGTTCCGGAGTTTGTCGAACAGTCTGGCGATCCGCGTCTGTTAGGTGTGATGGATGGTATCATTGAAGCATACACGGGTGAACGGGGCTTTATGGGAGTTCACAGATATAAAGTATTCGGGATACTAGAAATAGCTGGAAAAACAGGCCGAACAGAGACCAATGGCGCCTCGGGGGCAGCTGATCAAGGCAGACCTTGGGAGGAGACACATAAGCAATTTTCTGAAGCCATGAAGGAGCGCCTTGAGCCATATCGTAGGTATTGGCATTGTCATGCAGTTGGAGACCCATCGCTAACAGACCCTTAGGTGGTGCGCTAGATGTAGAGCCACATCAAATGCGCGGAAGTTTCGAAGAGTGCCGGTACATTTCTCGAGTTCTTAGTCGATCATTTGTCGACTCCGACCCAAGTCGAACCATCGCCCTAGTAACTCTCGATCTCCAAGAATCGGGTGTCACCTTTATGCCTGGTGATCGCCTGGCTGTCATGCCGCTCAACAGCTGGGAGGAGTGCGCCAAAGTAGCTGCTGCCCTTGGACTAGAGAACCTGATCGACAGTGAAGTCGAAGTCAAAGGACCTTGGTTGCGATTTGAGCGGCATTTGGCATCTGTGAGACGGACAAAGCCACAGAAGCTTACGGTCAAGGATATCCTTCGTCGCGGACACCTTGCACCGATCACCAAAGAACTTGCTTTGAAGATCCATAGCCTACTACGTGCTTCCTCTAATACAGTCTTGCAAGTGTTGGGCACAAACGAGTGGCCTGTACGCGGGTCCCTAGGTGATCTCCTCCAAAGCGCTTTGATGGACACTCCACCTCAGATTTGGGACAAGACATTTAATCTCGACAGCATCACCTGGCTGAGTGACTTGATTACCCTAGAAGTCCCGCGCACATATTCCATCGCAAGCTACACTGAAGAACTCCTCCCAAGCACCGTGGACCTTGCAGTTTCAAGAGCGGAATACAAGCTTTGCTCTACTTTCTCGGGACACGAAGACATCTCCCGTGCAGGTGTGTCCAGTGGGTTCCTAAACCCATGGCCGTCCTCCGAGATGATGGATGATGAGGAGATTATCTTTGGCGTGTCGCGCCCAGCTGCCTTTCAACTTCCTCTAGACACGATGGCCCCATGTGCCTTTTTTGCCGGTGGTAGCGGTATCGCGCCATTTCGGAGCTTTTGGCAGTCTCGCTTCGCCAAAGGGGGCCTCTCAGGAGGTAAAAATTACCTCTATCTTGGTGTACAATCGCGAGAAAAGTTTTGTTTTGAGGAAGAGCTGCGCGAGTATGTGAATGCCGGTTTCATGGAAGTTCATCTCGCCTTCTCGCGAGACACACGAGGTCTTGCCCATGACCCCTATCTCCATGACCTTGTTGAGCGGCCTACTCCTCCCCGTTATATCGATGTTCTTATACAGGAACAAGGTGCTACCATTTCGGAACTTGTCATGTCTAAGAAGCAGGGAGGTCTTGGCGGGTACCTGTACGTCTGTGGTTCCGTGTCAGTATTTGATTCAGTTATCAATGGTGTTCGTAAGGCTGTCTATACCCATTGCACAGCCACGATGGAGAAGGTCGACCTTATCGTCGATAGAGCCTTTGCGGAGCGTAGATTCATGCTTGATGTGTTTATGACTCCGAAGCCACTGCCATGCAACCTGCCCACCATTGCCATGTCACAGCTTGCCCTACATACTGGTCATCGACCCGGCTCTAAGATGTGGATAGGAGTTCACGGTAGCGTATATGACGTTACGGATTTCTGTCCTATGCACCCCGGAGGAACGATGATTATCAAGTCAAACGCCGGTGTTGATTGCACCAAATCATTTGATAATCTCGCACACACGAATAACCCAGAGGTCGCAAGTCTACTCACGAAATACTTTGTAGGGCACCTTTCCCCGGAACCTGATTTTCAGAGCGATCACGACGAGATAACCCCATTATACGCTTCATGGGCGGCGTATCTACGATCGACTGTCGAGACATTAGTGGCTCACCAATTTGAAATGTACGAGATCATGGGTGCATCGTCAGACTCCTCATCATCGCACGATCCGGCCGGTAGCAACAATATCTGGCTACAAGAGAATCTTCCAAGCACGCTTGCTGTGCGGACCTTCTACGCTTACCAAAGCCGTCTCTTACAGGGAGGATTTGCTGCTCTTTTCGGACCCAAGTTACAGGAAATCGTCCTGAAGCTATCGTTCAGTTTGGCCAATTCAAGCCATCCAAGTGCTCAGATCCAGGTTCCTGACATCCTGGGCGCAATAGTTCGGGCGAAGACTGGTATCGATGCCGTCACCTGTACCAAGGAGCTGGCTCTAGTTGGCCAGTTGATATCCGATAAGGAGAGCTCGTTGCGCTTTCAGGATCGTGGTGTATTTGCATACGCATCGAAGAGCGTAGAGTTGGATATCGAGTTACTAGAGGATATACGCCAAGAAGCCTGTAACGGCATGGATGCTTTCGATAACATCGCCACAACATATTCCTTACCTAATGAGGGAGCCGATGCCGATTTTGAGGGTCACAGGCTCAATGCGCTCTGCACCTTTCTTCTTCAGATTCTCGATCGAATGTCTCGACGGCTTGGCGTCTTCTACGCCCAATTAGCACAGCAGTCGATATACCATCCCGAACTCGAAAGCAATCCAGCTCGGACGAGGTGGACGCTCGTTCGCCGCATGATCGGCGATGGCAGCTTTTTTGTTTTATCACATAAGATGGAAACGGATGTGCTGCAAAACGGGCAATCTTCGGCGCCCTATGTGTCCCGCAGCAATGAGAATCAGAACGTTGGCTTCGAGAGAGTCATGTCACAAGTGCAAGCCAGCTTAGTCTCCAATCAACAAGCGGTACCGTATCACAGCACGCGGTCCCAAGCCCCAACAAATCTTAACGCAGTGCACCAGACCCGGGGTAGAAGTACTGGGGATGCCAGTGCCTTGGCCACCCGAGAGAACGCGAATGCTCTGAAAGTCATGAGCAGCTTCGTCGAGAGGAACAACAAAGCGATTAGGAGGCTGAGCAAACTACCTGCATCGGCGATGAGCTTTGACGAGCTGAGACAGACATCGCAAGCGATCTCCCAGCTCGCCATGACGTCCAATCAAAGCCTCGAAGGCACATTAGGAATAGATGTGATGAACAGCAGGGTTCCTAGCCCGCCCCAAAGCCGGGCCTCCAGCCGGTCGCGCGCACACACGTCAGCCGCGTCTCCGTCTGCCGAGATGCTTCTCAGCAAGCTCCAGCAGCAACAACGTCATCGCTCCAGCTCAAGACACGGTTTGCGCTCCGGTTCGCCCACCGGGAGCGTGTATTACCCCGTAGTCAGGGGAAATCCGCCCACACCGCCTTTGGGTCACCTCCCACCGCAACGACAGTCAAATGCGCAGATGGCGCTCGGTACTTTCATGGGGCAACTCAACTCGCGCACACGAAGTAACACGGCGGGGTCATCGGACAACATCGTTCCATCGTCTAGGTCCGTAGCTGGTACCTTGGTCAGTCGAGCCAGATCTGTTTCGGGCACACGAGGGCACGTCTCGGCTGCTAGCACAAATTCGCTGCGCACATTTAGGCTGAAGGGATTGGAGGAACGGGCACACATTGCGCCAACATTCTGAACTGTTTTTTCATTGTTTATACGTAGATTATATAATATGTTCTGATTATAAAAGGGCATTAAACATATAAGTTTTGTTATATATAAAAGTACGATCAAGCTTAGCAAATAGAATTGAACCAATATAACTAAAACGATTTTAAAAAATATATTGAAGTAAAATTTACTTAATATTCTAGTTACTTTAACTTTTTAATTTTTAAACTTTATATATATATATATATTTTTAGTAAATATTAAAATCAAGTTTAATATTTTATATTTAAGTTTTAATTTTAAAATTGTTTTTGTTTATTTATAATAATAAATGTTTATAATAAATAATAATTTTAATAAATAATATTATAAATAATAAAAAAACTTTTATAAAAGTTTTTTTTTAAGTTTTTTTATTAAATAAATTTATTTAAATAAATTTTATAATTTAACTTTTTAAGTTTGTTTTATTAAATTTATTTATATTATTATATATTTTTTAATTAAATTGTTTTAAATTGTTTAGTTGTTTTTTTTTTATATATATTAATAAAAAAAATAAATAATAATTTTTTCAATTTTATATTTTAAAATTTTTATAAAAATATATTTTAAACAATTTTAATAGTTTTATATATTTTAAATAATTAATTTTTATAAAAGAAAAACTAAAAATATATTTTTTTTAATATATTATTATATTAATATATTTTTTATATTTTAATTATAAAATTATTAAATAATAAAATTATATTTATATATATTTATTAATTGCAATTTTATTGTTTAATTAAATATATAATATATTTAATAAATTTAAATTAGCAATTGCAAAAAAAATATATTTTTTTTTTATATATAAAATAAATTTATTTTTAATATTTTAATATTTTTAATATAAATTAATTATAAAACAATTTTAATTTTTTTTTTTTTTTTTTATGTTATTTTTTTAAATTTATAAATATATTTTTAAAATTATTTAATTATTATATACTTAATTAACTAATAAAATAATTAATTTTTTTTATTTTTTTTTTTTTTTTTTTATTTTTATTTATTTATAAGTTATAATTTTTAAACTTTTTTTTTATATAAATAAACTTAAAATTAATTTATAGTTATAAATATTGTTATTATTATTAATATATATTTTATAAAACTTTTAAATTAATTATAAAAGTTTTTATATTAATTAAAACTTTAAATAATATTATTTTATTATAATATTTTAATATAATAAATAATTTTTTAATTTTATATTATAAAATATTAATTATATATTAATATTTTTAAAAAGCAGTTTTATTTTTTTTTATTATTATTTTTAATTTTTTTTCAAAAACTTTTTTTTTTAGTTTTTTTTTTTAAAAAAAAAAAACATATTTAAATATTTTTTGTTTTTTTTGCTTTTAGTTTTAACTAATAATTATTAAAATTTTTATACTATTAATACAAATGTTATTATTTGTTTTATTATTTATATTTTTTATATTTTTATTATTATTAATAATAATAATAACAATAATTTTTTTGCTTTTTTTTTTTTAATATAATATTTTAAACTTTATAGTTTATTAAACATTTGTTTATATTTATATTTTAATAAATATTATTATTTATATTATGCTTAAAAAAAAAAACATATAATTTTATATTACTATTATATAAATGTTATTTTTATTAAATATAAAAATAATATATATTTTAATATAATTAATTATAATTAACATTATTATAAATATTTTTTAAAATATATATATATATTTATATATATATTTTTTATATTTATATATATTTAAAATATTATATTAATAAATATAAATATAATATAAATTATATAGTATTATTTATTTATTATTTTATAATAACTATTTAATTTAAAATTTTTTAAATTATCAATTTTATTTTAATATTTTTTAAAATTATTATAATAATTTTTAATTAATAGTTTTTATATAAAAATTTTTTTATTTTTATAATATTTTTTAAATTGTTTTTAAAATAAATAAAAAAAAGTTTATTATTATTATTTTTTTATTATTTATATTTATATTTATTTTTTATATTTTTTATTAAATTATTTATATGTTTAAATTTTTATTTGCTTTTTATATTTTAACTATTTTTTTAACTGTTTTATTTTTTTTTTTTTTAATATTATTAATATTTTTATTATTAATAACTTTTTTATTTATATTATTAATATTATTAATATTTTATTATATAATTATATTATATATTTTTATATTTTTTTTTTTTTTATATTTTATATATTTTTTTTAAAAATATTAATAAATAAAAATTAATATAATTTATTTTAATTTTTTTTTTTTTTTTTTTTTAATTATTTTAATTATTATAAATTAATAAATAATTAAAAAGTTTTTTTTATTTATTTTTTAAACTTATATTATAAATATAATTTATATTTTTAAAATTAATAAAAACTTAAAAATATTTAAATTAAATTTATAATAAATTTTTAATTAATTTATTAGCAAATATTTAATTAATAAAAAAATATATTATTTTAAAGCTTTTTTTAAAATATTTTTAATATAATTATATATTTTATATATTTATATATTTAAGTTTAATATTTATTTTTTTATTTTTATTTATTATTAATTTAATTATTTATATATTATTTAAATAAATTGTTTATATTTTATTTAGTTTTAAAATAAAATTATAAAATAGCTTTTTAAAAGTTATTATTTTTTTTATAATAAGTTTAATTATATTTATTTTTATTTTTATAATAAAAATAAATATAATATTTTAATAAATAAGTTTTTATAAAATTATACTTTTAAATAATAATATAATATATTTATATAAAAAGTAATAAATTTTATAATTATTTATAAATAAAGCATTTTTTATTATTAAAAAAGTTTAAGTTTTATAGTTTTATATTTTATATATAATTTCGAAAAAATATATTATATATAAATATTAAATTATTTAATAAATAGTTTTATAATATATAAAACTAAAATTAATTAAAAATTTTAAAAATTATATTATTATATATATAATATTTAGTTTTAAAAATATTGCTATATATAAAATTAATTTAATCAGTTTTTAATATAATTTAATTTTTACTTTTATTATATTTTTTAAATATTTTTTAAATTTTTTTATTAAAAGCAATATTATAAAAACTTAATTTTAATTATTAAATTTATAATATATTATAATTTTATTAATATATTTATTATATATTAATATAATTATTTTTTAAAAATAATTTTAAATTATTTTAATTTTTAAATTTATAAGTTTTTTTAATATTTAAAATAATTTTTTTTGCTTTTTTTTTATAAGTTTTATAATATAAAATTAAAAAAATTATTTATATAAAATATAATAAATATTATATATTTTTAAATATAAAATAAATAAAATTTTTTTTTTACAATTATTATTATATTAACTTTAAATATTTTAATAAATTTTTTATATTATAGTAATAAAAAGTTTTTTAAACTATATAATATTTTATTAAATTTATTAATTAAGTTATTTTAATTAAAGTTTTTTAAAAATTATATATTTATAAAAGTTTTATTAATTTTTAATATATTAAAAAATATTTTAATTATATTAAATTATTTAATTTTAAAATTAAAAATTGCTATTAATATTATTATAAATTTAAATATTTTAATTATAAATATAATTATATAAATTAATTAAAATATATTTTTTTTTAAAAGTTATTTTTAATAATTAAATATATTTTATATATATTTAAAAAACTATTTTTATTAAATTTATATATAAATATTTACTTTAATAAAAATAAATTGTTTTTTATATTTTATATAAAAATAATTTTAAATGTTTTATTATTTTTTAGTTATTTATATTTATTATAAACATTAGTTTTAAATAATTTATTAATTAAATATTTAAAAAAGTTTTTTTAGCTTTTAAATAATAATTTTAAAAAATTATTTTTATAAATATAAAATTTTTAAAATATTATATTTAAATATATAGTTTTTTTTTAATTTATTATTGTTATAAATATTATATATAATATTTTATATTTTTAATTTTTTTAATATAAAATTTTTAATTAATTAAATATAAAAATTTTTAAAAAAAATTATTAAAAATTATTTTTTAAAAATATATTTTATTTTTTTTATAAAATATAGTTATAAAAATTATATAATTTTTATTATTATTTTTTAATTTTTTAAATATTATTTTTTAAATATATTTATTTATATATAAAACTAATAAATTTATTTTATATATATATTTATTAAATCAATGATTTAATAAGATTTATATATATATACTAAGTATATATAACTAAAACTTAAATTAAAATCTTTATTAAATAACTAAATAAATAAAAAATATAAAAATTTACTAAAATTTATAAAACTTATAAATTATATATATATATATATATAAATAACTTATATATAACTTTTTTAATTGTATTTTTTTTTGTAAAATATATATATAAATTAATATAAAACTTTAAAACTTAAAAATAAACTTTAAACTTTATAAATTACTTTGAATTTTTTTATATATATATATAAAAAAAGTTTTATTAATATTAATTAATAATTATAAAATATAATTATAAATTAACAAAATATAAAAACAAAGTTTAGTTATAAAATAGCTTTTATATTTAATTTTTTATTTTTTGTATAAAAAATAAACTACTATTTATATCGATTAAAAAAAAAAGAGTTAAATTAACTATTAAATAAAAAAAGTTTAAATATTGCAAAATTAAAGTGATTTTTTATATAATAATTTAGTTATTTTTATATAAAAATCAATAAAATTATAAGCTATTTTATATATTTAATTTTTTAATTATTTTATTTATTTATTTATTTTTTAACTTTTATATTTTTTTTTTTTTTTTTTTTTTTTTTTTTTACAACTATATTAAGATTTGTAACAAAATTAGCTATAGCAGCTGCAGCTGTAACAGCTAAAAATAACTATTTTAAATTTTTAAATAAAAAATTATATTTATTTTTATATAAAAATATAACTAAAAAAAGCAGTATCAACATTTTTAAATAAAAAAGCAAAACTGACTTTAAATATTAAAATATTATAATTGATTTAAATAATATAATTATTTTAATATAATTATCAATATATTTTATATAATATTTAAAAAAATATATATGATTAAAAATCAAAAACAAATAATTTATATAAATATTTATAATAAATTTTAATAGTTGAACAAAATTTATATTTATAAATATTAGTTATATATTTAAATAAATATTTATTATAATAGTTGAATATAACAAAAATATCAAAGTATATAAAAAAATATTAAATAATTGATTTATATATATTTTTAAAAAATTCAGCAAAAAACAACGAAAAAAAATCAAATAATAATATATTTATATAAATAGCTTCAATATTTATACTAGCAAATATATTAAAATTAATAGTTATATAAATAAATCTTTTAATATTATAACTAACTATATTAAAGCTAATAATATTAATATATTATATAGTATTTAATATTAATAATTAAATATTTAATTTTTTTATATAAATAGAAATTTAAAAATTTATATTATATATTTTATATTTTTATTTATATATAAAAATTAATTATATAAACTTTTTTTTATTTAAATTATTTATAATAGTTTAATTTATTATATTTATTAAAATATAATAATTTAATTAAAACTATAATAATAAATTATATAATATATTATATAATAAAGCTTAAATTTTTATTTTAATATATTATTAACTTAAAATTATTAAAAAACAATATTATATAATATTTTTTTTTATATTAAAAAAAAATTAAATAATATTATTTTAATTATATTAATTTAATATATAAATAAAACAAAATTTATATAATATTTAATAATTATTTTAATATAATAATTAATTATAATTAATATTAAATCGATTAAATTATTATTATTTTTATATAAATAAAATAAAATAATTTAATAAAAATAATATTTAAAATATTAAAAACTATAATTAATAAGTTTTAATTTATATAATATATTTTAAAATTTAGCTATTATAAAAAAATACTATTTTATATAGCAATTATATAAATATATTTTAATATATTTAAGTTTAAATTTGTTTTAATTAGTTAAAAATTTATATATAAAGCTTTATTTTTTAATTTATAAATAATATTATAAATTTTTTTAAATTAAAAAATAAATTACTATTATATAACAAATATTTATTTTATTAACAAATAATATAATATTAAATAGTTAAAACAATTATATAATTATAGCTTTAAAAAAATTTTTTATTAAAAATTATAACAATTATATAATAAAAATAATAAAAATAACAAAAAATATTTTATTTATAAAAAGTTTAGTTATTAATTTATTAATTATAACTAATAAAAAAAATCAAAAATAAAAAAGCAATATTTTATTATATATAATATTTTAAAATAAAAAATTTTATTATATAAAAAATATAATATATTTATATTAAATTATAAAAATAATAAAAATTTTTTATATAATAATAAATTTAATAATAATTTAAATTTTAAAATTTAAAATAAAACAGTTTAATTTTTAATAAATTTAATATATTTTTATTATATAATAAAAAAAATTTAAATATATATTTAAAACTAAATATTAATATTAAATAATTTCTATTTAAATAATTAATATAATATAAAATATTAAAATATTTTATAAAATATTAATATAATTAAAATTTTAACTATTAAAAAAGTTTAAACTAAAACTTTTATATAAAAAAACTTTTTTATATTAATAAATTAAACTTTAAATAATATAGCAATTTAATTTAATAATATTAAAAGTTTTAAAGTTATAAATATTATAATAATTTTAATATCGATTAAATTAATTAAATTTTATATTTTAAATATATTAACTTTATTTTTATTGTTATTATAAAATATAAATCGATTATATATTTATTTTAATAATATATAAAATATAATTATATAATAAAATAATATAATAATATTAATTATATAAAAATAAAAATATTTATTTTTTAATATTAATTAATTAAAAATTATAAATTATTTTATAAAATAAAAACTTTAAAAGTTATATTATTAATTTAAATATTTTTATATAAAAAAATTTATAAAATTATTATAAAAAACTAAAATAATAATATTAATATTTTAATATTTTAAAAAATTAAAAAGTTTTATTATTATTATTAATTATATAACTAAATTTTAAAAAAATTTAAATTTTTATTAAAAAATAAATATAATTTTAATTATAAAATTATTATTAATATTATTTAAATTAACAAATAATTAATTTTATATATAATTAATATAAATATTTTGTTTTAAATAGCTAAATTTTTAAAGTTTTTAAATATATATAATATTTAAAATATATTATATTAATATTAAATTTTAATATATTAAAAACTATTTAATTATATTATATATAACTTTGATATAAATTTTTTGTTTAAAAAATTTTATAATAATATATAATTAATTAGAATTTTATATAAAAAAATATTTATTAAAGCATATTAAATTATTAAAAAAGTCAAATAAATATATATATTATTTTATTATATATTTAATATTTTATATAAAAAAATTAATTATTATATAAATAAAAAAACAATATTATAAATAATTATAAAAGTTTTAAATAATATAACTAAATTAAATAGTTTTATATTTATTTTATTAGTTTTTAAAATTTATTTTAAAATTAATAGTAATTTATTTTTTTTGTTAAAAATTATTTAAAAAATAAAAGCTATATAAAAAATTATAAAAATATTAAAAAATATTTATATAAAAGTTAATATTAACTAAGTTATATAAATTAAAAATAAATTAATATTATTATATAAAATATTTTTTTTATTAATTTAAAATAAAATTATAATATAAAAAAAATATAAAAGCTAAATAAAACTATATAAAATTTTTATAATTAAAAATTATAATATTATAATTAATATAATAAATAAATTAGCTAAATTTTGTTATATATAAATTAAATTATATTATTAATAAAAAATTATATTTAATTTATTATATAAAAAAAATAATTTTTTATATAATTTTTTTTAAATTATTAAATAGCTATAATTTTAATATAAAAATAAATTAAAAAAGTTATTTATATTTATTAATAACTAATATTTTATATTAAAAAAAATTAATAATTATATTTTAATTATATAATTAAAATAAAATAAAATAATTATTATATTTAATATATTTTTTAAATAATTAAATATAATTAAAATAAATATATTAATAATTTAAAATATATTTTAATTTATATAATATAACTTAAATTAATATAATTAAATAAAAGATTTTTAAATTAAATTTATATAAAAAATTAAAAATAAAATAATTAAACTATATAAAAAGTTTAAATTAATTATATAAAATTATAAAAATAATAACAAAGTTTAAATTTATATATAAATATTAATAATTTAATATATAAATTAATAGTTTATTATAACTTTAAAATTATTATTAATTTAAAATTATAATATATATATAAAACTATAAAATATTTTTTAAATATATATATAATTATATAATAAATTAAATCAAAGAATTTATATTTATTTATTAAAAAAATTAAAAAATAAATATTTAATAAATATTATATTTTAAATTATATAACTATTATATTAATATAAAATTTATTATAAATATTATTATTTAAAATTAAATATAAAAATATTTATATATAATTTATATTTATTATATATTAAAAATAAAACTTAATAAATTTATAATTATAAAACTTTAAATAAATAATATTTTTAATATTATATTTAAAAAGTTTTTATATAAAAAAAAATTAAGCTATTATTTTATATAAAATTAAAAATAAAATTAATATTTAAATATTTTATTAAATTTAATAAAAATATAATTTAAATAAATAAATAAAAAAAAATTTTTATTTAATAAAAATAAATTAAACAATTATATATTATTAATTTTTATATAAAAAATTATTTTTAATAATATATTATTTAATAAATTTAAAATATATATATTATATTAATATATTAATTAAAAATATTATATAATTTATTAATTGTTATATAAATTTAAAAACTATTAAAAAATAATATTAAAATATTAAATATATAAATATAATAGCAAATTAATAATATATAATAAAAACTATATTATATATTTTTAAATTTTAATTATATAAAAATTTTTATTTTTATTAATAAAATATTTATAAACAATAAAAATTTAAGTTTTTAAATTAAATTTATAATTATATTAATTAATAAAAACTATATAAAAAATATTTTTATAATTAAAAATAATATTATTTATTAAAATTTAATTAAATATAAATAAATTATATATAATATATTAATAAATAAATTATATAATATAATTAATAAATTTAATTATATTATTATATTAAATATAACTTTTTAAAAAATTATTTATATAATAAAATTATTAATTATATTATTAATTATATATATTAATTTTAAAATTTTATATAAATATTTAATTAAATTAAAAATTATATAAAAAAAGCAATTTATAATTAATATTATATTATTTTAAAAAATATATAAAAATTATAAAATTATAAAAATATAATAAATTAATAATAAAAATAATTTAATAAATATTTATATAAAAAAAATATTTAATTAAATATTAAAAAAATTAATTAATATAAATAAATTAATTATATAAATAAAAATATATATAAATTAATTAAATAGTAAAAAAAATAATTAAAAATTAATTAATATTAAAATTAAAATTATTATATAAAAAAAAAAATCTTTAATATAAAATTAATAATTTAATAAAATTTATATATATATATTAAATATATATAATTAAAATTTAAATTAAAACTTTTATTAAATAATTAAATAAATAAAAAATATAAAAATTTATTAAAATTTATAAAATTCATAAGTTTTATATATATATATATATAAATAATTTATATATAATTTTTTTAATTATATTTTTTTTTATAAAATATATATATAAATTAATATAAAACTTTAAAATTTAAAAATAAATTTTAAACTTTATAAATTATTTTAAATTTATATATATATATATATATAAAAAGTTTTATTAATAATATTTATATTTTATTTAAAATAATTTATTTAATATTTTAAATATAATTTAATATTTATATTATTATAAAATTTTATTTAATTTATTTTTAATATTTTATATATTAATTTAAAAAATTTAAAATATTTTATTTTTTAAAAATATTATTATTTTATTTTAAATTATTTTTTTAACTTTTATTTTTATATTATTTTATTATTTTTTAAATTTAAATATTTATTAAAAAATTAAAAGTTTTTATAATTAAAATATATAATTTTTAATAAATTTTTTAATTAGTTTTATTATAATTATATTTATTTTTAAATTTTATTTTTTTAAATAAATATTAAAAAGTTTATTAATAAATTAAATATTATTATTATAATTATTTAAAATATTTTTATTTATTTTTTAATTTATTATTATTATAAATTTTTATAAATTTTAAATTTTTAAAATTATAATATTTTTAAATTTATTTAATTTAATTTTATTTATTTATATTTTTAAAATTTTAATTTTAAAATATTTTTATTTTTTATTATAAAAAACTTTTTTATTAAATTTAATATTTTTTATTAAAATTATTTTTTATAAATAAAAAATTTAAATTTTATATAAATTTTTTATTATATATTTTATTAAATATTTAATATATATTTTTAATTTTATTTTAAAAATTTAATAATTATAATTAGTTTTTTTTTTTTTATTTAAAAAATAAATTTTATATTTATATATAAAAATTTAATTTTAATTTAATTTAAAATTAATTTTTAATTTTTTTTTTATTTTAAATATATATTATTTAAAATATTAATTAAATTATAATTTAAATATTTTATAAAATATATAAAAATTGTTTTTTTTTAAAAAAATTAATAATATATAATTAAATTATTATTTAAATTATTTTTAATTAAAAAAAACTTAAAATTTTAATTTTTAAAAATATTTTAATTAATTTTTTAATTATTTTTTTAATTATTTTTTTATTATTTTTTATTAATTTTTTAATATAATTTAATAAAAACTTTAAATTAATTTTTTTTTTTTAATTTAAAATTTATAATATATAACTTTTTAAATAATAATAATTATTTTTTTATTATTATTTTTTAATTTTATTATAAAAAATTTAAATTATTATATTATTTAATATTTAAACTTTTTTATTTAATTAAATATAAAGTTTTATTTTTTATTTTTAAAAAAATAAAATTAAATTATATTATTAAATTTATTTTTAAATATTAATATTTATTATAATTTATAAACTTTTTTTAAATAATTAAATAAATTTTAAAAAATTTTATAAAAAAATTTTATTAATATTTTTTTAAAAATTTATTTAAAAATTTTTTATAAAATATATATTTTTATATAATTTTTATATTTAAATTATAAAATTTTATTAATTTTTATATTTTTTATATTATATATTAATGTTTTAAATAATTTAAATTTTAAATATTTTAATTTTAAATATTATAAATATTTAAAAATTCTTTTTAATTTTAAAAAATTTTTAAAAAGTTAATATAAAAAAACTTGTTTTATTTATATTAAAATTATTAAAAATTTTATTATATTTATAAAAATTTTTATTAAAATATATATTATATTTATTATAAAAAATTAATTTAAATAAATAAAAAATAAATTATATTAAAAAAATATTAAATTATAATATTTTAAAAATTTAATAATTATATTATTTTTTTTAAATTTATTAAATTTTAATATATAATTTAATTTATAATATTATATTTTTATTTTTTAAAAATAAATTTTAAAAATTAAATTTATATAAAATTTTTTTATAAATATTATTTTAATAAATATTAAATTAATTAAATTTTTTTTTTTTTTTTAAAAAAAATATTTTTTATAATTTAAATTTTTATTTTTAAAATTAAAAATTAAAAAATATTAATATTTATTATTACTTTTTTTTTAATAATTTTAAAAAATTTCTTTTTTAAAAATAATTTATTATTTATAAAATAAAAAATATTATAATTATTTAATAATATATTATTAAATAAAAAATATAATTTTTAAATTTTAATTATATAAATATTTAAAATTAAATATAATTTAAAAAAAAATAAATTAATTATTATATATATTGTATTATTATTATATTAAATTTTTTTATTATTTAAATTTTTTTTTTTAAAATAGTTTTTTTTATTTTTTATTTATTTTTTTAAATTTTTTTTTAAAAATTGTTTTATTAAATATATTTTTATTATTTTTTAATTTTTTTTATTTTTTTTATAAAAAATATTTTTTTTAATATTTTTTTTATAAATTTTATAATTATATATTAAAAAAATTTATATATTTTTAAATATTAAAAATAAATATATTTTATTTAATATTTATAAAAATATTAAAAATTTTTAAATTATTTTTTATAATTTTTTTTTTAAATTATTTTTAAGTTTTATTATTTAAAATATAATAAATTTTTAAAATATTTTAAAAATTTTTTAATTTATTTTTATAAATAAATTTTTTAAAGATTTATTTTAATTAATTTAATATAAATATTTATTTTTTATAAAAAAACTTATTTTAAAATAAAATAAAAAATTATTTAATAATTTATTTAAAAATAATATATTTATTTATAATTAAAATTTTTTAATTATAAATATTTTTATTATATTAAATATTTAATATATTTTTATTTTTTTATAAATAATTATTTAATTTTTATATTAATAAATAAAATTTATATATTATAAAACTTAATTTAAAACTATTTAATATTTAATTAATAAAATATTTATAATAATTAATTATATAAAAACTAAATTTTTTTTTAAATATTTAATTATTAATTTAATATTTATATTAATATTATTTTTAAATATTTAAAATTAATTATTTTTAAAATTTAATTATATAAATTAATATATTAAAAAATATTAATTATATATTTTAATATTTTATTAATATAAATTTTAATAAATTTATTATATTTTATAATAATATTAAATATTATTAATTATATTTTTTTAAAAATTAATAATATAATATTTTTTATAAAGTTATTATTATTTTAAACTTTTTATTTTTTAAAAATTTTTTTATATTAATTAATTTATTTTTATAAAAAATTTTATTTAATATTTTTATAAATAAAAAATTTTAATTTAATTTTAATTTTAAATATAAATATAATATTATTTAAATTAATATAATTTTAAATATTTTATATTATAATTTAAAACTTAAATTTATTATATTATTTTAATTAATTAAAACTAATTTTTAAAATTATTTTAATATTTTTATTAATTTTTTTAAAAAAATATAATAAAAATATAAAAAAAAATATATTAAAAATAAATAAAAATTTTTAAAATAATATAAAAAAAAAAAAAAAAATAAAAACATTTATAATAATAAAAATTAAAATTATTTATAAAAAAAAATATTAATTTAATAAATAAATTAAATTTATAACTATTATATATAAAAATATAATTAAATTTAATAAATAAAATAAAATTAATATAATTAAAACAATTTTAAAAAATATATTAAAATAAAATTTATTTAATATTTTAATTATTTTAATTTTTTAATTTTTAAACTTTATATATATATATATATTTTTAATAAATATTAAAATTAAGTTTAATATTTTATATTTAAGTTTTAATTTTATAATTATTTTTATTTGTTTATAATAATAAATATTTATAATAAATAGTAATTTTAATAAATAATATTATAAATAATAGAAAAACTTTTATAAAAGCTTTTTTTTAAGCTTTTTTATTAAATAAGCTTATTTAAATAAATCTTATAACTTAACCCTTTGGGCTCGCCCCACTGGACCCACTTATACCGTTACAAGTTTCAATATTACACAGCCTTTAGGCCGGCGCTTATGCGAGTCGCTTATTATATTCACTTTATTTAATATGTTGAGATCCACTAATAAAGTCTTCATTCACAGTATGCCTAGATTTCAGGTAGTATTGCGTACGCTATGTTTAGCTCACATTAGGATGCACCACAACTACCCCAGACTGACCCACCAAGCCTTTGCTATTTTATTGGTTAGGTAGGTACTTACCCCTATCTAGCTAGGTACCTTAGGTAGTGTGTACTAAGGATCGCGGTGCAAAGCGGGAACTTAAAGGGCTAGCTCGACACCAAGATTCTGCCCCGCAAGATCAAAGCGGTTGGTGTGCCAACTCAATACGGCGTGTCTACCAATAATATCAACTAGTCCTGTCTATCACCCACTCACATATCCAACACTTATCTATCATACGGCTTACTACCATATGGATCCGACCGTAGTTCTTGCGTAGCTAACCGACGTCTTCTCGAGCTCCCCTACTTCTATCGGGTTGTCCCCTTCACCTTCGCTGCCGCCGCCGCCGCGTGCTCATGACAGGCGTAGAAGACCACTCCGAACACAACAAAACCAACAGCGACAGACCTCTGACCCCGCCACACACCTGCGGCGACGAAGCCCAAGGAAAAGGGTGACAGCGACAGCAACAGCAGCAGTAGACGAAGACGAAGACGCAACTGATGAATCATTACGCCTTGGTCGCATAAGTGCTGCACTGGATCAGTTCGGACCCCCTCCGAACACCCACGCCGTTTCCACAACGACGACCGAGCCATCCCGATCGTTATTCTCCCGCACATTGTCACAAGCCGCTTTTTCCGAGCCATCCAACACCGATGGCCCAAGCCTGCGATCGACCACGACAAACTTCAACCATGCGCGCTCGCAGAGTCCCATTAAACAAGCCAACGATCTCGTGAAGCTGGACATACCCGTATACTGGCGGGACATCTCCCTCGTGAAACTCAACCGCAGACTAGATGATCACAGATCAGCGGGCCTTCTCAAATCAATCAAACGCGTCTTTCGGAAGGGCTATCTGCCTCTGGAGCTTCGCGACGTCCTAGGTCCCGAACTAGGACTCGACAGCGACGATGGCGACGACATGCTCTATGCAAAAGCGCCCTCTGCTCCTATTTCAGAGGCACAAGTACGGCAAGCTCGGTTCCTAGCACGTGCTATGCCTGAGCTGTCATCAGGCCCTTCTCAGCAAGCCGAAGGCAGTCTCTCGTCCCTCGTACACCTTCAACCGCTTCTATCCGAACTCGAGGCGCTCGAGACAATCGTGGCGACAACCAAAGACTACGGCACTGTCCCACGAGCGGAGCCAAGCTGGAACGAACGCATCCATCGCCGCATGCTCGAGCTGGCGATTTCCCATACCCCCAGTGTTGGCGTAGAGAATGTCACTCGCGCTAATATCGCCAAGGACTTTCTCCCGCCCACGTCTGCGCGTCATGTCTCCCTTCCCGCGGCTGGTAAGTTGATCGACTACGCTATGATTTTAAAGCCTTCGCCCACACTTGGGGACGAAGACCACGGGGCTAGTAAGAAACTGAGCCTCGAACGCGTCGTCTACTTTGTCGACATGCCAGTTTCGACCAGTCGTCCTATAGTCCTCTATGCCACATGCCGTCAGGCATTTTTACCGAGACCAAGGTCAATACGCAGAAATCCACCGAGGCCAGGGCCCAGCTCAGCATGTAGCTCGCCTCATAGTACGGGCGCGTATCCGAGTTTTCCCGTGTGACGGATCAAGATGAGCCATTGCCTCCACCCGTCCTCCCCGTCCTACTCGTCGAGGCCGGATCCTAGGAGCTAGCTCTACTTTGCGTTCGACGCCGGTTCCCATTACGACATCTGCGGCCGCGTTAGCATTGGGTCGACGCATAGTCTCGACGAGGCCTATCGTCTACTTGCCGTCCTCCGTATCCTAGCCAAGTGGATGGAAACAGACTTCTTGGCGTGGGTGGAGGCGTGTTTACGGCGGGCTGGGATTTAAGCCGTACGGGAACTTGTGCACGATCTAGGTAGTTCAATGAATAGCCAGCTTGTTCAGGCCACCCGATCGATTTACGTTAGTTCGAGTCTGTTAGTCTTCGCCTCTCTGCGCATCGCACGGTCGCATCTTCATAGACCATAGGCGAGTGCCAACTTAATGCAAGATATTCCAATGCCATCGGCAGCTAGTACTAGGTACATACGCTGTGACGGGCCTTTTAGGCGACGCATCGACATTCGTGTCCATGTCGGCAAACACGGCTCGCATGCACTTGTGACTAGGCTTGGTGTCGGACGGCCGGGACCGGGTTACATTGTGAACCCAGGCCTGGACTATATCGGGATTTAGTTGGTGAACATGGCTCGTACACACCGTGGGTCAAGGCTTAACGTGCAATTTATCGTATTGCAACATGTGTCGTTTTCCACACTATTCAAGGACGTGACGCGATCGGCCGCGTATTAGTCGGGATGGATGGTGTGTTAGTGCAGTGTACCTATACGCAGCTGCTAGGCCATACCGCGGCCGTAGGCTACCGTCAAGAGTTATGAGGCTATAGGGAACCGATTGAGAAAAAGGTGTATAAACAGCGCAGTCTCTAAAGATCCAATTCTGGGTTGAGCTAAGGGGCCTACCGATGCCGTTATCGGCCAAGCCTCACACCAGTCGACACGGCTTTAGAGAACACCATCTTCGAGAAACCCACCCCGTCCACCCGGAAACGGCGTCGTTTAAGAATACACAAGAGGCTGGAATATTAATATGTTCTTTCTCTGCGCCAAAAAGGCCATGGGGTATAAGGAATGCCCGGAGAGCTCAAACGCGTTTGTTTAACAACTACTCCAGCAACGGCGAGCCGCATGTGGAGTTTTGGGTTGCTGCAGACCGCTGCGGATTCCCTGCTACCTTGAGACAAACAGACACTCTAGTAGATGTAGTCTTACTTTCTTCTGCGCATCTTGATCGACTCCGATATCTTCACCCTTACTTTTCACTCGCTTCAATCAGCCCAACTCGTTTTCCGCCTACTCCTCTAGCTCAACGATCCCGAAGACTTTGACAGCCCCAGTGCTCGCGTCACAAGTCTATTCTTGCTCGAAGCAGAACCTCTCATAGTGGCAAACGAAAAGAACTTCGATGTCATCTTTGCTAGATTCCTGAGTCAGGAATCGATGAGGCTGAATATCAGAGGTGTCCCCGTAGTCTCAGCACGGTCGCCTCTTATCATGATCCTAAAGCTACAGATAAAAGAGACTCTCTGTACATAGCCCTAGGTTAGGCACTAAAGTGTTTGAGGCCTGCGTCTAGTAACAATTATTGTGGTACATTTCCCCTTTAGTTCCAGCTCTCAAGCAGCATAATAGACGCGAACGGCATATGCAGCGCTTGATCTTCAACTAAGTGCGGATATAAACCGAGCAGAAGGTACGCAGGCACCTCGCCGCGTGTCAATCACTACTATCGGAGCAATGCTTCCAAGGCAATACACGCCATTGTATCATTATTTCGCGAGGAGCTGGTTTGGACGAGTCGTAGTACGTCCTGGGATGACAATACCTCTATCAACTTTCGCAATAGCCCCTTCATCCCTTGTATCCGATCCAGGCCACCGCTAAGCCTGACAATCTCGTTGATAGCGTTGACATGTTTGCCCCAAGCAACTAAGTCTCCGGCGATAAGCTAGAGACAAGTTAAACCCATTTTTAGCACCGTTTTTATCCAAGCAGTCTAAAGTGGTAGCTAGTGAAGAAATGGCACTTGCGTGCGTAGGAATAGGAATTCGAGGAGAGTTCGGATTCTCTTACTTCATCTGATGCCAACTGCAACACGGTAGATATAATAAAGTCACTTATCACCGGTTCATGAGAGGGACAAGTCGCTGCAATGGCCTCAGCAAGAAGCCGCAGACAAGTGGCCTTGTATTGTAGGGCATATTGATAGTACTGGGCTACCCCTGTCCTGGCGTACAGGCTGCGACAAGAGCAGAGATAGAACCCCATCTTCATGACCGGGGTTGCGAGAGCCACTGGAAGCCAGTCGAACAAGACTGTGGCCTTGTAAGCTTGTATGGAGCTTGAGGTATCGGTGAGATCTCTGTTGAGGGAAATAACTACTTCTACATCTAGTGATGATTAGTTTTAGTAAGCATTGTCTCGAGTGAAGTTGTGATGGCGTATCACGTGCTGCCACAAATGGTAGTTGTAGACGGCGTCACACTCACAATATTGTACTAGGGAGCGTTCAAACTGCGAAATTGGGCCATGTGCGCATTCGAAATGGCTTGGTGTGAAAATTTGGCTACGAAGAGGCCAACATGGGCTCAATGCAAGGGAGCCATCGCCTCCTGTCTCGACACTATGGCCATGGTAAATGGGTATAGAATCCGTATTGCCGACAGGTGTGTTATGCCGAGAATTAGACTGCGCGACAGACTGCTGTTCCTTATGCCGCCTGGCCTGATACTTAGCAGTTCGCTGTCTCCTCGCCCTGGCATGTGTATCCTTCGCTACATGGGCTCTGATCAAATTAGGAGGGATGGTAGGATCAGACACCCAGAACAGGCTCATTCTGCGTGTGACGGGTCATACAATTACAAGTAGAGACTGTCTCAAAGGTAATCCGATGTATGTCTTTATTTGGAGAAATCCAATGTGAGAGTAGATGCATGTCTACCGACTTACCCAACACAGGAGAAGCTCATAAACAGCTTGTGGTGAGAATGAGGCTAAAATTGGAGAACCCTAAAGACAATCATCCTATTCCTCTTCAGGAAAATGCAAAGCTTGGCATCTAATCTGCTTATGGTCTCGCGCTTTACCCCTGTCCAGTCCCGCGATGGTGGAAATAGCGGTAGGGCAAGATTGCACGTTGACTAATGATTTGAGCAGCCACTGTCTTATACATAGATGTGGCTCACGCTAAAGAAAGCACCTACCACTAAGCTAACGCCCCTTACTTTTATATCTGCCAACATCTATTCCTCCGCTTCACCCCCATTGTAACCCTCGGGCTCCATCTCATCCTCATAATCCTCTTCAATAGCAGCCTCCTGGTATTGCTGGTACTCACTAATCAGGTCGTTCATATTCGATTCCGCTTCCGTGAACTCCATCTCATCCATGCCTTCCCCAGTATACCAATGAAGGAAGGCTTTGCGGCGGAACATGAGGGCGAACTGTTCCCCTACGCGTTTCAGGATCTCCTGGAGGGCGGTTGAATTGCCGACGAAGGTCCCAGACATTTCCTGGCCGAGCGCCGGAACCGAGCACATCGCTGTTTGGATGTTGTTCGGGATCCAGTCGACGAAGTATGTGGAATTATGGTTTTGTAAGCTGTAGATTTGCTGCTCTGCTTCTTTCATAGATAGCTTCCCGCGGCTGTAGCGCTTGGTCAGTCCTAGCGTAGAATTATTGGATGTGGCATTTATAGTATTATGAATATACGATAGAAATAGTATATGAGCTCGGAAAGGGCAACTTACAACATAGCCGAACATGTCAGGAAACGTCCATTTCGGAAATCCGACGCCGCCATCATATTCTTCGGATCAAACATCTGCTGCGTCAATGCCTGCACGGTCAAATGACGGAATGCTTTAGCACCAGGCATGAGACTGGTCAATGGTGCATAGCCCACCATGAAGAAATGCAGGCGAGGAAAAGGCACCATGTTAACTGCTAATTTCCGAAGGTCAGAATTGAGCTGACCTGGAAATCGCAGCGATGTTGATACGCCTGACATAACGGTGGACACGAGATGGTTCATATCTGCATACGAGGGTGAAGAGATTTGGAGAGACCTCTGACAGATGTCGTGTAGCGCGTCGTTGTCGATGCAAAAGGTCTCGTCTGCATTTTCGACGAGTTGGTGGATTGATAGTGTCGCGTTGTACGGCTCTACGACAGTATCGGAGACCTGTTTCTCAGATGTTAGCCCTTTCTCTTCGAACGAGCAGTCCGGCCTTCAGCCTGTTTTTAAACATATGTCTGTGACGTTGCCAATGGCGAGTCAAAACTTCCTTGTTACCTTCGGTGATGGGATAACGGAATACGTCGCCATGATCCTATCAGGGAACTCCTCGCGAACCTTCGACAAGAGCAGCGTGCCCATTCCGGACCCAGTTCCTCCACCAAGGGAGTGCGTGATCTGAAAGCCTTGCAGACAATCAGCACCCTCTGCTTCCCGCCTCACGACATCGAGGACCTGATCAACAAGTTCAGCGCCTTCAGTATAGTGGCCTTTTGCCCAGTTGTTGCCTGCGCCGGATTGACCGAAGACCATGTTATCCGGGCTGAACAAGTTGCGGTACTGGCCGCTGCGGATAGCATCCATCGTCCCGGGCTCCAAGTCTACTAAGACAGCTCTAGGTACATATTTCGCGTTACGACCCTGCACAAGTTGTCAACATACATAAGGTTATACAGCACAACGTTAGGTACGGACCTCGTTGAAATATACCCCGATTCGGTCTAGCTGAAGGCTTGAGGAACCTTGATAGATGCCATTGTGGTCGAGGCCATGCTCACGAGACACAGTCTGCCTATGCCATTACCCCTTGTCAGTAGCTGAAGTAGGTCTCAAGACACCTATGAGATCGACATACCAGAATGAAGCACCGACCTGGTTTCCCTATCGAGGAAACGAATTGATCAACATTTAGTGATGACGAGAGACGAGAATGACATACGCATTGACCGGTCGAAATATGTATCTGGAGGTGACAATAGTTAGCTTTGATCATGGACTGTCAAAGAGATCTGATGGGAAGGAATTTCAAATAAACAATCGCGTTTTAGGGCGGACCGACTTACAATCTCGCGCATATTGTCAGATTTTACCTAGGTTCAATAAGATTGACGTGAGCTAGGGAATGCAGTCTAACGTAAAACTTCGAAGCTGCTTGTATAACACCTGGTAAAACGAGTGAAGGAAGTAGGATTAAATGGTAGCTGTCACATACAGCCCTTATATATCATTAATTAAATCGTGGATTAACGGCGTCATGGCTCCGTGACAGTAGCTTATTACCTAAGGCAACAGCAGAATAGAAAAGAGGAGATTTCGTATTACATAGGAGTTCAACATTTATTCAGTAAACCCGTTGCCCCGAGATACTACCCGGCGCGACTCTCAATTTCATTCGAGCGCAAATGTTGTTGCCTGCTCATACGCGGGCGCCAACCGATCATCAGCGCCAAGCTTTGCATTCGCTGTGCTTGGTTAGTGCTATGCGATCCCGGTAAGTGTGTCATAAGCGTGCATGAGAAAAGCTTCGACACTGCTAATGTGGGAAAGGTAACTCGATAACAATCTGCAGTGTAGGTTTGTATATAGGGATGGGAAGGAGAGACGTCTGCTAAACGTTCAGGCTCCGTTATTCTCACCTGCATAGGCGACCCCTATTTGTGTTTTTTGAGTTTCGGATCAGCTCTGGAGCTCTTATAACCAATGCATTCGGGGTCATATGAAATACATGCGGGAATCAGGAGTGCTATGCTCTGCGTGACTAGATTCGCCAAATGCTTCGGGGTTCTTTGTTGTATAGATTTGAAATCCGAAATCCGAAAGCCTACTGTGCAAGAACAGAGCTCCAGTCTTCCCTTCTCATAAAATCTTCTAGACTAGTCATAGGACATTCAATTCCGGCCTACATGGGTAGTTAGCCAAGCGGTGTGCTAAGAGTGTATGCTTACACTTGCTTTTCTCAAGTCTGCTGCTCTTATCAGGTCCATCCCACCATCATACCCCGGATCGTCACTATATGTGAACATATCGCTAACCTCTTTACCGTACTCTGCGTCAGGTGTTATTGCTATCAATTCGGCTTCGGATATCTGCTCGTAGCTCGCTTTCTGGCCCGTAATCTCACCCCATTGCTGGGCCACTTCACTCCAGCTGCAAGTCCCTCCCTCGGCCATGTAGTGCCCACCTGGCGGTCGCTGTGCAACAGCGTAGACGAAGTTACCCATGTCAGCGTTAACATCAAGATGAGGGATTGGACGATTAGGCCCTGTGGTGAAGCTTATGCGGTAGCTGCCGTCGGGTTGCTGCGACACATCGTGTTAGCTGTGAGTGTGCGACGACCCAAGTGATGTGAGGCTGTCCGACCTTTGCATACCATGATGTCGGTAACAGTTTGTAGCTTGTCATGTAGCATCCTGTTTGGATGCAGCTCATCTTGGCCGCTAGCTCCGGATACCTCTCATCGACATATCGCGGAAAGACATCAGCCTTAGAGTCGAAGTGGTAGGCCTCCTTGATCGCGCCTCTGCTACACTTTCCTGCGTGACTCAGCGTTGAGACCAGAAAGCCGTTGGACTCTAGTGAATCGACTGCCGTGGCGGCAGCGTCGGCAATATTCCGGCCTTGTCGGTATTCGACATCGTAGGCATACTTTCGACATGATATACCTTGTGCTTCTGCCTCCTGTCTGCAGTCGAGCCGGAAAAAGGGCTCCCAATACTGGGTGACGCTAAAGATCAGGCTGGCACCTTTGAAGGCATTTACGAGGCTTTGCACATTGTTCAATTCCGCCTGGACAATCTCAATGCCCTGGGCAGCAAGTTGTCTTGCCTTTTCAGACGCAGGATCGCGAGTAAGACCTCGTACCTCGAAATTCGGGTCTTTAAGGAATCGCTGAGCGACGGCACCCCCCTGGTTACCAGTCACGCCAATCACGCAAATGAGCTTCGGCATCTTATTATTAGATATCGACGATGTGCAATCTTTCAAGGCTAATGAGGGCAGTGGTATGAGCGAGCGCTGGCAGTCCAGATCTGACATCAGTCCACTCGCCCTAAAGTGCTAGGGAGCATCTCATTATGTGTGTCGGTCCAATCAAATACTGGCTTTCCCCATTCCTACTGGTTGGTGGAGCTTTCGCAAGTGAAGGAACAGAACAGCTCTTAGAAAATCTGGTGAATGTTAAATGGACATCTTTTGAACGGCCGAATGCCTTGATCAGTTGAAGTGTCAATTGATTGTTGCTCCAGTTTGTGTCTGATGTGGTCTGAATGGAACGTTCGGCCTGGGGATGTTTACTGAGCTTGGTGGCTACAAATGTAGTACTTCATCATTAAGTACCTGTACGCTTAAATAGCACGTGAGTCTACCACTTAAAAGGGTACCAATCTCTTGTTGACTAGAACCACGCTTTAACGAATATTCTAGTCATCGAGGTTAGCCCTCCACTTATTTCTAGACTTACCTAACTATTAATAAGAACCCATCTCTACCTAGTCACTTACCTAGCCACTAATTTAGCGAACCTGCGCATGCATATCCTAGACTTCTGCCTAGACTTGTCCTTGCGCGAACCCAAGTGTTCGATCATGAGGGGAAATGTGTCACGTACTAATTCTTATCATTAATTCTGTCTTGACTTGTCTCACGATGTCCCATGACGAGTTTTACTTCAACTTAGGGCGACAAGCTCGGCACTGATATCGTCATAACAACTTCTCAAGTCATGAGGTTGTAGATTTATAATTTTGATTCTGTACACAACCTCTACGGTTAAGCTGTTGACAAGTATATATGGTAGAAAGGGACGATACACCTGGTGAAAAGGTATTCATACGGAGGGTCTAGAAAACGCCAAATGGTCTAGTAACACCAAAAATATGGCCCTCAATTCAAAACATGTAATAGTCGTTTGATCATTACGCCTTTTGCTCGTCATTACATGGTGTTGCCTAAATCACCCGTGTACACCTGACCAGGACGCCAAATCCGCGCTCCACCTTCTATAAGACAAGTCAGTGAGTGAACAAGCAAGCTTCCAAAATTCCTAGAAGATTCAAAGAAAGACAGGTACAAATGTAGGGCTTGGGATGAGTCCGAGCTTCGTATCCTGAATGAGCTTCTATATGGTTTGTGGGATGACTTACCCAACATTGCTTCCCTCCAATGTGCCATAAGTCCCTGTGTCCGCGATAATATAGAAATGGGTAAAATGAACTCCGGAGGAAATCCACTAAGTATCGATGTTAGTATCAAATCGTTCTCAAGTATAGAAATATACAAGTGGTCACATGAAAATAGGAAAGAACTTACAGTGCCTTATATGCTAATGCGGCGAAGAAGTCTGCATTTGGGCGGAGTTTCCTTGTCGTGAAGTACTCGTCTTGGGAGGCCTGGCGGTCCAGCTCAAAGGCTACGCGAAGTAGGGGATCCTGAGCCACCTCGTCCGATAGTTCTTCGAGAATATCACGGATGAAAACAAAACGGGGATCAGTTACGCGATAGACGCGATGGCCATAGCCGTAGAGCCTTTCCTTTCCTGTTTTAACGCGTTCTAGCTTCGCCGCCACGTCATCGACAGTGCCAATTTCCTGGATCTGCTTATACGCGACTTCAATAGCACCGCCGTGTAGAGGTCCATAAAGGGCACAATACGCCGATGTTACGCATGAGATGACATCCGGAAGGGCGGACGCTGTATGCAAGAGTGCGGCCGTCGAACATGTCATCTCGTGGTCGGCGACGACGGCCCAGAGACGCTCGAGTATACTGACGTAGCGAGGGCTGGGTAAACCCGTTTGCTTATCGACGAGACCCACCATGAGCAGAAAGTTCTCAATGTACGAGAAGTCTGCGCGGGGTGGTGTGAAGGGGATGTCCATATGGTGGCAGTACGCCGCCGCTGTGATAGCCGACAGACTCGACATGACCCGTATTATCTGCCCATCAACACGCTCAGGAAATCCCATATACAGATTCTGAGCGGCGTGGGCGGGGATAGCATCCATATCACATGATTGAAGGGCAGACAGACCGGCAATCATCATACCGATAATTGAACCATTTTTCCTATGGTTGTTAAGGCCTGAAGTCAGCCGACCCGTCTCTGGACGCTCAATTAAGGGAAAGAATTTAATAAAAAGCCAAACGGAGGGGGGGTGGGGGACATAGAATTGTTCCTTACGGAAATGACCGAATGACCTGGAAGACAGAGCCATCGGGAAGCGGAACGCTGTTCAGCTTCTGCTGAAATTTGTCCTTCTCTTCTGGGGTTGGCCATTTGCCCCAAATGAGGAGATGCGAGATGTCCGTGAAAGTTTTCTTGCCGACAATGTCCTGGATTGAATAGCCGCGGTAATGTATTTCACCCTCGAGGCCGTTACTACAGGAGTTGTTAGAATACTTCGGAGGTGGCGCTAATAAGGATACAGCAGCTATCATTCAGTCACTGATTAGCTTGGCCTTACATATAGGTAACCTTGCTCTCGCTAACAACTGTATTTGAGTAACCTGGATCGAAGATGCGTAATCCTTGCTCGTTCTGGTATTCTGGGTGGTGTGCGTCCTTTGGCGCCTTGAAGCCTTTAAATGCGGTGGCGCTGATGGCGTTCTTATTGATGGGAATGGCTTCATACTGGCCTGTCCGGCTATCGATGACATGCAACACATCCTGTTTTGTTTTCACAGTCTCGCCGTTCCCATTGGTGGAAACCACGACGTTCGTAGCACCAGGCATGATGAAGGCGGGAGAAATGGCAGTGCGCTGCGCGTTCAGGGCCCTGTCGTCAATGAGCAATGGCCGTAGCGGTAACAGAGTTAGATAATCTTTCGTAAAGAAACGTGATGATTCCTAGGCTTCCAGTTATATGAAACGAATCGGGTTCTGGCTCACCGGTATCGGAGCTTTGTCGTGCTGGACGACCTCCGGCATCTCTCCCATCTAGTACTTTCGGGCCCGGCGACCGAGGCCGAGACGCGGTTCCCGGGCCCGAGGGGAGCCCCCCGGCTTAATCTCCTCCTATCTATCTTATTTTCGCGTGCATTATGTCCCCGGCATTAGCATATGAACGCAAAGTTTCGTCCCTCGGCAATGAGAGCCCGGGTGAAGGACGCTGTGTCTGCAGTAGGATACTCGGGGACGCTTAGCGGAGACTTCAACTTGCGAGTGCTCGGCAGTATCGCCACCTCATAGTGAGCATTATTTAGAATTCGTATATTGCGAGCCAATAAACATTTCAAATGATTTCCTCCACTAATTCCATATTGCGCTTTGTTAAAAGTAGACACCGGTTCATTAGCATCGAGTTATCATTAACTATGCCTTCGTTGGCAACCAACAAATAAATGTTTCGTACGACCATCTGTGAACATAGTGTAATTTATAACAACACAGTGAAGTGTTCCCAGAGGCCATCATGACTCAGATACACCAATTACCACGAGGAGATAGCCAGGGTTCGGGTAGTCAAGATGTTGCTCATAAACTTTTAATAGAGCTTTTAACGTTTGTTTTGTTCCTATTCACTATTGGCATGCTAATATTATGGGCTGACATATCATGCAGACATCAATTTGCGTTTCCGGTAAAATGGTTAGCACACAATACACTCGTTTCTTTACTAGATACTGATAGTGTATGAATAGGATCGATACCCAGAGAGAGCTTTTAGCAGATGACAAACACATCCAACGCTTTATTGAAATTGGCCCAGCCAAAGTCCTCGCGTCTTTGGCTAAGAAATCGGCGGACAAGATCGTCGGCGAGAAAGATCTATTACATTCTATCAACCGAGACTTTCTCTTCACTGGAGATGAAAATGATTTCAAGAAGATCACGTACGAATATGAAAGCGAGAGTGCTGCACCACCTCCTGCCCCGAAATTGCAGCCTGCCCCAAATGCGCCTACAAAGGCAAAGGCACCCGAAAAGGCACCGGAGCCTGTTAGGGCACCTGTCAGTGTTGCCGTACCAGCACAAGCGCCTCTTGTCCAGGCTGCTACTGTAGCCGACGTGGACTTGGTACCCACAGACATCATCTTAGCGATTGTCGCCCAGAAGTTTAGAAAAGCATTTGATGAGATTCCAGCCGAGACATCAATACGCTCTCTGTCTGCTGGTGAGTTTACTAACCCCGCGCCCTCTTCCTGACTGACGCCGTGTATAATAGGCAAATCCGTCCTCCAAAATGAAATTATAGGAGATCTCGCTGCTGAGTTCGGGGATCTCCCGGATGGTAGTGAGGACTGGGCTCTAGATGCATTAGGAGCGAGGCTCTTGTCGGCATTCTCTGGAAAACCTGGTAAACAGATGAGGAAACTCATCGAGCGTCTATTCGCCTCAAAGATGCCGGGAGGCTTTGCCCAAACCGATGCGCTCAACTACCTGGAAATGACTTGGGGGCTGGATACCAATCGGCGCACAGCCGTTCTCTGCTATTGCGTCACCATGGAGCCATCTGCTAGATTGCCTGAAGTTGAACTGGCCCACGCCTTCTTCGACACGGTGGTAACTCGATATGGGGCACGCGCCAGTGTCTCACTGCAGAAGCGATCTGCACATGTTGGTTCAGGGCAGTCAAGCGCAATGATAGCTACAGTCGATGCAGCAAGTCTAGAGGCTATGAAAAAGGAGCAGAACGAATTCCTACATAAACAGTTCCAGATACTCGCACGCCATTTGAACATAGACACGTTATCAGATCACGATGCCTACGACGACGCGTCATCCGACAGCAAGACACAAAGAGAGCTCGAGGACTGGCGAGCCGAGCTCGGGGATGAGTTCCTTACCGGAATCCAGGGAATCTTCGCGCCTCTCCAGGAGCGGCGTTATAAGTCGTGGTGGAACTGGGCTCGGGAAGATGCCGCGCGTCTCTTGAACATCGCGGCTGCAGGGGGGCCGATTCCCGAGATACCGGTCTCTCAGCTTCAGGCGCTCAGTAATCGATGGTCTTCAGCACTTGAAGACATGTTAATCCACCACTCAACCGCAGGAAAAACTTCTGACGTAGCTAGACACTTGTTATCATACAAGCCGACGGTACATAATAGTGGTCCTGTCTTTCGCCACTATCAACAAGCACTAGGCCCTCAAACAGCAATCGATGAGCAAGGCCAGTTGTCGTACACAGAGGTACCCCGGAAACAAGATCCGGGCCTGCATATCCCCGTCAGCTATTCGAGCCTCCTACGCTCAACCGCCAACAACAGTAAACCACTTGTTCACCTGCGCAAGCAGTCGCAAAATGGGTGGGAATTCGATCCGCAGCTTACCCATATGTATCTCGACCTACTATCGGCAGCAGAGAGTCGGAGTGGCTTAAACTTTTCTCATAAGACTGCGTTAGTCACTGGTGCAGGACCCGGTTCTATCGGCGCAGAGATAGTACGCGGTCTTCTTGCCGGTGGTGCTAAGGTCATCGTGACTACAAGCCGGGCACCATCAGCAGCCGCAAAGTTCTTTCGCCAGATGTACAAGACCTCCGGTGGTCAAGGGTCGGACTTGATCCTCCTCCCGTTCAATGCGGCTAGTAAAAAAGACTGCGAGGGATTAGTCGCATACATATATGACAAAAAGAGCGGGCTTGGCTTAGACCTCGATTTCGTTATCCCATTTGCTGCTATTCCCGAAGCTGGGCGACAATTAGATGGCCTAGATGGTCGCTCCGAGCTTGCTCACCGTGCAATGTTAGTCAACGTGGAACGGCTATTAGGCTCAATAGCACAAGCTAAAGACCAGCAAAAGATCAGGGGTAGACCAGCGGCTGTCATCCTGCCTCTCTCACCCAACCACGGCGATTTCGGAGGGGACGGGCTATATTCCGAGTCTAAGCTAGGCTTAGAGGCTCTTTTCAACCGCTTCCACTCCGAGAGTTGGTCAACCCAAGTTTCTATTATTGGGACAGTAATCGGCTGGACGCGTGGAACTGGTCTCATGAGTGCCAACAACATCGTGGCGGAGGGTATTGAGAAGCTTGGCGTGCTCACCTTTTCACCTGCTGAGATGGCATTGAACGTTCTAGCGCTACTCTGTCCTTCTATCATAACGTTGGCAGACATCAGCCCTGTTTATGCGGACCTAAGCGGTGGGCTTCAGGGATTCAAGGATTTTAAGAAAATCTCGGCGATCCGCAAGGAGATAACTACAACGCGCAGGGTACGAAAAGCCCTGGTGAGCGAGCGACTTAAGCATAAAGCCGTGCTGCATGGTGCACCGGCTGAATCGAAGGACAGTGAAACTCCTAAACCAAGCAGAGTGCGATCGAATATCCGCCAAATGTTCCCTAAACTATCTGATCATGCACGCATGACCACAGACCTCGAAGAGCTGGTTGATATTGTAGACCTCAGCCGCACTGTTGTGATCACCGGGTTTTCAGAGCTCGGACCCTGGGGCTCATCACGAACGCGATGGGAAATGGAGAAGTCAGGTCATTTCAGCCAAGACGGCCTCACGGAGATGGCTTGGATAATGGGACTGATCAAACACTTCGATGGGATCATCAAAGGAAAGCCTTACGTCGGCTGGGTCGATAAGAAGACTTCTGAACCCGTAGAAGAAGCAGATTTTCGGGCGAGATATGAAGCACATATCATGAGCCATGCGGGGATACGTGTTATTGATCCTACACAGCTGGATGGCTACGATCCAGCGCGCAAGGAGTTTTTACATGAGCTAGTCATCGATGATGATCTGCCGCCATTTGAGGCTTCTGAGCATCTCGCCAAGGCTTTCAAACTTCGGCACGGGGACAAGGCAACAATCTCACCAAAGTCGGGGTCGAATTCCGAAACTTGGGTTGTTACTGTGAAACGCGGTGCGACTTTCCTGGTCCCGAAATCAATCCCTACCGATCAATTTGTGGCTGGACAGGTACCTAGCGGATGGGATCCGGCTACTTACGGTATCCCGGAGGACATTATCAACCAGGTCGATCCGATCACGCTATACTCTCTATGCTGTGTTTGTGAGGCTATGTATAGTTCTGGTATCGAGGATCCTTACGAACTGTATCAATACATCCACATTTCTGAGTTCGCCAACTGCCTTGGTACGGGGGTAGGTAGCCTTACTGCCGCTCGTCGCATGTATCAAGAACGGTATCTTGAGAAGCCCGTGCAGAGCGACATCCTTCAAGAATCCTATCTTAACTCTATGGCGGCTTGGACGAATATGCTTATCTTTGGAGCTGCGGGTCCAATCAAGACGCCTACAGGAACTTGTGCTACGGCAGTCGAATCCCTAGATGCTGCATGTGAGGCCATCCAGTCCCGCCGTGTTAAGGTCGCCCTGGTGGGTGGCGTTGACGATTTTGCTGAAGAGATGTCTCACGAGTTCCACAACATGAAAGCTACAAGCAATGGGAAGAACGAGACAGCCCGGGGTATGCTGCCCTCTGAGATGTCCCGTCCGATGGCGAGTTCCCGTGCGGGGTTTATGGAGTCCGCTGGTTGCGGAGTACAACTCGTCATGACGGCAGAGTTGGCATTAGAAATGGGACTTCCAATATATGGCATCGTAGCCTACACGCAGCTAGGAGGAGACGGGATCAGCCGCTCCGTGCCAGCCCCCGGGCAAGGCATCCTAACGGCTGCGCGAGAGGCACCATCAGCAGCACACTCGCCCCTTCTAAGCTTGCCGTACCGCCGAGCCAAACTACAGAAGGAGATAGCTGACATTGACCGATGGCGTCTTTCGCAACCGGAGACGATACTTCCCAGCGCCGAGAATGCCCCTAATGCGCGCATTACTGAGGCGGCAGCCGATTGCCGGAAGCGCGATGCACAGTGGATGTGGAATAGCAACATTCGGCAGCTTGACCCCCTTTTATCTCCTATGCGGTGTGCGCTAGCAGCATGGGGCTTAACGGTCGACGATATTAGGGTGGCTTCGTTCCATGGCACGTCAACCAAGGCAAACGACAAAAACGAGAGCCAAGTGGTTAACCAACAGATGAACCACCTCGGCCGAAGCAGGGGTAACCCCCTGCTAGTGATCTGCCAGAAGTACCTGACGGGACATCCCAAGGGCGCAGCGGGAGCATGGATGTTGAACGGCTGTCTCCAGGTACTGAACACTGGTATAATTCCAGGCAATCGTAACCTAGACGACGTAGAGATGGCCCTCGAAGCTTACGAGCACCTTGTTTATCCATCGGAGAGTATTCAGACCAACAATATTAAGGCTTGCATGCTGACTTCATTCGGATTTGGCCAGAAGGGAGGCCTTGTTATCATGACATCGCCACGCCTACTGTTCGCAGCCATAACAGCAGAGCGATACGAGGATTATCGACAGCGTGTCATGACGCGTCGTAATCGAACCGATCGAGCGTTTCAACTGGCCATGATGCAGAACACTGTGTTCAAGGCGAAGAAGGAAGGGCCATGGCCGCGTTCTAACAATTTGAATCTGCTTGATCCAGAGGCAAGGTTATCCAATGGGAGTGCAGGACGAGGATAAGTTGTTCATGAATTTTGATTATGTACTTAAGCGCTTAGTCATTCTTGTTAGTGCTTGCATAAGAGGCTTTTTTCTACTGCCCAAATCATCTACGGTGAGATTCTTATCAAGTTAAATAGTACCTACATACGTATTACATGAGAGTTAGGTAAAGGTACTATCGACATACATGTGTGTATGCCTATTACCTATCAGTGACTATGCGCAGACCTAACTACTGCATGAAAAGGTATTGCATGGTGGGGGCTGACGGCATACCTATGTCCTAGTTGACGCCTGTCACTTCGGCCTTAACATCTCACTACTCAGTGCGTGATAAGAATTCATGTATGTACATAAGATATCTATCTGTGAACCATGGTACAGCTGCTTGGCAGTCTACCGCCGATTTGAATTCGGATCGCTGAGATGAGGGCTCACGATGATACCTGAGCACTCTGCTGAGCAGGACAGAGAGTCAGGCCGAAGAGGTAGTCGACGGGCCAAGATGTAACCTTGAAATTTGATATAATGGGGGCCGCTAAGGGGAAAGCGGGCAAAATCGACGATAGACCGAAGAACGAACCCTGCTAGTACAGAATAGTCTTATTTGAGGCATGAGAGGGGCTCGCATTTATTCACCTTACGTTTAATAATAAGATGATAATAGGGCCATGATAAAATGATACCATTTCTAATACCCACGCATATATCTACCTATGTACATACATATAATCTAGGTATATACGGCAGACCTGCCTACCTATATACAGTATTGTGGAGTACATACTCTTCAGCACTCCGCTCCGGCCGGGGCAAAGGGTCACCGTGTCGCAGGGGAAGGGCGGCACGAAATACCTAGAGGCATCGAACTATCTTATCCTTCTCTGCGTCTGTTTATCTATCTATTTATCAGTTTATATACATCTATTTATATCTAGGCATTCATTAGATAGCCATTTAGCGAACTATCCACCTACTTATCTATTTATCTATTTATCTATCTACGGTACCTAATCTGACTGCAGCATACCGGAGCACGTACATATTGTTAGTACGTACATACCGCAGTCCCGCGGTAACTAATATGACAAGCATGATGATAAATAAGCTTTTTGAAATTTAAAACAAGGGCACGGCCTACGGAGTGGTACCGACATAAGCCGGCTCCTGAATCTGCCTAGCGTATAGGAACGCCTAGACCCGAGGCTCTCGCTACACGTGTAAGTACGCAGTAGCTAGACTAGGTACTGTAGATCAGCTCGCAGTGTTATACGGCATTGTAACGCCACAATAGGCATAGGTTACACGCTAGGGCTAGAAAATAAATCCCCAGCTAGAAAAGAGACAGAGCGTACATACATCGAGAGCCTACCTGTTAGCACTATTATCAACCCACAGTACCGCAACTGCTTCTCTAGAGTCTACGACGTTGTAGGTTCCCTCTCGTCAAATCCCGTCTCAAGTTATGAACTGGCAGTCGGAATGCACGGAAATTATGCAAATTATTCGTCAGCATTAATGCATATCGTTTCTAACAAAACCTCAGCGGTGACATCATGAAACAACAGCTTGATGCACGTGTTTTGTCAAGCCAGTATGACCTGCTTTGAAATACCGGGCTGTGGGGATAAGGGTATAGTCAGCACATAAGCCAAGTGTAGGCTACCAGACTGCATGCAGTCAGCAATGTGTGACGATCATGGCGCCTTTGAGTGTAATTCAAGAAAGGCGATAAAGTTCAATGAAGGTTTACATATATGTTGTCAAGAGAGTCAATGGCAATCCCCATGACCAATCATAGGCTGCATACAAGGTGGAGGAAATGCCCGAGGACGCTGATGCTAGGGTCCTGTAGGTGACAAGCTCGCATACTGCAATTTACCCGCACCATACAGTTACAGCTGTCTTATTGCCTCAGAAGATAGCGATTGCGGCAGCTTTGGTTAGAGCAATGGCAGATAGAGGCTCGTCATCGGCATTGCTAGTCTCTTCCGGAGTCCGGATAGACGACTTCTGCAGAGGTGTGCAGCAAGGCAAAGTCTTGGTATACCCAAGCACATGCTTTCATAGCCATTTGAGATATATGGTTTCAGCGGTTGCTATTTAAATCTACAAGTGAGTTGTGTTACGCCCTTCGTTCGGCCCCCATTGTCCACTGTAACCTTAGCTTGCAACTTCGAACATCTATGGCATTCCCATCCTGACTACTCACTTAGTAATCTCCACAGCCCTATCTGATAGATGGCTTTTACCCAAAGAGGGCGTCGTGCCAGCCAGACTGCGAATACTGTCGAATGTAACAGCAATAGTGACACCAGCAGCAACAAGAGTAACACCAACGGTGATACGAACACAGTCGGGAATCGTGGCCGTGACACTGCCAAACGGCAGCGATCCCGCAACGAGGATAACCCTCCGGCGGCCTGTGATCAGTGCAGATCTCGAAAGGTACGCTGTGATCGCCAACAACCAGAATGCTCCAACTGTCGGAAGGCTGCCGTCTTCTGCAGCTGGTCAAGTACGTTCAGACGCGTCAACCACACCAAGCAACTCAGAGATGATTTTTCCAGCGTTATGGACCGCCTTGATGAAGTGCATCAGACGCTCAATCAGTTGGCCAGCCTGACACGCAATATCGTCGCTCAGCCGTGTTGTCACAGTCGTACCTATAATTCCAGTGCTTGCGGGGCTCATGGCGCTGCTGCCAGTGGTGCTGGTGAAAGTACCAACTCGAGCGGCGCCGCTGCCATGGCCTCTAGCACCTCCCCTTCAACAGCCTCTGCCCTAGGCACCCTCCGTCGTGGTCTCCAGAACAGCAGCCATTTCATGCTCCCTAGCGCCAATGAAACAACCTTTGACTTCCCCGGCAATGAGGCCTATTCAGCTGAGAATAGCCCTTTCTTACAAAATGGCTTGACATATGGCCACGCTGGAGAGTCAGTGTTTGACTCGCCCGCTTCGTTGACCTTGATTCGAGGAGTCGCCGAACAAATTTCTAGTCTGATGACCCGTGATGATGGCAAAGACGTCCCCTACGAGCTCCAGGAGGTCGGCATCCAAGTCACTCTACAGCACCTCCGAAATTCTTTCCCCTTTGAGGGGCCATGTCCCAACCCCGATGTTATCGACGACAACCGCCCTGTTTCTAGTCCTCCTCGGTTGATGGTGGATCTATTTATCGAAAGCTTTCTTTACAGCTTCAACGCCTCGTTCCCCATATTCGATGAAACGGAGCTTCGTCACGCTGTGGATGCCCATTATGCTGCAGAGCAACCGGTGGACAATAGTCCGTGGGCCTTGATTTTCACTAACATCGTCGTATTAGGCCTTGGGCTCGAGGCCCAGGCCGCGAGCGTCTCCAAATCCCATCCCAAGAGCATGCATCACGAGCTTATGTCCTCATTTCTTCGAAATTGCGATCGTGCTATCGCCAATCTTGACTCATTCACCCGTCCCTCGGTTGTCAATATCCAAGCCCTGTTGACTCTGGTAGGCCGTTTCCTTGCCCTTCAACCCCTATATTCCCGCTGCGGGAATGGCAGCAAAGTGGAATGAGAAACTGATATTTGCTACAACGGAGTAGGCTCTTGTAGGTAAAGAATTTTATGGGAACACCGTATTTGAAAAAACCTGCCAAACCGCATGTCACTTGGCCCGTATTGTAGGAATCCATCGGCCGAGGGCCCCCAAAACCGATGCGCAAGATTCTGAAAGGGCAACGCGAGATCGCCTATTTCGCGTCGTATACGCCATGGACAAGTGCCGCACCTTTCTTACGGGCTATCCGTGCGATTTATATCTATTTGACTCGGAAATAGAGATCGATGATGGCACAGAGGAGGCGGCACCTAATACGAGGATAAGCTGCGCATTTGATCATATGATGCGTGTTTGGGAGGAGATCTATCTCGCCCTCTACTCCACGAGAGCTTCTCTTGCCGGTGTGAAAATACGTGCGCAGCGAGTCTCGAGCATGACCGACTTAGCAGTTTCTTGGGCCCAGCGATACAGCGGACTCATGGAATCAGCCGATACAAGTTTCGGACCAGAGCTAGATCCTCGCCGTCTCGAACTTAAGTACTGTTACCACCTTACTCAAGTGTTAATTCTGCGATGCGATCGGAGGAGCTATATCCAAAGGCAACTAGTCGACCATGCGCGTGCGTGTCTAAGGGCGATTGCCAGCGTCGTAAGCATGCCAGTCTCTACGCTAAGCCTGTCATCGCTAGCTCGTATGCTGCAGAACTACCCTATCGCATCGCTCACTGAGTTGATCCGCTTTCATCTACAAAATCTGGGTAAATCTGGATCCTCGGACGAAGTGGCTAGTGGCGATATCGAGCTATTTAGGCACCTCAGTTGCTGTATAAAAGCCATGCAGCATCCTAATTTGCCCCAGACTTATCTTAGTCGACTAGGAGTCGGTATAAGTTGGTTACTGGAGGTCCTCGAGACTGTTGAGGAGACAACACGCAATTTGCTTGGTGTGTCTGACATCAAAGCACAGCCTATACCTATGGCTTACGTCGATTCATCCGGCTCACGCCCACCCAGCCACTCTGCTTCTATAATAATGGCATCCACTAGTGGTGATGGTATCGGACGCCTTCGGTCTGGTCGAGGCTTTTCGCTAGCATCGTCAATGTCGTCATCCTCAGAAAAAGAATATTGTCGTCCCCTTAGCGAAGCAGAATTGGCATCTTTTGGTGTGTCTACGCCTCTCACAGATCCTATGAGTATAGCCGCGGGGCAAGGGTCATCATCAAGTAGTAGTCTCTATCTAGACGGGCCTCAGTTCGATACCAGTATGGTGAATGATCAAAGTTGGGGCATGGGCATGAATCTTTGGAAGGAGATGTTTCCTTCATAACAGGCTGGCTTGCACAAATAGAATTGTCATTGATGAAGACACTATATTGAGAAATGCTACGTGAATGATGCTGCCCAAGTGATATGTACTAATGAATAATATGTATTTAAGACGACGACGTGTATCATTAGATAAATTCAAGGACTATTCAAGCCGACAGTAAAGAATTTCATATAACCGTAAAAAGTCACAGGTGTTAATCACAATCCCCCCACTACAGGTCTCACCTGCTCACAAATAAAATATTATCATCAATCTGTATTCCTTCTCTCCTAGTTTGAGCATCTTTCCCCATGATGACCAAACCGCTCATCACTCGCGGGATACGACAAGTCCCTTAAGAACCCTTAACATACTCAAATTGGCTGACTTACTCATCTATGACCGATTCCGCGACATATTGGTTCTACAGACAAACTGATAGTTAATCAGAATATATCATCTTAGTAATATTTTTCTATACCCCTCCTTCGCCCTTAGTTGAACCTTATCGCATCGATATATAACATGTGCTAGGAGGGGGGAACGGCAAGTGGAAATTTCATTGTTCCCTGATTTCAGGAATCCATGTCACGTAATATCAAGGCGGAAACCCGTCAATTTAGGCCCCATATTTACTTAACCCCTCTCGAAGAGCAGTAACCCCGCAGTTATACACTGAGACTAAGTATTTGAATCAAGGACCCATGTCGGCCTGGTTAAGGCAGATCAAGGCCCTGACCTAAGCGTATACTGTAGGTACTAACTGTGATAAGTACGTAGGTGGAACTCTCTCGTGTATCGGTCGCCGGAGACCGAAGAGCCACATCGGGTCCATCCGTTGACATGGATCTACCTCCCTGGTATTAGTCAGAAGTCTAAGTATGTAATCATACAAAACGTCTAACCTAAGGGCTTCTCAGCGCTAACGACCGGTAGAATCCATCGTGATCGTATGCTTTTACAAGTCGATTAATATCTTCCTAGGGTGTGGGACAAGATCGAGTCTCCATTAGCCAGATCTTGACTGACTAAGACATTATTTGATAAACATACGCACGTACAGTGCTGTGTGAGTCGATAGAAAAACTCGGTCGCGGAGAGGCTGGGCCGCTGTTTTAGAAATCTAAGACGAAGGCAAATCACATATTTTCAAATTCACACTTCCTGAGCTCTTCTCGGTGCCCGCACACCGAAACCGAAAAACAACGTAGAGCCCTTTGGGCTAGCTACGCAAGATAATCGTTACGATAAGACAAATAAGGAGATCGAATCGCAATGCTATCCTGGGGTTTGAGTGCCTCCCTAGATTGATCATTTGTCAAAGATCTTCACCGGTTAGGTTTGTAGCGTTGTAGTCTATCGCCAGGTTTGTAACGTTGTAGCTTGTTGTATGGCCTGCTAGCCAAGAAGATATGGCTCCAAACAAAGCGATTGCGATCATCCACGAGATACGTTACTTCTTCTCGGGGCAGTATCGGACGCATGCTTTACGTCTAGGTCTCCGACTGGCCTTCAGAGATTATGTGCGTACCGGAACCGGACGGCAGGTCCGCTTGCTGAGGGGTTAGAGGCCGCCGGCCGAGCTCCAATCCATTAGGGCTTGATTCGCGTTGGCTATGCAGAGTATCCTAGATATCTGGGCTTGGTCCAGAATGACTTGGTTACAACATAATGATGATAAACAGTATAGACCATTCTCCTATTCCAAGAGAAGGCCTGTACTAATTGGAGTAAACAAGCCAGAATAGCCATATATTCGTCATAATGGTAGTCTCGGACCCCAATGATGCTCATTTGCAGGACCCTGCTCTGGATGAGAACAATGGTGTGACTTCTCAGTTCTCCCAATGGGTCACAGATCTTCAGGTGAAAGATGTACCGACAAACGTACTGGAACGAGCAAAGCACCTGATTCTCGATGGTATCGTCTGCGGACTGGTTGGTGCCCGAGTGCCGTGGTCCGAAGAATGCGTGGCCTCCGTCGTGGATTTCGAGCCACCGGGATACTGTACTGTCATAGGATACGAAAAAGTGAGACTCGTAGCATCTTCACTATACTCCACTGATTATGCTAATGCCTATTGTCCATAGTCCCTAGGCCCTCTTGCGGCAGCCGTGTTGAATGGCGCCTTCATTCAAGCCACCGAACTCGATGATTACCACAGCGGCGCACCGTTGCACTCAGCTGCGGTCGTCCTACCTGCCCTCTTCGCTGCGGCGCAGGTGATTTCGAATCCTAATATCTCGACAAAGGGGGGCAAGAAGGTTGTCTCAGGTCTCGATTTTCTTCTCGCCACCGTGGTCGGACTTGAGACTGGACCTCGAGCTGGCCTTGGCTGCGGAGGGACAGACTTGCTTACACGCGGATGGCACTCTGGACCTGTCTTCGGCTGCCCTGCCTCCGCAGCCGCCTCTTCCAAACTGCTTGGACTCTCAGCCGATGACGTAGAATCGGCGATTGGTGTGGCTTGTACCCAGGCCGGTGGTCTGATGGCAGCCCAGTACGAGGGGATGGTAAAACGCGTACAGCATGCCTTTGCAGCACGCAACGGCCTCTTCGGTGCTCTTCTCTGTCGCAACGGGTACGTCGGCATCAAGAAAGTATTCGAGCGCCGATATGGTGGGTTCCTGAGCATGTTTAGCCAAGGTAATGGCCAAACACCACAGTACGACTCCCGCAGAGTAGTAGCAGCACTCGGAAGCACATGGGAGATAATGAACATCCGTATCAAGTTGTACGCCTGCGTCGGTGGCTGTCACGGTCAGATCGAGGCCTTGGCAAAGCTACAAGCATTGCACCCAGATCGGTTTGCTCCCGAAAATCTGTCCCGAATTGCGAAAATACAAGTTTACCTCTCACATGCTATCTTTGCTCATGATGGATGGGCACCAGAGGAGAGACCTATGACCGAGACTGGTGCACAGATGAATGCGGCTTACATTGGTGCGGTGCAGCTTGTGGATCGTCAAGTTCTCCTGGCGCAATTCGCGAATAGTACGCTAAACCGCGATGAAATCTGGGACCTGGTGTATAAGACGACCTGCTACCATGACACTCATTTTGACCAACTTCACCACGTAGCCGGTGCCAAAGTGGTTGTGGAATTCGATGATGGCTTCCAAGTCGAGGAACTTGTGAACATGCCAAAGGGATACGATCCCCCTATTACTGATGAAGAGATCCGATTGAAGTACCGCCGGCTTGCTGCATCAGCTATCGATCATGATCGAATGGAGAAGATTGAAAAGTTAGTCGTAGGGTTGGAAACCCTGGAGGATGTGTCCGAATTACTGGATCTCTTGCCTGCCCCTACAAAGCGAGTTTTAGGATAATGTGACAGCGCTAGTGGTTATGTAAACACATGGGAGTCCGTTAATTTAAGGGTGCTCAAGTTTGCTACTTTCCTTTTTTTTTTTTGATTATCAAAGTTCAACTATTTTGCTATTGTTAAAGGGGTTAAAACTTCGATAGTTTACCTAGTCTGCTTTTCAGGTAAGTTTTATGATGAAACGTTTTTTAGTTTAAATTAATCGTTATGGTTATAAATAGCGTATTAAATAATATATTTAACAGATAATATTAAAAAATAACTAAGCTTAAAACACTTCTAAATAACAAAACGCATAGTTACCCTCTGGTATATATCGCAAATTTAAATGCTTTAACATGACGACTACTAGATTCAATCCTTGCAATGAACAACAATCACCAATAACAGGTTATATGAAATACTTTAGCCCAGCCCTACGTTTCCGACATTCTACCATAGCTAGAATCTTTTCGAGAGCACTAAACTACTTATCGTTCCTCATATGCGCTAACGGCTGCGATGTTACAACCTTCTACTCATCTATTAAAGAGAGAGATGAGGCAGTGATATGGATTAGAACACTTATGATTGTAATATAGTACAAACTTAACCAATTATGCTCTCATTATACATTTTCAGAATTTTACATACGTTGTATTTACCGTTTTGAAATGTCCATCTCTTTAAGTAAAATGCTCAATAATGTTTTTTATGATTGTCTGATGTGACAATGGCTAATAATCTAAGGGTTGAAATAAAGGTTATTTAGCAATAATTCTCGTTTGGTTTTATAAGGTCTATAATTACTTTTGTTTTTAATTAAAGAATTTATTTTTATTAATATTCAAAAAATCTTAAGCTATAGTTTTTATAATTTAGTATTTTTAAAACTAATAGATTTTTTATGTAAAAATGCATGTTTAAGTAAGCGGCCCCCCTTAATAACTTTAATACAGGTTGGCTAGGTTTTAGACTATTGGCGTGTATATTATGATAAGCTCGTGGATACCATAAACAACTGGTAAAAGTGACAACAATACGCAGGCCGTTGTTCGTAATGGAGAAATGGGGTTGTATCTGAGGTCCTGGATTAAGACGATGGCGTTTGATTATAGGGAGACTTTTGGTGGCTTGGCTAGAATACCAAAGTGATTCCATAAGAGGTGTTTATCTCGCGTCCTCTAAGCAAGTTTGTTAGGTTCTTTGTTAATTTGATTATTTCTTGTTGTAGCCGTATAAGCGCTCTACCTCCCTCGCCATATAATATAAGTGGCAAATGAACCCCAAAGATCCCGAGGAGCCAATATGCGATGTGTTCCGGTTGCTGTGTTTCTTAATTGGAAGCTCAGGACATCTTCCGACAGATAGGGATTGTAGCAAGGAGATCCTGGAGACCAGAGCCTGTCCGACAGAGAACACTTTCGTCAATACCAGTCGCGTACGCTATATCCTCACATAGATTCGATTTTGAGTCGTAATTGTTCCATGATAGATCATAAAACTCCACGTCCGAAGACGCAATGAGCTCTTGTGAAGTCCAGCCCCGTGAGAACTAGCGACTGTAAAGAAAATCCGCATGAGGAGTTAAATGGCTACGTGTGGACAAGTCGAAATCGCCTGGATATGCGAAACATTTCTCGGAACGCGCATACCAAGCATACATAGAATTAATGGCTTCCGTAAGCTCCGCGCTGCTTGACTTGTCCATACAGCAGGTATCAATCCACACATAGCTGTATCCTTGCTTGGTAGCCAGATTGCATGTCTCAATTATCTTTTTCCAGTCTGAACTACGTAAAAAGTCGACAATGTTAACTTCTCCATCTTCCTAAGTATGGGAAAGAATAGCATAAGAGGAAATATTGGATCTACCAGACTCCTGCAATTGCAAGGAGTCACACTGAATTAGTCGCATTGGAGGTAGTCGATATTGTGTTTCAACTTTCGGGTTTTGTTAGTTTGTGTTGGGATTCGGCAAGGAAAAATTAGCAAAGAGTCAAATTATGTTAGAATTGTCCTCCCTAATCCTATCGAGTTTTAATTTGAATAATCTTTTGTCATATTGATGGGGTAAAGCCTGTTATTATTATTCGCGATGTAGGGTATCCGATCAAATAAATCATTGTCTGATTTGATTGATAAGATCGATTGTTCAATGGGCTAACGGTTGCCCACAGCGCCCACTAGTACTGACCGGGAAGCAAACATAAACTAGCCCAATTAAGCTTAAAATAAGCATATATTAAGCTTAGCCCGAGGTCATGGGATGTATCTATTTAACTAGCAAACGATAATATGATGCTTATATAGATATCCGATTAGTGAAAACCGCTTATATGCGTAGTCCCACTCTTCTATTTTTAACTAGATACTAGGCTAGTGCTTCAAATACCCTATTATGTGGGGCACCCTGCACGCTATATCTAATAGAGAAATAATACGGCTTGAATAGGTAGCATTATCTAGCTAGCTAAAGTAGACAAACGCCATTAATGGAATAAGTCCATGAACGTACTCGCCGGGGTACTCTCAAAGTCTGGCCCATCTATCAGGTCTACAATGGCGTTGACACGACTCTCCGGAAGCCCCATCTTATAATTGCGCACAGTCTTTTCCCTCACGAGGGGTAATGTTTTCTCATGTTTGACGTGGCCAGCAGGGAAGTCAACTCGGGCATTTAGCTTAGTTCCGTCGTTGAAGGTGATTTCAATCTCATTTGCGAGACTACGAATGTCTTGGTTGTGGTAGTCTCTTGTAAACTCTTCATCTTCTGTCATGGTTATCTTGGCCCGGAGCTCATCAACCCTAGGGTCCGTGCTCCAAGGGCTTTCGTCTTGGTAGTCTTGAACTTCGATGACATCACCCTTCAGAAGCATCACCGCTATTATGTATCTCATGCAGTGATCGCGATCCGCGTAGTTGTGAAGGGGACCTTGCTTGTTTATAATAATCATAGAAGCGTCGGTGGTCTTGACGTGGATACTCTTGATGTCGCGTACAGCTTCGAGTCCTCGCTCTTGCATCTGCTGGTATAGGATGACAGTGGCATCAACGGAGGTGAGCGCATGACCTTCGACAGCCATCACCTTGAACAAGACATTCTCCATTACCCAGCTACCGAAAGGGCGTGGTAACTCGAATGTCTGGTCGCGATAAAGGACCTGGTAGAAGCCCCATCGCGGCGCGGTCAACACCGTTCGCAGCCCAGGCTGTCCTGCGCGAGCTAATGTCGCCAGGTGGACTGCACGCATGCAGGCATCGCCAGCCGCCCAGCCTTTCCGAGGACCGGCATTTGGGGCTTGGCGGTAGGCACGTAGAGGGTGACCGTCAGCCCACGCGTGAGAGACAGCTGATCGTGCTTGGCTTTTATCAAGTCCCATGAGCCAAGAAACCACAGCTGTAGATGCTACCTTCACCAAGATAACATGGTCAAGCCCTACTTTATTGAAAGCGTTGCGAATCTGGAAGCACCCTTGGATCTCGTAGGCTTTGATCCCTGCGAGTAAAATCTGCTTGACAGTGATAACACCCGAAGGGTCTTGGCGTTTGAGTGCGTTCCGAGTTAGTAGATCTGCTGTTGCAAGGATAGCTCCATAGTTGTCTATGGCCCGTCGTCAGTCGAAGAATTTCTTAGCAACCCATATAGATGAGCAGAAAAGGAAATCAAGCAAAAAAGCTCGGCATGTAAAGGCATCTTGCCAACCACTTACCCGACGGATGCCCCCATTCAGCCCCAGGGAATGCATCGTTGTGGTCAAGGTAGCGTATCATGGCTCCCATATCGAAGGCACCCTTGAGAAGATCCAGGGAATACTCTGTTCCCGGCGGACGGAAGCCGTCAGGAATGGACGCAGAAGTCGGCCATTGAGGCCCAAGTAGGTCTCTGCACTCCTTGCTAGTATGGAAAGTCTCAATTGCCGACCCGATAGCGTCTAAGAGAGTTGCTTTCGCGCGAGTCCATGCCGCGGGAGAAGGATCCGCGTAGTCGTAAGCATAGTCGACTATCAGATCAATTACTCCATCATATGGCTGTTCAGTGTTGTTATCAGGTGCCGGTGCTCCCATTTTGGACCACGTGATGCAAGAAGAACAGATGTAAAAGAATAGGACAGGCCTAGCGATGCAAGACGAAAATCATGGGTATCCCTAGGTACGGTGATGTTAAGGTTGGGGATTGTGGTGTTTATGTCATGAGTCCCATCATTGTCTATTCTTGGCATAGTAAGCCAAATGAAGCTAACTTTGCCTGTCGGGGTCTTAACGATTTGACGACGTGAGGTCCGGTAGCGCGCTGTCGCTTCTCGGCCTCCGAATGCGCGAAATTTAAATAAGCCGGCTTCGGACAGGCGCCGTTAAGCTTTGCTAGAACGGTAGCTTCGGCATGCGCTTGCGAAATGCGACCAACACGGAAAAATTGCCTTGGCCCATTTGAAATGGTGTCGTATGAGATTAGTTCGGCGGAGATATGCAGCGGCTCTGGGGGTGCTGCGATGAGGTGTATTCCGTCTACCATACCGTTCAAGTACCGATAATGCATGTTGCATAAGGTCTGCAGTCGCCTAAAAGATGCTCATGGGTAGGTTTAACGAAGTAGTAATGGGCTCGGAGTAGTTCATGTTCACGGCATCTTTTATTTAGATAGGCTCTATTGTTTTGATTCATTGTGTTCGAGGTAGCAACACTTCTCAAGCCCTCTTAGTCTTTCTGTCATATCACATGTCTGAACATCATTAATTGCCATACAAACAAAATAGACGCATACGAGCACTGTTCTATCGCAGGGACAATATGGCGTTTGTTCTTAGCTCGAGGAACAGCATATGCTCGACGCCGTTCGAGGTAATGAGTTTCACGCCAACTACTCCAGAGACCTCGACTTCTCCAACCACCGAACTGCTAGTCCCTTTCACCCTCAGATATAACGAAATCACTTACAGCTTCTTGCTGGAAGGCCAACAAGCACAGTACCTCGAGACCTATCGAGACCAGTTCCTTGATATCATCTCAGAGCCTATAGCAGAACAAGCTCATTGGGTACCGGAATCAACTGCATCCCTCATCTTAAACTTCATAGATTTCCTATCTAGCCAGAACATACCAGATAGATTGCTAGCATGTCTGTTTCGCAGCGCCAAGCCAGAGCTCGACCAGGGGGACGTACATACTTTCGTGAGCCAGCAGCGAGGCAGTGCCGAATCGCGCAAATCCATGTTACGAACTGTCGTCAATCTATTACACAGTTCGCAAAAACAGGTATCCCAGCCCCCGAGTGCCTTGATCTCAGCTGTCATGAAGAAAGAGGCATCTATACTATTGGCATTCGGTGGCCAAGGAGCAGTCAACCCATCCTGTGTCGACGAATTAGCTGAGCTCTACTCCATCTACCGCCCTCTTATTGACCCTTTGATCTCGACGATCGATCCAATCCTCCAAAACCTGTCCCGCCACCCAGATACATCATATTTCTACCAGGATCGTGAGATCAAGCTACGCGAATGGCTCGAAAATCCCGAGTCCCGCCCTGAAAAGGCGTTCATCGCGGCAGCAGCAACCAGCTTTCCAATCATCGGGCTCATCGATCTGGCTCACTACTGTGTTACATGTAGAACGCTAGACAAATCACCTGGGGAAATGACACAACTACTCTTCGGCGTGACTGGACATTCCCAGGGAATCGTTATCGCGGCTGTCGCATCATTGTCCGACTCATGGGACTCCTTCTTTCACAACGCTAGATGGGCAATCGAGCTCTTATTCTGGTTAGGCTACTATTCCCACCGAGAGGCACCGCAGTCGAGACTTGACCCGGTCGCTTTGAACGACAGTATCCAAGAGGGTGAGGGGACACCGTCTCATCTGCTTGTAGTTCGTGGCCTCCAAGAACAAAAACTGCAAGACCTGTTAGTCACATGTAATCAACAACTTGGAGTTCGTGAGCACCTATACATCGGCCTGAAGAACGGACCTCAGAACTATGTGGTTGCAGGCAGTCCGCGCTCTCTTCGGGGGCTGACTCTGCGTCTGCGGAAAATGAGAGCTCAGCAAGGCTCCGATCAGGGTCGTGTCCCATATAGTCAGCGACGACCTGAGATCCAATGCCAGTTCTTACCAGTTAGCGCCCCTTTTCACTCCCAGCATTTAATAGCTGCAGCGGATCAAGTCAAAGAAATCTTTGTCGAGACTTCAAGGTCTCCAAAAATCAACGATTTGAGAACACCAGTGTTCCACACCGAGGCAGGGCTCGAAATGGGCCAAATAGGGGAAAACTCACTGACTCATATCTTGATTGACGCCATCGCCTCGAGAGTAGTAGATTGGCCTGCATCTCTTCAAGTCAGTCAGCCTAGATCTCCGACTCATTGTGTGGTGTTTGGAGGCGGACGGCTCTGTGATCTTGTTAATCGAGTCGTTGAAGGACGGGGGATTCGCGTGATTGACGGCACGAGCCTCGAGGCATCTTCAACCTTGATGGGAACGAAGGCAGACCTCTTTGCGCCAATACTAGAGCCCTGTCAGCTCAGTGCTCGGTCATGGAAACAAACATACAGACCCAACGTCAAGAAAGACCCCAACGGCCAAACAACGCTGGAGACCCGCCTAAGTCTACTACTCAAGAACCCGCCAGTAATTACGGCAGGAATGACGCCTACCACTGTGCATTGGGATTTCGTTTCTGCTATTATAAATGCGGGATATCATGTTGAACTTGCTGGAGGCGGCTATTTTGATGCACCGTCTATGACGGCGGCTATCGAGAAGCTTGCAGCGAGCATTCCAGCTGGCCGCGGTATCACTATCAACCTAATATATGCGAGCCCGAAGGCCCTGGGCTTCCAAATACCATTGATCCGTCGGCTAGTTAGCCAGGGCATACCGGTTGAGGGGCTTACGATAGGCGCGGGCATACCATCTCCCGACGTCGCTGCCGAGTACATAGAGACTCTTGGAATCAAACACATCTCCTTCAAACCTGGATCATCCCGTGCTATAAGAGAAGTTATTGCAATTGCTAAAGCGCACCCTCATTTCCCTATAATCTTGCAGTGGACCGGAGGCCGCGGCGGAGGCCATCATTCTTGTGAGGACTTCCACGAGCCCCTTCTCGAAACGTATGGAGAGATCAGACGCTGCCGAAACCTGTATTTGGTTGTCGGTAGCGGGCTCGGAGATGCTGCAGGGACCTTTCCATACTTTACAGGGGAGTGGGCGGTCCAGTTCGGAAGGCCTGCCATGCCCTGCGATGGTGTCCTGATGGGTAGCCGAATGATGGTTGCCAGAGAGGCGCATACTTCTCCGCAGGCAAAGAGACTCCTCGTTCAAGCACCCGGTGTGGAAGATAAGGATTGGGAGGATACATACAGCAAAGATGGCAAGAAGTGTGGCATCCTAACGGTGACCTCCGAAATGGGTCAGCCAATTCACAAATTGGCCACTCGTGGGGTTCGCCTCTGGAAAGAGTTGGATGATACTGTCTTCAGTCTTCCTAGAGCAGAACGTGTTCCCGCTCTGAAGCGACGGAAAACTGAGATTATTTCGCGGCTCAATGCTGATTTCGCCAAGCCGTGGTTCGGCCAGGATTCTACTGGGAAACCGGCAGACTTGGAAGATATGAGCTATGCCGACGTGCTATCCCGATTAATCGAATTGATGTATATTAGCGAGGAAGACCGCTGGATTGACGTTTCTTACAGGGAAATCGTCAACGATTTCGCCACGCGAGCATGGGAGAGACTGGGAGATGGTTCATCACGAACCAATTGGGACTCTTCTTTTCTTGACGACCCTCATGCCGTCAGGTCTCTCCTTTGTAGCGCTTTCCCAGACGCATCGTCCCAACTCTTGCATCCCGAGGATGTTCGATTTCTTATCAACACATGCAGACAAGGCGGCCGGAAGCCTGCGAACTTCATCTTAGCACTGGACGAAGATTTCGAATACTGGTTCAAGAAAGACTCTCTGTGGCAGTCTGAAGACGTGAACGCCGTATTTGGTGGCGATCCAGAACGCGTGTGTATCCTACACAGCCCCGTATCAATTCGCCATGTCACAAGGGATGACCAATCTGCGAAGGATATCCTAGATGAGATCCATAAAGGCCTGACCAAGTTGCTTGAGGGCCAAGGCATAGTGGCAACGTCAAGTGCTGTGCTACAGAAGCCGCTGCCTCTGGATGCGGCCCCTGACGACGACACGGAAACGCACATAGTTTTTCGAGCGATGGATGTTGCCGACCCCCTCGCCTGGCGGGAACACATCGGGCAACACGCTTCGCCGGCTATCGCAGCTCTTTTCCTCAACTCTACTGTGTTTACCGTGTCCTCTGACAACTCGGCCCGAAGTCAACCCAACCCATTTTACCATCTTGTCCCCCCTCGAGAAGGCTGGTCGGTTCACTTAAGCCGGGATGGCCGAGAAGCACTATTGATTGATGATGTTGACGATGCCACCCTCGCGCGCTTCTTCTCCCACGAAGGCAGATACATACAGATTTCCCTCTATCATGATGTGGCGGTTCCCTCCATCCCCGCTGTCCTTAACCTAGAATGGGAGTTCCAACATGCGACCACACGACTGATTGAGTCCAAGGCCAGAGACCAGAGTGTGCAGGCATTCTACGCGTATTTATGGCTTGGGACAATGGATGGGGTAGTCTCTGGCCGCCTCACGGACGTCTTCCACGGCCAAGAGGTTGTGTTATCGCACCACTTGCACGGCTCGCTCAATGCCGCGATTGCGCATGCATTTCGAGATACCGCGATCGTATATCAGACACCAGATATTGCAACAGAGGCTGCTGTTATTGCGGCTTGGGACGTTCTGATGCGTCCGCTACTTTTGCCTGAGCTGCAGGTTGACCTGTTGCGCCTTGTACATCAGTCGATAGACATTGCCTATATACCAGGAGCATCCCCATTGCAGGTTGGGGACGTGATCAAGGCCAAATCATTCGTGCGGTCTGTGATGATTGAGGCTTCAGGCAAATCAGTGGCGGTTGAGGCGCATCTGACGCGGGATGGACAGCACGTGGTGACTATTGCTTCCGAGTTTTTCATCAAGGGCAAATTCACAGACTACCACACGACCTTTCAACAACATGATGATCCAATTGTCGAATTCAAAGTGGAAACAGATGAAGATGAGGCTATCCTCCTGGACCGTGATTGGTTTTCCCTCGGCGACAAATCCAAAGCCTTGAAAGGGCTAAATCTCGTGTTCTCCACGACCACACGGACGACCTCGAAAGGCCCAGGGAGATATGCCAGTGTCAAGACGCAGGGTAAGGTATATCATCAACTGTGGAATAAAACACGTATTCCCATCGGCACAGTTTTCTTCGAAGCGACAAACTGCCAAGGCAACCCCGTAACTGAATTCCTAGAACGAAAGGGAACGTTGGTTGACGCTACAGTGCCCCTGAAAAACCCCGGCTGGTCAGGTGATGCAGTAAGAACTGTAACGATGCCCCGACGGAGCCACCTGTACTCTACCATCTCGAAAGATTGCAATCCTATCCACACATCTCCAGTCTTCGCAGAGGTCGCTGGACTGCCTGGCACCATCACGCACGGTATGTACATCGCAGCAGTCTGCCGCAAGGTCGTCGAAGAGCTTGTTGTAGCTGGCGATGTAGCACGAGTGAGGCAATTCAAATCTTCCTTTGTCGGCATGGTTCGCCAGGGGGAACAGATATCTGTAGGCGTCACCCACGTGGCTATGCGAAAGGGGCAGATGTTGATCGAAGTCTCTGCACGGCTCGTCCATTCCGGCGAAGAAGTACTGCGAGGCTCGGCCGAGGTAGACCAGCCCTCAACAGCGTACCTTTTCACAGGCCAAGGCACTTCCTCAAAGGGTATGGGTATGGCACTATACGACTCTAGTCCCGCGGCGAGAGCTCTATGGGACGAGATGGATCTGGCTATAATGGATCAATTCGGTAGGTTGCGAACGCAGAACTGGTTATAAACCGGTTGAGTGAGTTGTTTTGCTAATATTATGCAATCGAATAGGATGGTCAATATTAGACCTAGTCAGAGAGAACCCCAAGGAGCTCACTATCCACTTTCGCGGACCACAGGGACAGAAGGTACTGCAAAACTATCTTGGCATGAAGACAGAGATAGTCTCAGCAGACGGCTCAACTCAGCTCGTGTCCGTCCTCCCTGGCTTAACCTCATCCTCGACATCATATACATTCTCAGACCCACGGGGCCTGCTACAGGCAACGGCATTCGCCCAACCGGCTATCGTGCTCCTCGAAAAAGCTACGATGCAGCATATGCAGGCAAATGGCCTTGTCCAAGAGGGTGCCTCGTTTGCTGGACATTCCCTAGGCGAGTATGGGGCGCTGTACTCACTAGCCGAGTTCGTGGAGTCGAAGTCAATGCTCAGCATCATATTTTATAGAGGCTTGGTGATGCAATTCGCAGTCCAGCGTGACCAAGACGGAAACTCGGGTTATTCCATGGTCGCGGCCAACCCAACCCGAGTCGGGCGATGTATGAGGCCCTCATTTGTCTTATCCAAATCCCTATGTGGCGACACTGGCTAATATTTTTCTAAAACCTAGACTTCGACGAGAATGCCTTGCGGGTAGTGATCGACCAGATCAGTGAGCAAAGCGGTGAGCTATTGGAGATCGTCAACTTCAACCTCGAGGATGAGCAATATGTGTGCGCTGGCCATGTCAGTATTCACCCAATCCCCCTCCCCAATCTCAATGAGAAGTCCAGAACCCTCTAACAGCAACCCTCGTTATACAGGTGCGCAACATCCGTACTCTAACAGAGCTGCTCAACTTCTTGTCTAAAAAAGGGAAGGCCGGAGCAGAAGACGTCAAGGAACTATTAGCGGCTCGCGATCGGCGCACATCGGTTCTAGGACAGGAGATATCTGCTCAAGTGGCTAAGTCGCAGAAATTTCCCCTGAACATGGAGCTACAGCGAGGAAAGGCAACCATTCCACTCGTGGGGATTGACATACCGTTCCACTCTAAGCTTCTGAGGCCTGGCGTTGCTGCCTACCGTAGGTTCCTGCAGCAGTGCATCCAGGTCAAAGACATACGCCCCGAGAGCATGATCGACAAATTCACGCCGAACGTGACGGGCAAATCGTTCTCGATTGCGACCTCTTACATTGAAGAGACCGCGAAGCTTACGCGGAGTTCCGTGCTAAGAGAACTAGTTAGTGAGAAGTAATGCGCCAGTACCTCACTAGCTATGAAGTATATATACCTACTACCAAAAGAACCCGGTTGAAACTTTAATCTGGTATGAGCATTTGACATATAACATAGCTTTACCGTGATTAGGTAGTTTCCCTATTATAATGAACACTTTGAACGATATTCCTTTTTGGTCCTTCTTGTGGGAGGAGGCGGGGAGGGGGGAGGGGTCTAGGAGATAGTGTCCCAACCCATAGACACTATTACAATGCAGACTATTCTTGTATGAATTACCTATTTAGGAACGGGATATCTTATTCAATATCAAACTTGCGTAGATATGACATGGAACTACCAAGGCATTGATTCGTTGCCGCTTATTGATCCCCGGCCTTGTCCCTGAACTCGGCGGCGAATGGGCACATGAAACCCCCAAGATTGGCCATTTGGTGGTTTTCTATAGTAAAAAGCTGAGCTTGTTGTTGAGGAAATGATGTGAAATAGTTATATCAATAAGGCGCATCAGGTGTTATGTTGCTGACTCTAAAGTTAGGCGCGGAAGTGCTCGGAACAGTATGCTTAGCCGTTGGTTGTTTCTCAGTGTGCTTCGGACGATTCAACCGTGTCGAGATCGGAAAACTAGAAGCGCAGAAATCCATTTCCATACCAATTTCGTCTACCGCTTCTATCTCGAGGTTCTGCAAAGAGGCATTTTCCCACACTCCATCTTCTAATGGCCGAGGCGAATTACGGCCCCTACTAATACCACAAACAGGTTGGCTATATCGTCAGGAAATCTCTCATTAGTCTTGCGCATAAGGATATTATTCAAGCCCAATTCCGGACATCTGTAGCATGGTTCCTTGACTAGACCTCTTCCCGACGATTGGCCTGAATTAGGTGTGATATTAATACCGTCTAATACCGTGATAGATCCGGCCTGTGAAGTCGGCGCCTACGGAACGACAAACCCATCATCGTCTCGTGTATGGAGCAACTCCGGTGCCGCACTTCTCAGGTTCCTCAAAGCAGGAACTCAGTTCGAACAACAGAGGTAGCTATCCGACCGGTAGTGTTCCCCCTAGTCTAATCAGAGAACCTCGAGTCGCTCGGGGACAGACGTGTGGAGGGATGCGGGACGCAGACCTAGATCGACCGGATTAATAAAGTCTTCGGGCTGGGAGGGTTGGTAGGATTAGGCGGTGGCTGTCGTAATATCATCTGTACGGGCTCCTTTATTAGCGGACCTCTGCCAGGACACGTAGCCATATCTTGCCTTTACCCACCAGCTTTTACATATCCGTCCTCATCTCTAGGCGGGCATGTGGCCGCCTGCATCAATCGAGTTTCTCTCGCGGGCAACACATCCCTCAGTCGCATCGAGCTACCTCTTCTTGTCCTGTTGAGAGGTGTCTTGAGGGAAGTCTACAGCCACTATGGCGTGACCTGTATCCACTAGCGCTTGCGACAGCAATGGTTTTTGCCGTTCATGACGAGGAACACGCTGGTGTTTTGGGTGAAGGGTTTATGCTATTATGAGGCGGCGACATCTATCTCCCAAGACGGAAGATAAGGGTTTAAACTAACAACGATTGGTTATAGGAGGTGCGAAGCCTTCCAGATCATTCCCTCAACACCTGATACGGAATACATATGCGCCGGTTGGCTGGTCCGCAGCACATACACAACATCGTGTTTGACCTGGAGCCGGCTTCTACAAATTCATGGGCAGCGTCGCGTCGACAAGGTAATTAATTAGAGACGTGGCGGCACGCAATTAGATACGTAGGTACCAGCTATTCTCGCGACAGAGAAAGACAAACAAGAACCGTTAGGGGTAAGTATTTCGTAAATGGAGATTAACCTATTTACTTAGACCCACACCAAGCCATACTACTTAGCCACAAATAAAGCCAAAATTTAAATATCTTTCTCTACCCCTTAACTTACCACCTACTTACCACTTCACCTACCTACCACTTCATTAATGCTTAACCTACTGCTTTATTTATTATTTCCTACTATTTCAACCTGTTAAGTAAGTATAGCAAATAATTCGGTAGAAATAAGTGATCGCTGTGTACGTAGGTACGCAGTAGTGCTTAAATAATCAAACTAAGTGGGGGCATGGCACATGTAGGATGAATTCGAGGCGTATGTAGGTTGAGAGATCATCTGGCGATATTAGCACTTCGTTTCTAAAAACCTGAGGCAATCAATTACTTGAAATAGAGCGTGTACAGAGTAGCCTACCTAGACTACCTAGCAGATTTCGAAATGAGCAAGGTGCACAGACCAGATAGAACACTTCAAATAAATACGACGCGTCTTCTCCTGGTATACGCGTTTATCGAGCCTCCTACGTCCGAGATATCTCGATATCTACTACCTTTTCGTAACCGCACATCTTGGTGACCTACCTAGTCTTGTCTATATACAGCTACATAATATCATGTCTCGGCCTACCAAAAGAATTAGACAAGAAGTCCATTGCGATGGCTGCGGCTGTGGAGAGCCAGACTGTGTCAGTTGCTGGTCTCCCTCTCATCGGCAATCCGCCGGCGCATTTCTACCACACCACGCCGATGCCACGCCATTCGGGCAGCCTGTCTTCTATCACCCGCCCGGTCCATCTAGCTACTTCGCTTCGTACGATGGGCAACCGCCTGTCCCTACCCTCCCTGGTCCTCCTTCCCCCGCCGCGGCAAACCCGGTTCCGAGCTGCGATTACATGATATCCCAGCTTGACGAAGACGCGGTGCGACTTATCCTGACCAGCCTGGCCTCAGTGTCGGCTCCAGCACAGGCCGCCGTCACATCATATTACCAGCAGCAGGTGCAGGCGTTACGGACACGGGTGATTGACTTCGACCAATACAGCACAGACGCGTGGCACATTCTGAACTCGAGCGAGTACACCGAAGGGAGAGGCAGCGAGCAGTACGAGGCGGCGTTCGATGCCTGCGCTGATTTGGTATCGTGCATCGAGTCTATCGAGGAGGAGACGTCTGCTGAGAGTTCCTACGGGACGAAGCTCGGTGCGCTTGAGACGCTGTGCAAGATTGCCAAGATGGTCCTACTGGCCGGCGACACGCTCGGCCGTGAGGTGCGCATGGGGTTTCAGCACGAAACCTGTCTGGCAGATACCGTGGTGCGCATCGTGGAGTCCATGACACCCGAAGAACAGCGCCGCGCCGGTGCCAACTCAGACGCAAAGGGCTCGCTTCGAAAGAAGCTTCGCTGGGTGTGCGACGAGGCCGACGGTTATTGCCTCGGCGGTTTTGATCTCCGCCATGTCCTAGCCCTCATCGAGGAACCAGGAGACCTGGCGAGTGGGCAAGACAGAGACAGACTGCAGCAACCAACGGTAGCGACCGCGTAAAGTAGCCCAGCAGGCTGATCTTAGTCTCCCGTTTGCCATCGCAAATTAAGCAAGCGAACCGGGCGTCAAGGTTGACTTGTGTTGATCTTTTGCAAGGCACATATTATGTGCTCCGTTTTCTCTTTCTGCTAGAGAATCCTGGACCAACCGGCCCAGAATCTTCTTCGATGGTAACTTTAAGTATATACTCCCTTGGTGGAACGGGCTTCACTTTCTCCAGCGGCAGCTTGAGCAATCTTCCCAACGAGGGCCTGGGGAAAAGGTAGATACCAATGACACTATCAGTCTCTTCCAGGGCAACCACGGGATACACCGGAGGAACCTTGTAATGTAGCCAATCTGCCAAACTCTCGTACTTGGCTAAAGCCTGTCCCATTGGATCCTCAAACCGCTCCCAGTTTTCTTCTCCTCTTGCCAATATACCAGCCGAAGGAAATCCGTAGTCAGTAAGATTGATGATGAGATCTAGTTCCGATTTACCAGCCGCACATTGCAATACAATGTTGATAAATATAAGTTGGTTAGGTTCAATGAAGATTTCATCCTTTTTGAGACCATAGTCTAGAAAGCTCTCGGCCAAGTGCTGCATATTTATGGGGCCCATATCCCTACCAAAATTGATAAGATATTTCTCGCCAATACTAATCTGATCAGGATATTTAAGAGCAAATATTGACGAGGGAGGGAGGACGCCTAGGTTGTTAGTTGCTTGAATGAAAGTAGACTGGTTTCCGTGTTCTTCTTCCCACTCACTTAAGTCAATTGTTTTCATATCGTGAAGCTCTTCAACCTTTATCCTTTCATACGAACCATTGACGTGGCTAAGAGGAATCCCAATGTGTCTAGCGAGTTCAAACCCGCAGTTGAGGCGAATAAGGCACTTTCCAGGATCGTCCTTGCGTCTCCATCGCTTTGCATTGATTTCTAGACCTCGATTTGTCATCGAGAATCTATTTCCGTAAAAGCCAAACGATATGACAGAGAATGCGTCCCAAAACTCTTGTATGGATGGTGCCAATATTCCCCCTCCTGGCCTGTGGCCTGTAGACAAAGGTTAATCGACTTGTCTTTAAGTGATTCTCTGTTAGTAAAAGCCTCACCTGTCCAGCGTGTTCCGGGGAATTGCTTGTTTTGCCGCGGAGCCTTCCAAGCGAATATGGAGTCGTCATTGTAAATAGTTATCAACTCACGTTGAAGTCTGTTAAAAGCCCGCAGCCTCCCCTCGCCATAGATTAGGGGCAAGCTGATCCCAAGCAAGCCCAGTAACGAATACGACTCATCTTCTTCGACTGTTGTTTTACGGGAAGAGGCCCAAGAAAATCTCATGGCGATAGAACACGAAACGAAGTCTTCTGGGTTAAAGTATATCAAATGCTTGGCATCGATCTTGGTAGCTTTCTTGATCTCATCCGCCCAGCTCTCTCGAGTGCCAATGCGGCGCCACGCGAGATCTACAAAAACGAGATACGGGGGAGCTAACAGCTCCTGCAGAGTCCAACCCCGCGTGAACCATTTAGCCTTGACAACGAAGGCCTCGAGAGCCTCGTGAGGAAAGCTGGTAGGATCGGTAATATTGTCCTTGTCTGCAATGTCGTCAAGGTCTCGATCCATCGGGAAGATGCCGTTTGTGTCGCCTGGGCGGTCGAGGACCTTGTTTACATCCACATCCTCAAGATATGCATAACATATGCTAGCATTCTGATACCAGCGAAACATGGCGTTGATGGCATCTTGTGTGTCGGCTGGATTAGTGTTGTCGATGCAACAGGTATCCATCCAAGCCCACTGCCACCCGTCCCTTGCCGCGCGGTCGCAATATTTCGTCAGCTTTGCCCAGCCTTTTTGCTTGAAGACGTCATTCTTTATATCCCCCTTTCTTTGCTTGAGATCTTGATAGGTGATTTCATCCCTTGGTGATATCCACGTGTGAGAAAGAATCGCATACTGAGGGAAAGGGTTAGGGATGTCGTTTGGTTCAATTAGTTCGTACTTAGTAGTATTGAGAAGGCGCATGATGTTGGGCGTAATTGGGATTCAGTAACGAAATCTATTGTGTGAAGCATTGAGCAACTGACTGGGTAGCTGTGAGGACTTGGAAGACATATTTGAGCAGCTGTAGAGATGGGTTTGGTTGGGTGGCTGAGTGGACGGTGGGCCATATAGAGATAGACCCACAAAACCTGTTGTTACTACACGTCTTGTGAGAGGGGTAGGTTAACTTTTGGATTTGAGCCTCTCTCAATGTCAGATTTGGTGCATGTGCTCTGGTGTTGTATTGGTGACTAGCTCTAATCTGAGGGAATTATCTAACAAGCTCTTTTTAGTGCGCTGTACGGACTATTTAATACTAGCTATATTATTTATATAATTAATAGATATTTTTTATATATGAATTTCAAGTTTTTTTTAAAAAAGTAAATTTTGTTATAAAGTAAAAAAAATTATAAATTAAATATAATATAATAAATAATATATAGTTAATAATATATATTATATAAAATTAAAACTTAAAAAAAAAAATCTTTTTTAAAATATATATAAAACAATATATATATAAATATATTAATACTTTTTTAAATGTTAATTTTTAAATTTTACTAATTAAATTTTTTTTTAATTTAAGTTATTTTAAATTTAATTATAAAAATTAATTATAAATTAATTAAATAATTTATTAATTTAATTAATTAAAAATATAAATAATATATAGTTATATATAAATATTTAAATATTTTATAAATTATTAATTTTTAAAAATAAGTTATTTTTTTATTAATATAGTTTTATATATAAATAAAAATAAATAAAACTATAAATTTATTAAATTTTTTTTTATTTTTTTATATTTTAAAAAATAATATTAATTTTATTAATTTTTATTTAATAAACTTGTTTTTTTATTATTATTTATTATTATTATTTTTAATATATTTTTATATTATTAAATTATTTATATTTATAATTATTAATTTAAATATTAAAATAAGTTTTAAATTATAATTATTTTATTAATATATTGTTTTTATTTTAAATATTTTTATAATTTTTTTTAATTTAAAAATATTAAACTTTATATATAATAATTATTAAAAAAGCGATAATATTTATAAATTAATAAATAATTTTATTTTATAATTAAAAAATTAATTCTTTGTTATAATAATATTTAATATAATTTATTTATATAAAAGTTTAAAGTTTAATATTAATTTATTTATTTTAAAATAAAAATATAATAATAATTTAAATAATATTATTATTTATAATAAAAAAAAGCGTTATTTAATATATTTTAATTTTATTTTATTACAAAATTATTAAAATATAATATTATTTTTTAAAATGTTTTTATTATATTTTATTTTTATATTTTATTGTTTTTTATTTTATTATTAAAGTTTTTATTATAAAAATAAATAATTTTATTTATATTTATTAATAATTTTTATATTAATTATTAATTTTAAAATGTTATATTAAATATTAATTTTTAATTTATTAATATAAAATTTTAATTTAATAAATTATTTTTTTTTTATTATTAATATTATAAATAAATTATTTTATTTATTTTTTATATTTATTTTTAATTTAAATTAAATATTAATTAATATATTTAATATTATTATATTATTATATTTTATTTTTAACTTTTTAATATTAATTATATATTATTTTATAAAAAAAATAAAAACAATTTATTATAAAAATAATAATAATATAAAACATTTTAAAATATATAAAAAGTTAATAATATGTTAAAATATTTTTAATTTTATTTTTTAAGTTTTTTAATAAAGTTTTATATATAATTTATTATAAAAATATAAATTATTATTTAAAAAAATAAATTTAATTTTTATTATAAAAACTTTTTTATAAAAATTTTAATTTATGTTATTTTATTAATTTTATTAATAATTTTAATTAATTAATTAAAAAGTTTTTTTTAATAATTTTAATATATTTTTATTATAATATAATAAATAGTTTTTTTTTAAATTTTTAATAAATTATTTTTTTTAAGTTTTTTATTTAAATTTATTATAACTTTAATAATAAATATATTAATAATTAATATTTATTAATTATATTAAATTAACTAGTTTTTTTTATTTAATTTTAAAATATAAATCTTTTTTATAAATTGAATTTTTTATTATATTTTTTATTTTTTATTTTATATTATTATTTTTTATATTAAATATAAATAATTTATTTATATTATTAATTTTTTAAAGTTTTAATAATGAAATAAAAATATAAAATAAAAATAAATATATTATATAAAAAATTAAAAATAATAAATTTATAAACTAACTTTATTAATAATTTTAAATAATTTAATATATTTAAAAATTAATTTATAATAAACATTTTTTAAATTTAAAATATTTAATTAATAATATAATTAATTAATTTTTATTATAATTTATTAATTTATATATATTATTATAATATTTAATTTAATTTTTAATTACATTTTAATTATATTTTATTAATTTATTTTATATAGCTTTTAATTTATTTAATTAATTTTATATTATTAATATTATTTTTAAAATAAAATTATTTTTAATAAATAATTTAAACTTTAATATATAATTATATAAAACTTTATAAAATAAAATATAATAAAATTATATTTTTTAATTTTAATATAATAATATAAATTAAATTAAAAGTTATTAATAAATATAAACTTTTAATTAATAATTATTTTAATAAAAGTTTTAAATTTATATTTTATTTTTTAATAATTATATATTATATATTAAATGTTTTTTTAATATAAAAAAAAACTTATATTAAAATATATATTATTTATATAATTAAAATAATATAAAAAAAATTAATTTATTTTTATTTCTTTTAAATTTTTAATAATAAAGTTTAAAAAAAAAAATATATTATTATATTTAAATTTTATTTAATTTTAATATTTTTATAAAAGTTTAAAAATTATTATAATTAATGAAAACTATAATAAATAATTTATTTATTTATAAATAATAATAATAATAAATATTGTTTTAATTAATATATTTTAATTTAATTTTTAATTAAAAAACTTTTAAAAATAAAATATAATTAATTATTAATATTTTTAATTATTTTTTAAAAAAGAATTATTTATAAATATTATAATAATTTATATAAACTATTAATTTTTATATTTATTTTATTAATTATAAACTAAAATTTATATATTTTATTATAATATATTTTTATAATTTTTATTAATTTATAATAACTATAATTTTTAAAATAATTTATTTTAAAAAAATTTTAATTAAACTTTATAATTTTATTTATAACTTTATTTATAATTTTATATATTTATATATTTTATATAATATATATATATAATTTAACTTTTTTTATTTTTTTAATTTATTTTAAAGTTTTTAATTAATAAAATTAATTAATTAAATTTTATATTTTTTATAATTATAATATTATTTTGAAATTATTTTTTATTTATTAATAAATATTTAATTTAAATATATAACTATTATTTATTTTATATAATTTATATATAATAAATAAATTATTTTAATTATATATTTAAAATAAAACTATTTATATAATATATTATTTATATTTTAAAAAAAATATTATTATTTAAAAATTTAAAGTTAAATTTAAAAATTAATTAAGTTTAATTAATTAATTAATTATAATTTTAATAATAATTTTATTTATTATTTTATTATTTATAAAATTTATTAATAATAAAAATTAATTTTATAAATTTATTTTATATTAATAATTTAAAATAATAAATTAAAATAATAATAATAATTTTAAATAAATAAAAAATTATTATTAAATAAAATATAATTATTATATAAAAAATTTAAATTAACTTTTTTTATTAATAAATAATTATATTATAAAAATAATTTAATTTAATTATATTTTTTAAATATAAATATAAAAGTTGTTATTATTATAAAAAATATAAAAATTAATTAATTAATTTTATTAATTAAAAAATTTTAAAAAAAAAAAAAAATATTAAATTATATATATATATTATATAAAATATATAAATATATAAAATTATAAATAAAATTATAAATAAAATTATAAAGTTTAATTAAAGTTTTTTTTAAAATAAATTTTATAAAATAAATTTTTTAAAATAAATTATTTTAAACATTATAATTTATATAAATTATTATATTTTTTTTTAAAAAATTAAAAGTTTAATATAAATTAAATTAAAATTAATTAAATATAATATTTAAATTTATTTTTAATATTTAAATTAAATGTTTTATTATTATTTTTATAATTTTTTATAAATTTATTTATAATTATTATTTAAATTTAATATTATAATTTAATTAATAGTTTTAATTTAACTAATTTATTTAAATAATAATAATTTAATATAATAAATATATTTTTATAATTTTTTATAAAATATTAAATATAATTAAAATTATATTTTTTTTATAAAATTTAATATTATAGTTTTTTAATTTTATTAAAAATTTTTCATTTTAATAATTAATTTATTTTAAATTTTAATTTATTATTAATTTTTTTAATTAATAATAAAATTTATAACTATTATAATAATAAATTATTATTTGTTTTTTTTAATTTATTTATATAAAATAAATTTTTTTTTTTATATAAATTTAATATATTTAATTTATAATTATATTTTTTTTATTTAAAAATTTTCAATAATTTAAAATAGTATAAATTAAAAAAAATTATAAAAATATATATTAAAAAGTTTTTTTTATATAAAAATATTTTATTATATTTAAAAAAATTAATAAATCTTTAATTTTTATTAATTTAAAAATTTTTTTTTTTTTATATAATTTTAATAGTTTTATATTTAAAATTTTAAATTTATTATATTTAATTAATTAATTTTTATTTTTATTTAATTTATTTATTTATAAAAATTTTTTTTTTAAATATAAAAATTAAATAATTATAAAATTTAATTTTAAATATTATTTTTAAAAATATTATATTAATTATTAAATATTATAAAAAATTATAAATAAAATTTAAAATTAATATATATATATTTTAATTATTTTAATATTTATTTATATAAAAATGTAATTTTTAATTTAAATTATAATTTATTTTTTTTATAATATTTTATATTTATAAATAATAAAAATTACTTTATTTATATTTAATATTTATTAATAAATTTAATATATTTATAAATTTAAAAATAAATAATTTAATATTATTAAAAAATTAAGTTTTTAATATATTAAAAATATAATATAATATATAATAATATTTTAATATTAATTTTTTTATATTATTTATTTTTTAATTAAATAAAATAATAATAATTTTATTAAATTTATTAATAAATATTAAATACAATAGTTTAAAAGTTTTTTTTTTTATTTTTTTATTATATTTATATTTATAATAATTATTAATATATTAATATAAGTTTTTTTAAAATAAAAACTTATAATAATTTTATTTTAATATTTATATTAACTTATTTTAATTTTAATAAATTATTAATATTAATTTATATATTTTTTATAATAAAATAATTTAAAAAAAACTTGTTTTATTTATAATAGTTTTTAATATTATAATTTTTTTATTGTAGTTTTTTAAATTTTAAATTATATTTTTTTTAAAAATTAAATTAATTAAATTTATATTTTTTATAATTAATATTTTAGTTTTAATAAATTAAAAAATAATTATAAAACTTTTAATTATATTTAATTTAATAAATATAAATTTTTTTTTTTTATTTTTAAGCTTTAATTATTAATAAATTAGCTATTTTTTAAAAAAATATATTAATTATAACATTGTTTTTTTTAATTTATATTAAAAAATAATATTAAAAGTTTTTTAAAGTTAAAAACAAAAAAGCTTTTATTTTTAAAAGCTATAAATTATATAAACTTTCGACAAGCTATCAAAAACAAAAACAGCTTTTACTTTTAACCTCTTTTTTACTAACTGTGTGTTTTGCTATATAAGCGCTTTATATATGCAGCTTTTACTCCTTTTTAGCTAAAAAAGAGAACTGCTTTCGTTTTTAATGCTTTCAATTTTAGCTTTTCTAATTCTAGCTTTCCAATCTTAGCCCTAGGTCTTAGGCTTTTGTTAACTTATAGTTAGGTTTATAAGTAGGTAAATAAGTAAGTAAGTCAGTTGGTTATTTAGCAAGTAGGTCAGTTAGTCACTTAGCAAGTAAGTAGGCCGGCTAGTGACCCACTTAGTAAGCTAGCAAGTCACTAAGTAAGTCAGTCAATTACTTAACAAGTCGGTAGATTGGTTAGCTACCTGACTAGCAGGTAGGTAGGTTAATTGATAAGTAGGTAAGTTGACTAGTAAGTAGGTTGGTCACTTGACTAATAGGTTACTTAATAGGCCAGCAAGTCAGTAGGCTAACTAGTAAAGTAGTAGGTCGGCCGGTAAGTCACTTGGTTAGCAGGTAAACCGGCTAGTAAGTGACCTGGTAAGTCGGCAAATTAACTGGTAGGTAGGTCGGTTACTTGACAAATAGGTCACTTAATAAGTAAGTAAGTCAGTTAGCTATTTGTTAAAGTAATAGTATAGCTAGTTTAGCCGATTATAGCTGCGTATATATAATTGAAGCTAAATTAAATGAACTATATTTAAATAAGCAAAAAGAATTTTTTATTTAAAATAAAAAACTGTTTTAGAAATTTTTCAACAATTAGCTAATTTATTTTTTTTAAATAAAAAAGTAAAATTATTTATTTTAGCTATAAAACTTTATTAAAAGTTTTTTATAATATTAAATAACTTTTTATTTTATTTAGTCGTTTTTTTTTTATTAAAAATAAAAATATAAAATTATTTAAAAAGTTTATTTATTTAATTTATTTTATTAAAAAAATTTTTTTAATTAATTAATAAATTAATATTTAATAATTAATAATTATTTAAAACTATATATTTAATAATTTAAAATAATATTATTTAAAAGTTTATATTATTTTTAATATTTTTTAATTTTAAATTAAATAAATTTATTAATATAAAATTATAATTTTTAAAAAATAATTAATAAAACTTTATTTATTGTTTTTTTATTTTTATTAAATAGTTTTTTTAATTATATTATATAAAATATTTATTTAAAAATATATTAAAATTTTAAATTAAAAAAAAACTAATATTAAAACTAATATAATTAATTTTTTTATTATTTTAAAAAGTTTTTATTATTTTAATTTTAATTTTCATTTATAGTTTTTTTTTAATAATTATATAAATAATTTAAAAATATTATTAATATAATAAATAAATATTTTTATAAAATTATAAAATTTTAACAACAATTAAATTAATATTATAGTTTTAAAGTTTTTAAATTTTTAATTTAAAATTGTTTTAATTTTTTTAAATTTATTTTAATATTTTAATTAGTTTTTAAAATTATATTTAAATAATTAATAGTAATAATTTTAAAATAAAATTTATAAATATTTTTTTAAAAATTAACTTTATATAAACAATATATTATTTTTTTATATTATTTTTAATATTTTAAAAAATAAAATTTATAAATATTTTTTTAAAAATTAACTTTATATAAACAATATATTATTTTTTTATATTATTTTTAATATTTTAAAATTTTATTAAAATAAATTAAAATATTTTTAATATATATATTAATAAATTAATTAAATAAATTATAAAATTAAATATTAATAAAATTTTATTATTATATAAGTTTTATTTTTAAATTAAATAATAAAATTATTTAATAAAAAGTTTTTAATTTAATTTAAAATATAATTAAAAAATAAATTTTAATTATTAATAATAATTAAATAAAAATTTTAATAATATAAAATTTTAAATATATTTTTAATTTATAATAATTAAATAATATATTTTTAAAATTAAAAATTTAAATAATTTAATTTTTTAAAAACTAGTTTTTTTATTAAAAATAAATATAAAACTTTTTAATAATTAAATAAAGTTTAAATATAAATAAAACAAATATTATATTTAAGTTTATATTTAATTTAATAAATTTTAATTTTAATAGTTTTTTTTTTTTTTAAAAAAAAAAATATATTAAATTAATATATAATATTAAAAAAAACTACTATTTTTAAACTTATTATTAAATTTTAAAACTATATTATAATTAAATTAAAATAATAGTATTTTAATTAATTAAATTTAAAATTTTTTTTTTTAAATAAATTAACTTTTTAAATATTAACTGTTTTATTAATTTAATATATTTTAAGTTTTTATTAAATAAAAATAATATTAATTTATTATTAAAAGTTTTTTATTTTTTTTTATATAAAATATTAATATTAATTATTTAATTAATATTAAATATATTAAATTTTTTTTAATAAATTTAATTTAAATTATTTATATAGTTTTATTTTAATTAAATAATAACTTTTATATTAATAATTTAAATTTTAAAGTTTTAAATTATATTATTAATTAATATATTATTTTATAATATTTTATAATAATATTTAAAATCATTTTTTTTTAATTTAAGTTTTATATTTAAATTTATTTTATTTTATTATATAATATAATATTATTTTTTAATTGTTTTATTATATTAGTTTATATTTTATTAAATTTTTAAATCGATAATTTCTTTACTTTTAATTTTTAACAAAATAATAATTATAAAAAAAAATTATATAAAAATAAAAATATTATTAAATTAAATAAATTATTTATATTAATAATTTATTAAAATATTTTATTTTAATAATTAATATTAATAATTTTTAATTTTTAATTAAAAAAATAATATTTATTAATTTTTAAAATAAGTTTTAATATTTAATTTATTTTATTAATTATTTTATTATAATAATTAATTAATAATATTAGTTTTTTCAATTTAATAATTTTAATTTTAAATTATTATTTAATTTTTTAAATTAATTATTAATTAATTAATAAATTAATTTAAACTTTAATATTATATAAAATAATAATTATAATATTAATTTTATTAATTTATATTTATATAATTTAAAAAAAACTTAATTAATAATTTAAATTATTTAAATTAATTATAATAAATATTTAAATTAATATAAAAGTTTTTATTAATTTTATTTATTTTTTAAATTTTTAAAATTAAAAAATTTATTAAATTTTAATTTATTATAATTTTTTATTTTTTAAATACTTAATATATTGTTTTTTTTAAAACATTATTTAATTATATATTTTTTTTTTATAATTAAAATAAATATTATTGTTTTAATATATTTTTTTTAATTATTAATTAATTTTTTATATTTATTATTTTAAAAAAACTTAGTTTTTTTTTATAACTTTTTAAAATTAATATATTTATTAAATTAAATATATATATAATTTAAATAAAAAAACTTAATAATTTTTTATATATATTATAAATTTTTTAAATATAAAATATTTTTATTTAATTTAATTAATAATTTTATTATATTTTAAAAATATATTAATAATATATTATTTAATTATTTAAATAACTTTTATAATATATATATAAATAATAGTTAAATTAATTTAATTAAAATAAAAATAATAAAAAATTAAAAAGTTTTTATTATTATAAAAAAATATAGTTTTTGTTAAAATTTTATAATTTTTATAAAAGATTTATAAAAAACTATAGTTAAATTATTAAATTTATAATATAATTAAATAAAAAAAAATAGCGTTTTTATAAATTAATAAATATAATTAAATATTTTTATAATTAAAAAAAGTTTTTATATTTTATTTAATATTATAATATTATAAAAGTAATTTATTTATTTTAATTAAAATTAATATTTTTAATAATATAATTATAAATGTTTTATTATAAAAATATAAAAATAATTAATATATAATTTTATATTATTTTAAAACTTTATATTATATTATATTAAATTATAAAGTTTTTAATAAAAACATATTTATAATATTTTTCACTTTTAAAAAATAATAATTTAAATTAATTAATAATTATATTAAATTATTTTTAATAATAATTAAATATTAAATTTTATAATATTTTAATTAAAAATAATATTTAAATTTATAATAAATAAAATAAATAAAACTATTTATAAAATAATTTTTATATTATTTATTATTTTTAAAAAAAATATATTAACTAATACTATAATAAAAAAAAAAAAATATAAAAACATTTAATAATTTTTTAATTATTAAATAATATTATTTATAATATATTTATATAAATAATTTATTAAATTAAAATAATTGTTATAAAGTTATAAAAAAATATAAAAACTTCATTAAATTTTTAGTTAATTATAAAAATATTTAAAAAAAACAAAAAAAAATTTAATATAAAAATTTATTATAAAAAAATCATTTTTAATAATAATAATTTATAATAATTAATTAACAATTTAATTATTTATAATAAAAGATTTATAGTTTTTAATTTTTTATATTTATAAATATAATTTATTTAAAAAATATATAATAAAATATCTATTATATATTTAAAAAAAAAAAAAATATATAAACTTTTTATAAACTATTATTAATAATTTAAAAAAAAAAAAAAATATATATATATTTTTAATTATATAAAATATTATTTTATAAAAGTTTTATATTATAAAACATTTAATAAATTTTTTTTTTTTTTATTTTATATTATATTTAAAAATATTTAATTATTAATTTTAAATAAATATTTAAAAATAAAAATAATTATAATAATATATTAATTATAATAAATTAATTGAAAAAAAAGTAAAATTTATATTATATATTATATAAATAATTATAAAAAATATTATATAAATCTATTATAAAAACTTTTTTAAAAATTTTAAAATATTTATTATATTAATTTTTAATAAAAAATTTTAATTTATTTTTATTTTTATAAACAAATTATATAAAATTATAAAAGTTTAATATATTTTAATATTTATAAATTATTATAAAATTATAAAATAAATTAAAATTATAAATAAATATTTAAATTAATAATTTTAATTTTATATTAATTATTATTAAAATAATTAATTTAAATAAATTTTAATTATAAATTATATATAAATATTGTTGAACTAATGACTTAATAAAACTTATATATACACACTAAGTGCATACAACTAAGACTTAAACTAGAACTTTTATTAAGTAACCAAATAAATAAAAAATATAAAAACCTATTAGAATCCACAGGACTTACAGGTTCTACACACATATATATATAAATAATTTGCATACAACTTTTTTAGTTATACTTTTTTTTATAAAATATATATACAAATCAATACAAAACTTTAGAACTTAAAAACAGACTTTAAACTTTATAAATTACTCCGAATTTTTTTATATATATATATATAAAAAATTCTATTAACACTAATTAGTAATTGCAAAATGTAATTACAAATTAACAAAATAAAAAAGCAAAAACTAGTTATTATTAAAAATAACTTTTATGTTATATTTTTTTTCTTTTTATATAAAAAATAAATTATTATTTTTGTTAATTAGCTAAAAATATATTAAATTAACTATTAAACAAACAAAGTTTAACTATTATAAAGCTAAAGTTTTTTTTACAATAATTTAGTTAACTTTTATATAAAAATTAACAAAACTATAAGCTATTTTATATATTTACTTTTTTAACTATTTTATTTATTTTATAACTTTTACTTTTTTATTTTTTATAATTATGTTAATACTAACAATAAAAGCAGCAGTAGCAGTAATAACTGCAGCAATTAAACAAGTTCAAAATAACAACTTAATAGCTTTATATAATAAAAATAACTTTATATACGAAAATATAGCTAAAAATAGCAGTATTTAAATGAAAATTTAAAAAAAAAAAATAGATCTAAAGTATTAAAATATAACTATTAATTTTAATACTTTTTTAAAATTTATAAAATTAACAATATATTTTATATAATATTTATATAATTATATATAACTAAAAGTTAAAAGTAAATAGTTTATACAAATATTTGCAATAGATTTTAATAAATAAACAAAATTTATATTTATAAATATTAATTATATATTTAAACAAAAATTTAGTATTATAGTTAAATATAATTTAAGTATTTAATTATATAATATAATATATAATAACAAATTTATTTATATTTTTAAAAAATATAAAAACAACAATAATAACAAATCAAACAATAATATATTTATATAAATAGCACTAGTTTTAACATTTATACCAAAGAATATATTAGAACTTTTTGTTGTATAAACAGATTTTTTAATATTACAACTAGTTATACTAAAGCTAGCAATATTAATACGCTATATAATATATAATATAAATAATTAAATATTTAGTTCTTTTATATAAACAGAAATTTAAAAACTTATATTTATTTTTAAAATTTCTACTATATATTTTATACTTTTATTTACATATAAAAATCAGTTATATAAACTTTTTTCTATTTAAATTATTTACAATAATTTAATTAAAACAGTTTAATTTATTATATTTATTAAAATATAGCGATTTAACTAAAACTATAGCAGTAAGCTATATAATATATTATATAATAAAGCTTGAATTTTTATTTCAATATATTGTTGATTTAAAATTATTAAAAAACAGTATTATACAATATTTTTTTCTATATTAAAAAAAAAAACTAAATAGTATTATTTTAATTATATTAGTTTAATATATAAATAAAACAAAATTTATATAATATTTAATAATTATTTTAATATAACAGTTAATTATAGTTAATATTAAATTAATTAAACTATTATTATTTTTATATAAATAAAATAAAACAATTTAATAAAAACAATATTTAAAGTATTAAAGATTATAATTAATAAGTTTTAATTTATACAATATGCTTTAAAATTTAACTACTATAAAAAAATATTGCTTTATATAATAATTATATAAATATGTTTTAATATATTTAAGCTTAAACTTGCTTTAATTAATTAATCATTTATATATAAAGTTTTATTTTTTAATTTGTAAATAGCGCTATAAGTTTTTTTTAACTAAAAAATAAATTATTACTATATAATAAATATTTATTTTGTTAATAAATAATATAATATTAAATATTTAAAACGATTATATAATTATAGCTTTAAAAAAAATTTTTATTAAAAATTACAATAATTATATAATAAAAATAATAGAAATAATAAAAAGTACTTTATTTGTAAAAAACTTAGCTATTAGTTTATTAACTATAATTAATAAAAAAAATTTAAAGCAAAAAAGCAATATTTTGTTATATATAATATTTTAAAACAAAAAGCTTTATTATATAAAAAGTATAATATATTTATATTAAATTATAAAAATAATAAAAACTTTTTATATAATAATAAATTTAATAATAATTTAGATTTTAAAACTAGAAATAAAACAGTTTAATTTTTAATAAATTTAGTATATTTTTATTATATAACAAAAAAAAATATATATATTTAAAACTAAATATTAATATTAAACAATTTTTATTTAAATAGTTAATATAGTATAAAGTATTAAAATATTTTATAAAATATTAATATAGTTAAAGTTTTAATTATTAAAAAAGCTTAAACTAAAACTTTTATATAAAAAAACCTTTTTATATAAATAAATTAAATTTTAAACAATATAGCAATTTAATTTAATAATATTAAAAGCTTTAAAGTTATAAATATTATAACAATTTTAATATTAATTAAATTGATTAAATTTTATATTTTAAATATATTAACTTTGTTTTTACTATTGCTGCAAAATATAAACTAATTATACGTTTATTTTAACAATATATAAAATGTAATTATATAACAAAATAATATAACAGTATTAATTATATAAAAATAAAAACATTTGTTTTTTAATATTAACTAATTAAAAGTTACAAGTTATTTTATAAAATAAAAGTTTTAAAAATTATATTATTAATTTAAACATTTTTATATAAAAAGATTTATAAAGTTATTACAAAAAGCTAAATATAATAATATTAATATTTTAGTATTTTAAAAAATCAAAAAATTTTGTTACTACTATTAATTATATAATCAAGCTTTAAAAAAATTTAAGTTTTTATTAAAAAATAAATGTAATTTTAATTATAAAATTGTTATTAATATTATATAAATTAACAAATAACTAACTTTATATGTAATTAATATAAATATTTTGTTTTAAACAACTAAATTTTTAAAGTTTTTAAATATATATAATATTTAAAATATATTATATTAATATTAAATTTTAGTATATTAAAAGCTGTTTAATTATATTATATATAACTTTAGTACAAATTTTTTGTTTAAAAAATTTTGTAATAATATATAATTAGTTAAAACTTTATATAAAAAAATGCTTATTAAAACATATTAAGCTATTAAAAAAGTTAAACAAATATATATATTATTTTATTATATGTTTAATATTTTATATAAAAAAATCAATTATTATATAAATAAAAAAACAGTATTATAAATAGTTATAAAAGCTTTAAATAATATAGCTAAACTAAATAGTTTTATATTTATTTTGTTAATTTTTAAAGCTTATTTTAAAATTAATAGCAATTTACTTTTTTTATTAAAAATTATTTAAAAAGCAAAAGCTATATAAAAAATTATAAAAATATTAAAAAATATTTATATAAAAGTTAATATTAACTAAGCTATATAAACTAAAAATAAATTAGTATTATTGTACAAAATATTTTTTTTATTTTTTTAAAGTAAAATTATAATATAAAAAAAATATAAAAATTAAACAAAACTATATAAAATTTTTACAATCGAAAATTGTAACATTATAGTTAATATAATAAATAAATCAGCTAAGTTTTATTATATATAAATTAAACTATATTATTAACAAAAAGCTATATTTAATTTATTGTATAAAAAAAATAACTTTTTATATAACTTTTTTTAAGCTGTTAAATAGTTATAACTTTAATACAAAAATAAACTAAAAAAGTTATTTATATTTATTAACAACTAATATTTTATACTAAAAAAAGTTAACAATTATGTTTTAGTTATATAATTAAAATAAAACAGTATAATTATTACATTTAATACACTTTTTAAATAATTAAATATAGCTGAAATAAATACATTAATAATTTAAAATATATTTTAGTTTATATAATATAATTTAAACTAATATAACTAAATAAAAATTTTTTAAATTAAACTTGTATAAAAAATTAAAAATAAAACAACTAAACTATATAAAAAGTTCAAATTAATTATATAAAATTATAAAAACAACAATAAAATTTAAATTTTTATATAAATATTAATAATTTAGTATATAAATCAATAGTTTATTATAGTTTTAAAATTATTGTTAATTTAAAATTACAATATATATATAAAATTATAAAATATTTTTTAAATATATATATAGTTGTACAATAAGTTAAATTGAAAAATTTATATTTATTTGCTAAAAAAACTAAAAAATAAATATTTTATAAATATTATATTTTAAATTATATAATTATTATATAGATTAGCTAAATTAAAGCTATATTAATATAAAATTTATTACAAATATTATTATTAAAAATTAAATATAAAAATATTTATATATAACTTATATTTATTATATATTAAAAAAAAACTTAATAAATTTATAATTACAAAACTTTAAATAGATAATATTTTTAGTATTATATTTAAAAAGTTTTTATATAAAAAAAAAACTAAACTATTATTTTATACAAAATTAAAAATAAAATTAATGTTTAAATATTTTATTAAATTTAATAAAAACAAAATTTAAATAAATAAATAGAATTTTTTTTTTATTTAATAAAAACAAGCTAAATAGCTATATATTATTAACTTTTATATAAAAAATTATTTTTAACAATATATTATTTAATAAGTTTAAAAAGTATATATTATATTGATATATTAACTAAAAACATTATATAACTTGTTAATTGCTATATAAATTTAAAAACTGTTAAAAAACAATATTAAAGTATTAAATATATAAATATAATAACAAATTAACAATATATAGCAAAAACTATGTTATATACTTTTAAATTTTAGTTATATAAAAATTTTTATTTTTATTAACAAAATATTTATAAATAATAAAAATTTAAGTTTTTAAATTAAATTTATAATTATATTAATTAATAAAAGCTATATAAAAAACACTTTTATAATTAAAAGTAATATTATTTATTAAAATTCAATCAAATATAAACAAGTTATATATAATATATTAGCAAATAAATTATATAATATAATTAATAGATTTAACTATACTATTACATTTAATATAACTTTTTAGAAAATTATTTATATAATAAAATTATTAACTATATTACTAGTTATATATACTGATTTTAAGTTTTTATATAAATGTTTAATTAAATTAAAAATTATATAAAAAAAGCGACTTATAATTAATATTATATTATTTTAAAAAGTATACAAAAATTGTAAAATTATAAAAATATATTGAATCGATAGTAAAAATAACTTAGCAAATATTTGTATAAAAAAAACATTTAATTAAGCATTAGAAAAGCTAGTTAATATAAATAAGCTAGTTATATAAATAAAAGTATATATAAATCAGTTAAACAACAAAAAAAATAATAAAAAATTAATTAATATTAAAACTAAAGTTATTATATAAAAAAAAAAATCTTTAATATTAAACTAATAATTTAATAAAACTTATATATATATATTAAATATATATAACTAAGATTTAAACTAGGACTTTTATTAAATAATTAAATAAATAAAAAATATAAAGACTTACTAAGATTTATAAAATCTATAGGTTTTATATATATATATATGTAAATAATCTATATATAACTCTTTTAGTTATATTTCTTTTTGTAAAATATATATACAAATTAATACAAAACTTTAGAACTTAAAAATAAACTTTAAACTTTATAGATTATTTTAAATCCTTTTGTATATATATATATAAAAAGTTCTATTAATAAATATAATTGTTTTATAAATTTATTAAATTATTTTTTTATAAAAATAAAATAAATTTTTTAATATTATTTTATTTTAATTAAAGAAATTATATATTTAAAAAAAAAATTTAAAACTTTATTAATAATTAAAAAAGTATTATAATTTAAAGTTTAAAATAAAATATAAAAAATTATATAATTTATAAATTTTATTAAAAAAAAGTTAAAATATATATAATATTATATAATTATATAAATTAATAAAAAATATTAAAACTTTAATTTTAATATAAATAATTATATATTTATATTAAAACAAAAGCAATTTTAAATAATTAATAAATTTTTAAATAAATTTAATTATTTAATAATATAACAAATTTATAAAATTTTAAAAAATAAATAATAATATATTTATATTATAAGTTTTTTTATTTTAAAAAGTTATAAATTAATATTATATTAATTAATTATAAAAATATTTTTATAATTTATTAATAAAACAAAAAAGTAATAATTTTAAAACTAAAATATTTAAATTTAAAAATAAAAAAAAATTTAAAATAAAAAAAATATATATAATATATTTATATTATTAAAAGTTATAATATTAAATTAATTAAAAAAGTTAAAATATTAATAATAAATAATATTATATTAAAAATCTTTTATTAATTTTTATTATTAAAAAAGTTTTATAATAATAATTTAAATATAATAAAATTATTATTAAAAATAAAAAATTAGCTATAAATAGTTTAAAATAAATTATTAAAAAATTTTATAAAAATAATAATTTGTTAATTTTATAAAAAAAAAAAATATATAAAAGATATATTTAAAATATAATATTAAAAAAAAGCAACAATATTAATATATAAAAACGCTATATTATAATTTAAAAAAAAAGTTTAATAATTATTAATATAATAAATATTTAAAGCGATTTTTTTTTATTAAAAAGTAATTAATTAAAATTTATATATTTAATTTTTATAATTTATAAATAAATTACTTTTTTTAATAAAAAAATAATTATAAATTAATTAATATTAATTTAATTATTTAAATAAATTAAATAATTTTATTATATAATTAAATAAATAATTTTATTTATTGTTGTTTTAAATTATTATATATATATATATATAAATAATTCTTTTATAAAAAAATTTCAAATTTTTTATTTATTTTTTTATTTATAGATTTTATATATAATATAGCTTTATTTGTTTAAAACTTTGTTTTTTTTATAAACTTTATATAATATTAAATTAAAAAAAGTAATATTATTAATGAAATATTATAATAAAATAATTAATAAAATAAATTAAGTTTTAAAAATTATTTTAAAAATTAATAAATATTATTTTTTTAATTAAAAATTTAAAGTTATTAATATTAATTATTAAAAAAAAATATTTTAATATATTATTAATATAAATAATTTATTTAATTTAATAATATTTTTATTTTTATATAATTTTCTTTTATAATTATTATTTTATTAAAAATTAAATTTAATAAAATATAAATTATTATATTAAAATAATTAAAAAATAATATTATATTTTATAATAAAGTAAAACAAATTTAAAAAAAAAATTTAAATTAAAAAATATTATTAAATAATATATTTATTAAAGTTTAATTTAAAACTTTAAAATTTAAATTATTAATATAAAAATAATAATTTAATTAAAATAAAACTATTTAAATAATTTAAATTAACTTTATTAAAAATTATTTAATATATTTAATAAATTAATTTTAATTTAATATTTATTAAAACATTAATATTAATTTTTTATATAAAAAACAATAAAAAGTTTTTAATAATAAATTAATATTATTTTTATTTAATAAAACTTTAAAATATATTAAATTAATAATATAATTAATATTTAAAAAATTAATTTATTTAAAAAAAACTTTTTAAAATTTAATTAATTAAAATATTATTATTTTAATTAAATTATAATATAGTTTTAAAATTTAAAAATAAATTTAAAAATAATAGTTTTTATAATATTATATATTAATTTAATATATTTCTTTTAAATAAATAAAAAAACTATTATAATTAAAATTTATTAAATTAAATATAAATTTAAATATAATATTTATTTTATATATATTTAAATTTTATTTAATTTATAAAAACTTTTATATTAATTATTAATAAAAAAATTAATTTTTAAAAATTAAATTATTTAAACTTTTAATTTAAAATATATATTATTTAATTATTATAAATTAAAAATTTATTTAAAATTTAATATTATTAAAACTTTTAATTATTTATTATTAATAATTAAATTTTATTTTTTAATTATATTTTAAATTAAATTAAACTTTTTTATTAAATATTATTATTATTTACTTTTAAAATAAAACTTATATAATAATAAAATTTTATTAATATTTAATTTTATTATTTATTTAATTAATTTATTAATATATATATAAACAATATTTTAATTTATTTTAATAAAACTTTAAACTATTAAAAATAATATAAAAAAATAATATATTATTTATATAAAATTAATTTTTAAAAAAACATTTATAAGTTTTATTTTAAAGTTATTATTATTAATTATTAAAATATTAAAATAAAGTTTAAAAAAATTACAATAATTTTAAATTAAAAATTTTAAAATTTTAAAATTTTAAAATTTTATAATTTTGTAAAAATATTTATTTATTATATTAATAATATTTTTAAGTTATTTATATAATTATTTAAAAAACTTATAAATAAAACTTAAATTTAAAATAATAAAAAATTTTAAAAATAATTAAAAAATTAATAATATTAGTTTTAATATTAACTTTTTTTAAATTTAAAATTTAAATATATATTAAAATAAATATTTTTTATAATATAATTAAAACAATTATTTAATAAAAATAAAAAAATAATAAATAAAAATTTATTAATTATTTTATAAAAATTATAATTTTATATAAATAAATTTATTTAATATAAAATTAAAAAATATTAATTATAATATAAAATTTTAAATATTATTATTTTAAATTATTAAATATATAATTTAAATAATTATTAATTATTAATTATTAAATATTAATTTATTAATTAATTAAAAAAGCTTTTGTAATAAAATAAATTAAATAAATAAACTTTTTAAATAATTTTAATATTATTTTTTAATATTAATATAAAAAAAAACAATATTATAACTATTATATTTTTTTTAAAAAATAGTTAATTTATTAATAATTAAAATTTAAAATTAAAAAAAAAAAACTTTTATATTTATTAAATTAAATATAATTAAAAGCTTTATAACTATTTTTTAATTTATTTATATTAAAATATTAATTATAAAAAATATAAATTTAATTAATTTAATTTTAAAATAAAATATAATTTAAAGTTTAAAAAATTATAATAAAAAAATTATAATATTAAAAACTATAATAAATAAAATAATTTTTATTTAAACTTTTTTATTATAAAAAATATATAAATTATTATTAATAATTTATTAAAATTATAATAAATTAATATAAATATTTAAATAAAATTATTATTAACTTTTTATTTTAAAAAATTTATATTAATATATTAATAATTGTTATAAATATAAATATAATAAAAAAATAAAAAAAAACTTTTAAATTATTATATTTAATATATATATTATAAAATATTTAAAAATATATAGTAATAAATAATAAAAATATTTTTTTAAATTAATATAAATATAATTATATTTAAATATTTATTAATAAATTTAATAAAATTGTTATTATTTTATTTAATTATAAAATAAATATTATAAAAAAAATTAATATTAAAATATTATTATATATTATATTATTTTTTAATAATATTAAATTATTTATTTTAAAGTTTATAAAAATATTATATTTATTAATAAATATTAAATATAAATAAAATGATATTTATTTTTTATAAATATAAAATATTATAAAAAAAAATAAATTATAATTTAAATTAAAATATATATTTATTATTTTTAAAATTTATTTATAACTTTTTATAATATTTAATAATTAATATAATATTTTTAAAAACAATATTTAAAATTAAAGTTTAAAATTATTTAATTTTTATATTTAAAAAAAAAGTTTTTATAAATAAATAAATTAAATAAATATAAAAATGAATTAATTAAATATAATAAATTTAAAAATTTATATATAAAATTATTAAAATTATATAAAAAAAACAACAAATTAATTATAGCTTTTTATTTTACAAGTTAATTATTAATATAATTAAATTAAGTTAATTAGTTATATAGCTAGTGTGGTAGCTAGTGGTATAGCTAGGTCAGTAAATTAAATAAAGAAGTTCGTATATAAAAAGCTTTGTTGCAGAAATTCCACCTGCAGTCGATTCTTTTCCTCCTCACCTTAATATTAACATGTATACCCAGAATTTGCTATACGCTATCGCAAATGCACTCGATGTAACAATATTAAAGTCCCTTAGGCGAAGCTAGGTCTTCTAACCTATTGTAATCAAATAATCAACCTAGTGAGATCGAACCGCAAAATACAACTCCAGGCATACAAATTACTATGCGCGGAAAAGTACACGCCGGAAAGCACCACCAGCGCTGAGCTCGGAGCCTCTGCCTTTACTAGCACCCCCAAATCCCTTGAAGCCTCAGGTACCTTGCGCGCCACTCATTTCTGGTAGCAGCAGAGGTACCACGCGTTTTACCCCCTTCGACTGCGCAGGAGCCACTGCCTTCGGCGGTCACCCCTTCACCTTCTTCGCGGAACCACAGTCTCCAGAAAGCCTCTAACTCCATCAATTTTTATCAATACGAACAGATTTCTTAGCGTACGCCACTGCCGGACGCTCCATACTATTCTCACCTTCGGAGCCACTGTCTCCAACCCATACAGATCCATAGGAGCCACTGCCTCTTAGCCCTCGAACAGACCTCTCAACAGTCTTTGAGCCACTGCCTTGAAGTCTCGCGAGCAAATTCCTTAGCAAACGCCACTGCCGGTTGCTGTACACAATTCCCTCTCTCGGAGCCCCTGTCTCCAAGCCCTCTTTTCTGAAGGCTTTGCCTTCAGACCCTCCTGCGAAGCCGTTACCCTTAGTCAGCCTTTGCACCCTTGATCCTGTACCCTTCCGTACAAGTGCCACCAAAATCATACGCTTTTTCAACAAGCCGCTACATCTCTCTCGATGCCAGAAGCGATCTTTTAAACTAATCGTAAGCCTTGGAGCCACTGCTTCCAAAACGATCAGAATTTCGAACCCAACCTTCAAGTACTAGGTACGCTCTAACCAGTACAATTACTGCTGTACTGAAAGTACCTAAACTTCCATAGATAGACCTGATCGGCCAGGCTATTCAGCAATATATTTTTTTACCTTTATACCCTTGGAGTTGCCTACAGACCTTCCAGAACCTTCGACACCCTCGTACAGACCTGACCGTTAAGTCTGTAACCCTGGTTTGCCTACAGAGCAATCTCTCATACATTTTCTTAGTCTTTTAGTTCAGTTCGGAAAAAATACACATACTAGTTTGACGACCTGACCGAAAGCCCCAAAAATCACCTATTTCCTACACCCTACACCTTACACCTACGCTCTTCACTCTACAGACCAAAAGCTACAGCTACAGCCTACAGCTACAAGAGACTCGAACCAAGCAGTAGTACTTGTAGGCCCATACAATTTCCATACATATAAAAGTACTTCCGCTTGCCCTGATTCAGTCCTTCCAGCTATAGATTTTACAGCCTTGAAAGCCCTCTTACAGATCTACCGAAATTATCCCTTATACATCCCCAACATACGGTCTAAGGTACTCTTAGTCCTATACAGACTACAGTACAAAACGAAGTACCTATTACGCATACAGACTGGATTGATTGGAGTGATCCGAAGCCTTCGGCAACGATTTTGAAAGCCTAGGGGGGTAAATTGGTGACCTATTTGGTAGGCAGGTCAGTAGATTGGTGGATTGGTAACCACACCAGCAGTTGCTACTTTGATAAATTCTTTTCTGCAGTACAAATTGTATGCAGAACAGGAATTTAGGGGGGTAGTTACGGCTCCCTGCCCTACGGCTTAGTTACTGGTGTAGTTAGGTTAAGTTAGTTGGTTGTGTGGCTAGTGTGGTGGCTGGTGGTGTGGCTAGGTCAGTAGATTAGATAAGGAGGTTCGCACACAAAAGGCTTCGTTGCAGGAATTCCACCTGCAGTCGATTCCTTTCCTCCTAGAATACGCTGTACGCCATCGCAAATGCACTCGACATAAGATAACCACCCCCCTCACGGGCCACCCCCTCGCGGGCCACTTTGGGTTAGGCTTAGCGTATAAAATCGAATAAAATAGTAAAAAAGATGAGACTAGCGCTACAATAAGTAACAGTAATTTATATTTAAAGAAAGAAATAAGAAAAAATAAAATATATAATATAATTATTTATTATAATATATTTAAAAAGTAGTATAGTTTTTCCAAAAAACGCTAGTTTTAAAAACTAGTCCAAAAACGGCTATTTATAGTATTTTAGCCCCACATTTAAAATATAAGCTTATAAATAGCTATTTCATTTTATTTTATTTTTGTTTTATTTATTATATTTTTATTATAGTTATTATTTAAATATACGCTATAAATTTACTGTTTTTTTCAGTATTTATTTTATATGTAAAAATATAGTAAAAACAGGTGAGACAAAAATTTCAAATTTTTACATATAAAATAAATACTAAAAGTATTAAAAATATCAATGGATTTACAGCTTATATTTAAATAATAACTATAATAAAAATATAATAAATAAAACAAAAATAAAATAAAATATAATAGCTATTTATAAGCTTATATTTTAAATGTGGGGCTAAAATATTATAAATAGCCGTTTTTGGACTAGTTTTTAAAACTAGCGTTTTTTGGAAAAACTATACTACTTTTTAAATATATTATAATAAATAATTATATTATATATTTTATTTTTTCTTATTTCTTTCTTTAAATATAAATTACTGTTATTTATTGTAGCGCTAGTCTCATCTTTTTTACTATTTTATTCGATTTTATACGCTAAGCTTAACTTAAAGTGGCTTATGAAAAAGTGGCTTATGAGGGGGGTGGTTATTTTAACAAAATTTAACATAATAAAAAATAAAAATGTTAATAGAACTTTTTATATATAAATATATAAAAAGATTTAAAATAATTTATAAAGTTTAAAGTTTATTTTTAAGTTTTAAAGTTTTATATTAATTTATATATATATTTTATAAAAAAAAAATATAATTAAAAAAGTTATATATAAGTTATATATATATATATATATATAGAATTTATAAATTTTATAAATTTTTATAAATTTTTATATTTTTTATTTAATTAATTATTTAATAAAAGTTTTAATTTAAATTTTAATTATATATATTTAATATATATATATAAGTTTTATTAAATTATTAATTTTATATTAAAACTTTTTTTTTTATATAGTAATTTTATTTTTAATATTAATTAATTTTTTGTTATTTTTTTTATTATTTAATTAATTTATATATATTTTTATTTATATAATTAATTTATTTATATTAATTAATTTTTTTAATATTTAATTAAATGTTTTTTTTATATAAATGTTTATTAAATTATTTTTATTATTAATTTATTATATTTTTATAATTTTATAATTTTTATATTTTTTTAAAAATAATATAATATTAATTTAAAGTTGTTTTTTTTATATAATTTTTAATTTAATTAAATATTTATATAAATATTTAAAATTAATATATATAATTAATAATATAGTTAATAATTTTATTATATAAATAATTTTTAAAAAGATTATATTAAATATAATAATATAATTAAATTTATTAATTATATTATATAATTTATTTATTAATATATTATAAATAATTTATTTATATTTAATTAAATTTTACTAAATAATATTACTTTTAATTATAAAAATATTTTTTATATAGCTTTTATTAATTAATATAATTATAAATTTAATTTAAAAATTTAAATTTTTATTATTTATAAATATTTTAATACTAAAAATAAAAATTTTTATATAATTAAAATTAATAATAAATAATATAGTTTTTATTATATATTATTAATTTATTATTATTTTTAAATATATATAATAATTAATAAATTAAATAATATATTTAATTAATATATTACTATAATATATATTTTCTAAATTTATTATATAATATATTATTAAAAGAAAAGTTTTATATAAAAGTTAATAATATATAATTATTTCATTTATTTTGATTTATTTAATTAAATTTTATTTTTAATTTTATATAAAATAATAGCTTAGTTTTTTTTTTATAAATTTTTTTTTTAAAAATAATATTAAAAATATTATTTATTTAAAACTTTATAATTATAAATTTCTTAAGTTTTTTTTTAATATATAATAAATATAAATTATATATAAATATTTATATATTTAATTTTTAATAATAATATTTATAATAAATTTTATATTAATATAATTTTAATTTAATTAATTTATATAATAATTATATAATTTAAAATATAATATTTATTAAATATTTATTTTTTATTTTTTTTAATAAATAAATATAAATCTTTTAATTTAATTTATTATATAATTATATATATATTTAAAAAATATTTTATAATTTTATATATATATTATCGTTTTAAATTAACAATAGTTTTAAAGTTATAATAAATTAATAATTTATATATTAAATTGTTAATATTTATATAAAAATTTAAACTTTATTATTATTTTATATAATTTAATTGTTTTATTTTTAATTTTTTATATAAATTTAATTTAAAAAGATTTTATTTAATTATATTAATTTAAATTATTAATTTATTTACTTTAGTTATATTTAATTATTTAAAAAATATATTAAATATAATAATTATATTGTTTTATTTTAATTATATAATTAAAATATAATTATTAATTTTTTTTAATATAAAACATTAATTATTAATTAATATAAATAATAGAAGCTTTTAAGGGTTTTAGATAGAAAAGCTTGTATAAAGGTGACGCACTTCTAAGGTGGGCCATATTAGTTGGCACTTGTAGAGAGGGTAGCACCTATATACACCTGTAGATTAAATAAGGACCTACAAGGACCTATAAGGACCCACAAGGATCTATATATACACCTAGACCTTAGGTTTTAAAAATTGCTGCAGGTCTTTTTCTTTATTCAATCTATATCTCATTTTCTACTACTACTTTACTTAACTACTCTTGATTATATTTATTAATAAATAACTTTTTTAATTTATTTTTATATTAAAGTTATAATTATTTAATAGTTTAAAAAAAATTATATAAAAAATTATATTTTTTATATAATAAATTAAATATAATTTTTTATTATTAATATAATTTAATTTATATATAATAAAATTTAATTAATTTATTTATTATATAAATTATAATATTATAACTTTTAATTATAAAAATTTTATATAGTTTTATTTAATTTTTATAGTTTTTTTATATTATAATTTTTTTTAAAAAAAAAAAAAAAATACTTTATATAATAATATTAATTTATTTTTCATTTATATAATTTAATAAATATTAATTTTTATATAAATATTTTTTAATATTTTTATAACTATTTATATAGTTTTTATTTTTTAAATAATTTTTAATAAAAAAAATAAATTATTATTAATTTTAAAATAAATTTTAAAAATTAATAAAATAAATATAATATTATTTAATTTAGTTATATTATTTAAAGTTTTTATAACTATTTATAATATTGTTTTTTTATTTATATAATAATTAATTTTTTTATATAAAATATTTAATATATAATAAAATAATATATATATTTATTTAACTTTTTTAATAATTTAATATAAATTAATAAATATTTTTTTATATAAAACTTTAATTAATTATATATTATTATAAAATTCTTTAAATAAAACATTTATATTAAAATTATATATAATATAATTAAATAATTTTTAATATATTAAAATTTAATATTAATATAATATATTTTAAATATTATATATATTTAAAAACTTTAAAAACTTAATTGTTTATTAATTTATATAATATTAATAATAATTTTATAATTAAAATTATATTTATTTGTTAAAAAAAATTTAAATTTTTTTTAAAAATTAATTATATAATTAATAATAATAATAAACATTTTAAATTTTTTAAAATATTAAAACATTAATATTATTATATTTTATAAATTTTTTTATATAAAAATATTTCAATTAACAATATAATTTTTAAAACTTTTATTTTATAAAATAATTTATAATTTTTAATTAATTAATATTAAAAAATAAATATTTTATTTTGATATAATTAATATTATTATATTATTTTATTATATAATTATATTTTATATATTATTAAAATAAATATATAATTAATTTATATTTTATAACAATAATAAAAATAAAATTAATATATTTAAAATATAAAATTTAGTTAATTTAATTAATATTAAAATTGTTCTAATATTTATAACTTTAAAACTTTTAATATTATTAAATTAAATTGTTATGTTTTTTAAAGTTTAATTTATTTATATAAAAAGTTTTTTATATAAAAGTTTTAATTTAAACTTTTTTAATAATTAAAACTTTAATTATATTAATATTAACATTTAATTTTAAATATATATATATTTTTTTATTTTATATTAAAAATATATTAAATTTATTAAAAATTAAACTATTTTATTTTTAACTTTAAAATATAAATTATTATTAAATTTATTATTATATAAAAAACTTTTATTATTTTTATAATTTAATATAAATATATTGTATTTTTTATATAATAAAACCTTTTATTTTAAAATATTATATATAATAAAAGATTGCTTTTTTATTTTTAATTTTTTTTATTAAATATAATTAATAAGTTAATAATTAAGCTTGTTATAAATAAAGCATTTTTTATTATTTTTATTATTTTTATTATTTTTATTATTTTTATTATTTTTAATATTTTTATTATTTTTATTATTTTTATTATTTTTATTATTTTTATTATTTTTATTATTTTTATTATTTTTATTATATTTATTATTTTGATTATTTTTATTATTTTTATTATATAATTATTATAATTTTTAATAAATATTTTTTTTTAAAATTATAACTATATAATTATTTTAAATATTTAATATTATATTATTTATTAATAAATTAAATATTTATTATATAATAGTAATTTATTTTTTAATTAAAAAATATTTGTAGTATTAATTAAAAATTGAAAAATAAAGCTTTATATATAAATTTTTCATTAATTAAAACAAATTTAAACTTAAATATATTAAAATATATTAATATAATTATTATAAAAATAATATTTTTTTATAATAATTAAATTTTAAAATATATTATATAAATTAAAACTTATTAATTATAGTTTTTAATATTTTTAATATTATTTTTATTAAATTATTTTATTTTATTTATATAATAATAATAATAATTTAATTAATTTAATATTAATTATAATTAATTATTATATTAAAATAATTATTAAATATAATATAAATTTTGTTTTATTTATATATTAAACTAATATAATCAAAATAATATTTTTTTCTTTTTTTAATATATAAAAAAATATTATATTATATTGTTTTTTAATAATTTTAAATTAACAATATATTAAAATAAAAATTTAAACTTTATTATATAATATATTATATAATTTATTACTATAGTTTTAGTTAAATTATTATATTTTAATAAATATAATAAATTAAACTGTTTTAATTAAATTATTATAAATAATTTAAATAAAAAAAGGTTTATATAATTGATTTTTATTTATAAAAAAAAATATAAAATATATAATAAAAACTTTAAAAATAAATATAAATTTTTAAATTTTTATTTTTATAAAAGAAATAAATCTTTAATTATTTATTTTAAATTTTATAATATATATTAATATTATTAATTTTAATATAATTAGTTATAATATTAAATAATTTTTTTATATAATTAAAATTTTTAATATATTTGTTAATATAAATATTAAAACTACAATTGTTTATATAATAAATCTGTTTTTTTTTTGTTTTATATAAAATAACTAGTTTTATAAATCTTTTATTTAAAAACAATTTTTAAAATTAAATATTTACTTTTTATTTAAATATAATAAATAGTTTTATTTTAAATAAATAATTAATATAAAAAAATTAATATATAGTTTAATTATTAAAGTTGATTTTAATTAATTATATAAAATAATTAGTTTTAATTTTTAATTATATATAATTTAACAAATATTAAACTATATATATATTTATATATATTTTTTTAAATAGTTTGTTTAAATTAATTATAATATTTTATTATTTTAAATGAATTTTTCTTTTTAATTTTAAATAAAATAATATTTTTTTTGTTTATATTTTTACTTATAAATTTGTTATTAAAGTTTTTATAATTTAAAATAATAAAAAATATAAATTTTAATATATAATTTAATTATATTATTTATTTAATATATAAAGATTTTTATTAATTAAATTAAAAAGTTTAATAAAATTATAATTATTAAAAAAAAAAACTAAATTGTTTAATAAAAAATAATAAAAAAAAAACTATTTATAATTTTTATTTTAAATAAATTATTAATTATTTATTTTAAAAATTAAAAATAATAAATATTAAATATAATTATATATAAAACTTATTAAATAAAATTAATTAATATATTATAAACTTTTTATTTTATAAAAATAATATTTTAAAATTAATTTATATAAATAATAAAATTTATAAATTTATTAAAATATTTATATTTATTTTTTATAATAATAAAAATAAAAATAATATTAAATTTAAAATATAATTATATATTATAAAAAGTTAATTAATTATTAATAAAAATTAATTAATTAATAAAATTATAAAAATAACTAATATTAAAACTTATTTTAATAATAATATTATTAAATATTTATTTTTTTATTTAATTAAAAATTGTTTTAATTAATTAATTATTATTAAAGTTTTTTTTAATTATATAAAAAAAAGTTATAAAAATATAAATATAAATAAAAAATTTAAATTTAATTAAAAGTTTTTTAATTTTAATAATTATATTTTTGTTATTTTTTTTAATTTTATAACTAATTTTACTTAATTAATTACAAAAATTAAAAAAAAAAAAGAAAGTTAAAGAAATATTTAAAAAATAAAATATTTAATAAATTATTAAATATCTTTTTTTTATATTTTAATAATAATATTTTATTTAATTAATATATTAAATGTTATATTTAATTAATTTATTAAATGTATATAAATAATAAAAATATAATATTAAATATAAAATTAATTAATTAATTTTATTTAATAATATAAATAAATTAGTTTTATATAATATTTATAATAATATTAATAATATTTTAAATAAAATAAAAAATAATAAAAACAATAATATTAAAATAAATAATAATATTAATAAAACTTTAATTATTAAAAATTATAATATTTTAAATAGTTTTAAATTATTAAAATTAATTAAAAAAAAAAATGTTTTAATTATTAATATAAAAAATATATATTAAAAAATTATTTATTAAATAATATTAAAAAAAAAAATTTTTATAAAATATTAAAGTTATTTTTATTAGTTTTTATAATAAAACAAAGATTTTAAATAATATTATTATAAAAACTATTAAAAAAAAAAAATATTAAAGAAATAAATTTAAATAAATTAAATTGTTATTTAAAAAAAATATTATAAAAAAATATTATAAATAATAAATTAAATTTAATAAATAAATATTTAAAAAAACATTTTTTTTTATATATATATATTATAAATAATAATAAATTTTTATTAATTATTAAAAGTTTTTTTAAAAATATAAAAATAAATATATATATAAATATAAATATATTATTTATTAAAAAAATTATAAAAATATTAAATTTTTTTTTTAATTATTTAATTTTATTTATAATTAATATTTAAATATAATAATAATAAAAAGAAATTATTAAAACTGTTTTATTAATATTTTTATAAATATAAAAAAAAAATTTAAAAATATATTTTTAATAATTATATTTTTATAAATTTATAAAATTATTATTAAAAAGTTTTAATTTTAAAAATATAATATATTTTTTAATTATTAAAAATATTAAATAATATTTTTATTTAGTTATTTTTTTAATTAATATTTTAATTAAAACTTAAATATAAATTAAATAAAAATATAATTTAAAAATTTAAAATATTAAAAAAATATAAATTACTAAAATATAAAATTTATTAAAAAACAATAAAAATATTTAAAATAATAAAAAAAAAAATATTAAAAAAAAATTAAATAATATTTTAAATTTTTATTATTAAATAATTAAACTTTATTAAAAAAATATAGCTAAAATATAATATAATTTAAATAATAAATTCTTTTTTAATAAAAATAAAAAAAAAAAGTTTAAAAAAAAACTTAAAAAATTATATTATAATAAAAAATAAATAATATAAACTTTTATAAAATATAAAGAAATAAATTAAAATAATAAAAAACTAAATTATTTATAAAAATAGCTAATTTTAATATAGTTATTTTTAATATATTAGTTTTTTAAATTAATTTTATAAAATAAATATATATTATTATTTTATATAAAATTAAAAAGTTTATTAAAAATAAAATAAAAAAAACTTTTAATAAAAAACTTTATAAATAATTTTTTATAAATATTATAATTTATTTTATATATTTAATAAAATAAACTTTAATATTTTATTATTTTATAAATTAAATATAAATTATAAAATTAAATTTATAAAAAATAAAACTTTTAATAATTTTTAATATAGTTTTTATATAAAATATTATTAAATAAATTAAAAACAATTTATAAATATTTAATTTATAATTTATATAAAAAATTTATTAAATTTAATAATATTTTTTATATATTTTAAATATTATTTATAAAAAAATTTAATAAAAGATTAAAGTTTTATATAAATTATTATAAATTTAATATATTAATAAAAAAAAAAAAAAATTTTTATTTTTAATTAAAAAAACTTTGTTTTAATTATTTAAAATTAATATATTTATTAAATTAAATATAAAATAAATATTTAATTAAATATATATAAAACTTAAATAAAAAAATTTAATAATTTTTTATATTTATTATAAATTTTTTTAATATAAAATATTTTTTTTTAATTTAATTATTTAAATAATTTTTGCTATATATATATAAATAATATTTTTATTTATTTAAATAATTTAAAAGATTATAGAAAATATATATAATTAATATTATATTAATTATATATTATAAAGTTTTATATTATAAAAATTAAATTTTTAAAATATATTATTAATATAAATAATATTTAAATTAATTTAATTAAATAAATATAATAAAAAATTAAAAAGTTTTTATTATTATAAAAAAATTATAATTTTTATAAAAAGTTTATTAACAATTATAATTAATTTATTATTTTTATAATATATTTAATTTAAAAAAATATAATTAAATCTTTTTATAATTAAAAAAAGTTTTTATTTTTTATTTAATATTATAATATTATAAATATAATTATTTATAAAAATTAAAACAAATATTTTTAATAATATAATAATAAATATATTATTTTTAAAATATAATAATAATTAATATTTAATTATTTATTATTTAAAAACTTTATATAATATTAAATTAAATTAAAACATTTTTAATAAAAAAATATTTATAATATTATTAACTTTTAAAAAATAATAATTAAAATTAATTAATAATTAAATTAAACTATTTTTAATAATAATTAATTATTAAATTTTAAAATATTTTATATAAAAAAAATATTTAAATTTATAATAAATAAAATAAATAAAATTATTTATAAAATATAATTTTTATATTATATATTATTTTAAAAAAAAAATATAATAGTTAATATATTAATAAAAAAATATAAATACTTTGTTATATATAAAAAATAAAAAAAATATAAAAATATTTAACAATTTTTTAATTAATAAATAATTTAATATATAAAATATTTATATTAATAATTAATTAAAATCAACTATTTATTATAAAACTATAAAAAAATATAAAAATTTTATTAAATTTTTAATTAATTATAAAAATATTTAAAAAAAATAAAAAAAACTTTAATATATAAATATATTATAAAAGAACTATTTTTAATATAAATAACTTTTATTAAATAATTAATAGTTTAATTATTTTTAATAAAAAATTTATAATTTTTAATTTTTTATATTTATATATATAGTTTATTTAAAAAATATATAATAAAATGTTAATATTATATTTAAAAAAAAATATATATATATATATAAGTTTTTTATAAAACATTATTAATAATTTAATTTTAAAAACAATTATAATATATATATTTTTAATTATATAAAATATTATTTTATAAAAATTTTATATAATAAAATATTTAATAAATTTATATTATTTTTTATTTTAAATTATATATAAAAATATTTAATTATTAATTTTAAATAAATATTTAAAAATAAAAATAGTTTTAATAATATATTAATTATAATAAATTAATTAAAAAAAAACATAAATTATATTTTATATTATAAAAATAATTATAAAAAATATTATATAAATAAATTATAAAAACTTTTTTAAAATTTTTAAAATATTAATTATATTAATATTTAATAATAAATTTTAATTTATATTTATATTTATAAATAAATTATATAAAATTATAAAAATTAAATATATTTTAATATTTATAAATTATAATAAAACTATTAAATAAAATAAAATTATAAATAAATATTTAAATTAATAATTTTAATTTTATATTAATTATTATTAAAATAATTAATTTAAATAAATTTTTATAATAAATTATATATAAATTTTATTACTTTATAAATTAATAAAACTATTATTTTATATTGTTTTATTTTAATTAAAAAAACTATATAATTTATAAAAAACTTTATAATTTATTAACTTTATTAAAAAAAATTTAAAATATATTTATAATTATATAATTAAATAAATTAATAAAAAATATTATAACTTTAATTTTAATATAAATAATTATAAATTTATATTAAAAAAATAATAATTTTAAATTATTAATAAACTTTTAAATAAATTTAATTATTTAATAATATAATAAATATATAAAATATTAAAAAAAAAAATATATATATATTTATATTATAAGTTTTATTATTATAATAATTAATAAATTAATATTATATTAATTATTTATAAAAATATTTTAATAATTTATTAATAAATTAAAAAATTAATAGTTTTAAAAATAAAAAAAATTTAAAATAAAAAAAATATATATAATATAATTATATTATTAAAGATTATAATATTAAATAAATTAAAAAAAAAAAAAATATTAATAATAAATAATATTATATTAAAACTTTTAAAAATAACTTTATATTATTAAAAAACTTTTATAATAATAATTTAAATATAATAAAAAAAATTTTAAAACTAAATTAATAATTATAAATAATATAAAATAATATTATTAATAGTTTTTATATTAATAATAATTTATTAATTATATAAAATATATATATATATATATATAAAATATATATATATATATATATATAAAATATATTTAAAATATATTATTATTAAAACTTAATAATATTAATTATAAAAAAGCTATATTATAATTAAATAAAGAAAAAGTTTAATAATTAATAATATAATAAATATTTAAAACGATTTTGTTTTTATTATAAAATATTTAATTAAAACTTATATATTTAAATTTTATAATTTATAAATAAATTATTTTTTTTTAAAAAAAAAAATAGTTATAAATTAATTAATATTAAAACTATTAATTATTTAAATAAATAAATAACTTTATTATATAATTAAATAAACAATTTATTAATTATTGTTTTAAATTATTTTATATATATATATAAACAATTTTTATATAAAAATCTTTTAACTTTTTTTTTTTTTTTTTTTTTTTAAATTTTTTATATAATATAATTTTATTTTTTTAAAACTTTGCTTTTTTTATAAGTTTTATACAACAATATTAATTATTTAAATAAAAATTATTTAATATTAATTTTTAATTTTAAATATATATATTTTTTTTATTATATAATAAAAATATATTAAATTTATTAAAAATTAAACTATTTTTTTTTTTATTTTAAAATTTAAATTATTATTAAATTTATTAATATATAAAAAGTTTTTATTATTTTTATATTTTAATATAAATATATTATATTTTTTATATAATAAAACTTTTTATTTTAAAATATTATATATAATAAAATATTGCTTTTTTGTTTTAATTTTTTTTTATTAATTATAATTAATAAATTAATATTTAAATCTTTTATAAATAAAATATTTTATATTATTATTATTATTTTTATTATATAATTATTATAATTTTTTATAAAAAAAAAATTTATAAATATAATTATATAATTATATTAAATATTTAATATATAATAATAATTTATTTTTTAATTAAAAAAGATTTATAATATTATTTATAAATTAAAAAATAAAGCTTTTTTTATAAACTTTTAATTAATTAAAATAAATTTAAATTTAAATATATTAAAATATATTTATATAACTATTATATAAAGTAATATTTTTTTATAATAATTAAATTTTAAAATATATTATATAAATTAAAATTTATTAATTATAGTTTTTAATATTTTAAATATTATTTTTATTAAATTGTTTTATTTTATTTATATAAAAATAATAATAATATAATTAATTTAATATTAATTATAATTAATTATTATATTAAAACAATTATTAAATATTATATAAATTTTATTTTATTTATATATTAAATTAATATAGTTTAAATAATATTGTTTAGTTTTTTTTTTTAATATAAAAAAAAATATTATATAATATTGTTTTATAATAATATTAAATTAACAATATATTAATTTAAAAATTTAAACTTTATTATATAATATATTATATAATTTATTATTATAATTTTAATTAAATTGTTATATTTTAATAAATATAATTAATTAAACTGTTTTAATTAAATTATTATATATAATTTAAATAAAAAAAAGTTTATATAATTAATTTTTATATATAAATATAAGTAAACAATATATAGTAAAAACTTTAAAAATAAATATAAAATTTTAAATGTTTATTTATATAAAAAAAAATATTATTTAATTATTTGTTTTAAATATTATAATATATATTAATATTATTAATTTTAATATAATTAATTATAATATTAAATACTTTATTTATATATTTAAAAATCTTTATATATTTATTAATATAAATATTAAAACTATTTATATAAATATATTATTATTTAAATTGTTATTGTTTTTATTTATATATTTTTTAATAATATATAAAGATTTATTTTTAAAAAATTATTTATATATTTTACTATTTTTATTGTTTTTAATAATAATAATAAATCTTTTTTAAATTATATAATTAATATTTATTAATATTAGTTTTATTTAATTATAAAAATTTATTATAAACATTTATATAAGTTATTTATTTTTAATTTTGAATTATATATAATTTTATAATTATTTTATAAAATATATTATTAATTATAAAAGTTTAACAAATTAATTAAAATTAATAATTATATATCAATATTTAAAATTAGTTTATTTTTTTTAAATTTTTATTTAAATGTTATTATTATTAATTATATTTTTATATATAAATTTATTTTTATTATATAAAGCTATTAATTTATTATTTTAAATTTGTTTAATTATTACAATTATAGCTGCTATAATTACATTTGTTATAAATATTAATATATTTATAAAAAGTAATAAAATAAAAAAAATAAAATAAATAAAATAGTTAAAAAAGTAAATATATAAAATAATTTATAGTTTTATTAATTTTTATATAAAAATAATTAAACTATTATATAAAATTAATTTTAATTTTGCAATAGTTAAGTTTTTTTTATTTAATAGTTAATTTAATATACTTTTAACTAATTAATATAAATAATAGTTTATTTTTTATATAAAACAGAAAAAAAAATATAAAAGCTACTTGTAATAATAACTAGTTTTTGCTTTTGAATTTTGCTAATTTATAATCGCATTTTATAATTATTATTTAATATTAATAAAAGTTTATATATATATATATATAAAAGAATTTTATATTAATTTATATATATATATTATAAAATAAAATTAAATTAAAAAAGTTATATATAAATTATTTATATATATATATATATATATATAAAACTTATAAGTTTTATAAATTTTAATAAGTTTTTATATTTTTTATTTATTTAATTATTTAATAAAAGTTTTAATTTAAATTTTAATTATATATTTAAATATATATATATAAGTTTTATTAAATTATTAATTTAACAATATTTAAAATTTTAAAATAAAATATAAAAAATTATATATTTATATTAAAAAAATAAACATTTTAAATATTTAATAAATATTTAAATAAATTTAATTATTTAATAATATAATAAATATATAAAACTTTTAAAAAAAATAATAATATATTTATATTATAAATCTTTTTATTTTAAAAAATTATAAATTAATATTATATTAATTAATTATAAAAATATTTTAATAATTTATTAATAAATTAAAAAAGTAATAATTTTAAAAATAAATTATTTAAATTTAAAAATAAAAGAAAATTTAAAATAAAAAATATATATATAATATATTTATAATATTAAAAGTTATAATATTAAATTAATGAAATAAATTAAAATATTAATAATAAATAATATTATATTAAAAACTTTTAAAATAATTTTATATTATTAAAAAAGTTTTATAATTAAAATTTAAATATAATAAAATTATTGTTAAATTTGAAAAATTAATTATAAATAATTTAAAATAATATTATTAAAAAACTTTATAAAAAAATATATATATAATCTTTTTTTATTATATAAATTAAATATATAAAGTTATAATTATTATTTAAAAATTAAAAAGTTATAATTATATTATATATTTATAAAGCTATAATTAAAAAAATATAATTTTTTATTTAAATATAAAGTTAAAAAAAATAAATATAAAAAAAATATTTAAATAATAACTATATATAATATTAATTTTTAAATAATTAATAAATAATTAAAAATTTAATAAATATTTTTAAAAAATAAAACAAATGAAACAAAAATTTTATATATTATAAAAAAACAATTATATTATAATTTAAAATTAGTTTATGTTTTTTATATATAATATTAATATAAAAATTATTAATATATTAAAAAGAAATAAAAAAAACTTAAAAAAAAACATTTTTTTAAAAAAGAAAAGCTTTTAATTATAAATATAATAAAAAGTAAATATATAAATTAATTTTTATAAATTTTAAAATAAAATTTAACAAAATATAAACAATAGATTTTTTATAATATATTTTATTTATAATAAAACTTTAGTTATTAAAATTTTAATTAATTAAACTTATAAATATATATATATTATAAATCGCTTTTTTATTAAATGTTTATAGTTATTATATATTTTTATTACTTTTTATAGCTTAAAAAACGCAGTAATAAACTATATAAATTATAAAAATAATATATATTAAAACAAAAATAAAACTTACTTTTAAAAACAAATAAGCAAGTTTTAAAAAAAAAGAATATATTTTTATATTATAAATAATTAACTTTTAAACTAAAAAAATATTATAATATTAATATATTAAATAATATAATAAATAATTTATTATTTAATTATTATATTGTTATAAATAACAATTTATAAATAATATAAAATATTGTTTTAAAAAAAGCTTTACGTTATAAATTAATAATATAAATAATATAAAAAAACAAAAAAAAGTTTTTATAAAAATTTAAAATAAATAATAAAACTTTAAATGTTTTTATTATAAAATATAAATTAAAACTAAATAAAATTTTTTATTATAAAAAATATATATAAATATTAAATTAAAAGCTATTTTAAATTAATTTAATATAAAGTTATTATAACTTTTTATTAATTAAATATTTAAATTATAATAATATAATAACTATATTAAATAAAAACTATTTTTAATTTAAAATATATTAAATAATATATTATTTTATAATAAATTATAATATATAAAAAAAAACTATTTAAAAATTAAAACTAAAAAAGCTTTTTAAGTTTTTATATATTTTAAAATAATTTTAAAACAAGTTTTTAATAAATTTTATAATAAGCTTTTTTATTATAACTTTTAAAAACTTTTTATTTATTATAATAATTATTAATAAATTTATTAAAACAATAATTTTAATAATTATAAAATTTATAAATATAAAAATATATATAAAATAATTTATAAATTATTTTTAACAATTTTATAAATTTTTAAAAATTATAATTAATAATTAAAATTTAAATTAAATAAAAACTTTTTAATAATAATTTTATAAATTAATAAATTAATAAATATTAAATAATAATTAAATATTATATATTATTTAAAAATAAATAATATAATAAAAAAAGCAAAATAAAAAGTATTAATGTTGAAATAGCAGTGTTAGTTGCAGTTAGTATATATTTAAATTCTTTTTATACGATCTGTTACTTACTTACTAAGTGGTCGGCTGTATTTTGTTATGTGCAACGCTAACAAACTGCTAACAAGCTTATACAATTTATATATATATGTTGCATATATAAAAATTCTTTTTTAAATATAAAAATAACAATAGTATTATATAATTATAATATTATATTTTATTTTAGTTCTGCTATATATAATCAATTGTATAAAGTTAAATTAATATTAATTAGTAGTTATATTAGCTTTTTTTACTTAATAGTAATATATTACAAATTAGCAAAATTTAAAAATAAAAGTTAATTAAAATAACTTTTAAATTTTAATTGTACAAACATACTTTTTTTAATTTAGCAAAAAATGTTTATTTTTATATTATGTTTTAAGTTTATTTTTATATGTATATATTTTTTTTTATTTAATAAAAAACGTATATATTATTATATATAAAAAAAAATTAAGTTTTTTATTATATAAATATATTTTTTTTAACTTAGTAAAAAATGTTTTTATATAAAAAAAGTAATAATAAACAACGTTGCTATTTAAAAAATTTTTATTATTTATATTTAATTGTATAAACATACTTTTTTTTATTTAGCAAAAAATATATATATAAAAGTAAATAAATAGCTTATATTTTTTACTTAAATAATTTTGTTATATATATAAGTTAAAACAACAACTTTTAAATATAATAGTGTTTTAATAGCTTTAATAAAAAGTTAAGCAAAAAGTTATTTTTATATATAACTTTTTATACAATAAATTTGTTAAATATTTTAGTACTAATATTACAATTGTATAAAAATATATTATTAAAAAATATTAAAACAAACTTATTGATATTTTTACTGCTATAAAAAAACATTTTTTTATTTATTTTATATACTAAATAGTAAAATATAAGTATTTAAAATGTACTAGTTAAAATTTTTTAAAAATATATAAAAAAAATTTTGAAAATTAAATATAATACTAGTTTAACTAAATTAATTATATATTATATTATAACTTAGTTAATATTTTAAAAATAAAAAAAATTGTTTTTATAGTATTAAAAAATTGTATAAACAAAAGTAAAACAGTATAACTTGTTAAAATTTTATAAAGTTACTATATTTTATAGCAATTTAAGTACTTAAAAAAACTATTAATTTTATAAATATAGTTTAAAACTTTTATACAACTATTTTTTATAAAAATTAAAACGTTAATAATATATATTTTTAAAACAACGACTTTTTTTTCTACTGTTTATTTAATACTTTTTGTTAAACAACCTTTAATTTAACTAAAAATTATATAAACAAAAAAAGCTTTATAAAATATTTATTTTTAAGTTTTATAATTAATTGTATAATTTATTATTAAAAAACAGCTGTACAAATTATACAAGTTATTGATTTTTTAAATAAGTTATTAATTTAATTTTTTATTTATTTACAAATATTTTATTTGCTATATTTTTTTAGTTATTTTTACTTTGTATTTAAACTATTATATAATTTTAAATTTAATACTTTTAAGTATTTATTTAAATTTATTATTTATAAAAATTATATAAAACAAAATTATTTTATTAAAAAAGTATGTAATATTTTAAAAAATTTAGAAAAAAAAACGCAATTATTTTAGTAAGTTATATAACTTTTTATATAATAAAGCTAGATTATTTATTAATGTTTGTAAGTAATTAAGTATTTTGAACAACTAATATTACGTAGTATTTTTTTATATTTTAAAAAGTTGTATAAAAAACTTTTTTATATATAATATTAAATTAAACAAAACTTAATACAAAATATATTATGTAATAAATGTATATTTTAATATAAATATAAACTATAATTAATATTAAACTAATTAAATTATTATTATTTTTATATAAATAAAATAAAAAAACTTTAAAAAAGTTTTATATAAAGTATTAAAATTAATAATTAACAAACTGTTAAAAGCTTAATAAGCTTTAAGTATTAATTATTAAAACAAAATCTAATTAAATATAACTATTGTATAAATATGTTATAAAGTATTTAAATTAACAATAGTTTTAATATTTTAAAAGCTAACTTGTAAAGTATTTTTTGTAAACTTTTGTATATATTTTTACATTTTAAACAATAATTAAATAGCTGCTTTATAAAATATTTATTTAATAAATAAAAAATATAATTTTAATTGTATAAAAAACTAAAAATTTAACAAATGTTAAAAAAGTTTATAAACTAAATATAACTAAAATAATTATATAAAAAAAAAATGCTTTATATATAATAAAAAAAGTTGTTAGTTTATTAATTATATTTTATAAAAACGCTTTTGTATTAAAAACTAATATTTTAATTTGTATAAAATAATTTATAACAAATTATTTATTTTAAATAAGTTTTTTTAATATTTAATAGTAACTAAAAGTTATTTAAATTTAAATGAAAAAAAATCCAATAATAATATTAAATTTACTAAAAAAACAACGCAATTTTTAATAAACAATGTTTATTTTTATTATATAATTAACGAAAATATTTAGTTATATAACAAAACTACATTAGTTAACTAATTTATTTTTAGCTTTTAATACTATATAAAGTACTAAAAAAAACTATAAAATATAAAAGCTTTCAATTATTTTATAGTAAAAAAAGTACAACTAAAAGTTTATTTAAAACTAAACTTTTGTACAAAAGTAAACTAAAACTTTAAAAATATATATATTAAGTTTAGTATAAGTAATATTATTATATTTATAAATATTATATAAATAAAAAATGTATTAAGTATTATTATATATTATATTTTAAATATTTTAACTTTATTTTTATTTTTGCTAAAAAATGTTAACAAAATAAATATATACTTTAATAATACTAAAAATATTATTATATAAAAAAATAAAAATATAATTTCTATTGTTTATAAATAAAAACATTTGTTTTTTAATATTAACTTATATAAAGCTAGTATATATTTTATTAAAACTGAGCTATACTAATTGTACTGTTAATTTAAACATTTTTGTATAAAAAAATTACATAAAATATTAATTTAAATTAGCTATAACATTAATTAATTTATTTTAAAAAAAATTTAAAAGTTTTGTTATTATTGCTAATTATACAATTAAACTTTAAAATAGTTTAAATTTATAATTAAAAACAATTGTAATTTTAACTATAAAGTAATAATTAATATTGTACAAATAAGTAGTAAATAAATATTATATATAATTAATATAGCAACATTGTTTTAAGCTATAACATTTTTTTATACAATAAATATAAAAAATATATAAAAAGTACTTTGTAAATATTAAATTAACATATATTAAAGCTTTTTAAACAATATTGTATATAATTTAAGTATAAATTTTTTGTTTAAAAAGTTTTAAAACTAAATTAAAATTATAAGTGTTATATGTTGAAAAATGCTTATAAAAGCTTATTAAACTGTTAATAAAATCAAACAAATATATAAACTTTTTTGTTATATATATAATATTTTAAAAAATAAAATAAATTATTATATAAAAAATAAAAAAATTTTATAAATAATAATAAAAGCTTTAAATAATACTGTAAAATTTAACAGTTTTATATTAATATTACTTGTTTTTAGTGCTTATTTACAAATTAACTAAGATTTTTTTTTATTTTTTAATATTGTACAAAAAGCAAAAGCTATTAAAAAAACTATAAAAATGTTTTAAAAAAAACAAACCAAAGTTGAAATTAACTATATAATTAATTAACAAAACAACTTTGCTTTATATAAAATATTTATATTACTGCTAAAAAATAAAATATTTATATAGTAAAAAAAACAAAATTAAAATAAACTATATAAAATATAAACTATTAAAAAATTTAACATTATTGTTAATATAATTAATAAATTTATAAAATTTTAATATATATAAATTAAGCTTTATTATTATATAATAAAAAACAAAAAATAAAATAACAAAAACAATATATTATTTGCTTTAATAAATATTATATAAAAAAAAAAAAGCTAACTTAAAAAATTAATATAATTTTTAATTTTTTTTATATAACTAAATTTTATGTTTTTTAATTAAAAAAAAAAAATAAACTATAAGCTAGCTATTAAATTATAAATAAATAGCGTTATTAATATATTTAAACTTTTTTTTAAAAAGTTTAATATAATAAAAATTAATAAATTGTTTATATAAAAAATATTTAAGTTTATAAAATATAACTTTAACAAATATTGCAGTATTTAAATTTTTAAATCAAAGTTTATACAAAAAATTAAAAGTAAAACTATTTAATTATATAAAAAGTTTTAACTAGTTGTACAAAAATATAATAATTTAAAAAAAAATATTGTATTTATATAATTGCTAATAATTTAGTAAATAAGTTAGCAATTAATTTTAGTTTTTAAATCTATTTTAATTTAAAACTATAACATAGTATATAAACTGCAAAATATTATATAAATATATATATAGTTGATTAATAAGCTTGTATAAAAAATCTATATATATTTATTTATTAAACTTAAAAGTAAATACTTTAAAAAAACTATATTATAAATTATATAACTACTATATAAATTAGCTAAATTAAATTTATATTAGTTTAAAATATATTATAAATATTACTGTTAAAAATTTAAAATAACTATTTTTTTATATAACTTTTGTTTATTAGTTATTAATAGCAGTTTTAAAAAATTTAATATTATTAAATTATAAATAAATAATATTTTTAGTTTTGTAACTTTAAAGTTTTTAGTTAAAAAAAAAGCTAAACTTTATACAATAAAATTTAAAACTAAATTTAAGCAAATTTTAAATAAAAATAATTTGATTAAGTTTAACAGTACTTAAGTTATATTTATAAATAAATATATTATATTGATTTAAAAAAATCAAACTATATAACTAGCTAAAATTAACTTTTGTACAAAAAACTTTATATAACAGTATATTTTTTAATACATTTAAAATATATATATAAGCAGTATTTACTAGCTAAAAGCTTTGTACGATTTATTTACTGCTGCTTAAATTGTCGACTTTTAAAAAGCTGATATAACTATTTTAAATAAATAAATCAAATAGCAAATTAATAATTACAACTATAAATTAACGTTTATATTTTTTAATTTATATTATATAAAGCTTTTTATTTTTATAAATAATTTATTTGCAAATAATATAAATATAACGTTATAAATTGGATTTTTAATTATATTAGCTATAAAAACTTGTATAAAAAATAATACTGACTTAAAATTTGAAATTTTTAGCAACATTATTTACTAAAATTTAAACAAGTATAAAAAAATAATTAAAAATGTACTAGCTAATAAACTGTATAAAATAATTAATAGATTTAATAATATAATTACTTTTTGTACAATTTTTTGAAAAATTTTAAAAACGTTAAATATACTGCAAGTTTTAGCAATTTTATGTTTTAATTTAAAATTGCTATATAACTGTTTAATTAAGTTTAATATAATATAAAAAAAGCAATTTATAATTAATATTATATTGCTGCAAAAATTATATAAAAAAAAAGAAATTTTTAAAATATATTAAATTAATAAAAAAAATAATTTAACTAATATATTAACAAAAAAAGTACTAAATTAAGCATTAAAAATACTAGTTTTAATTAATAAGTTATATATATAAATAAAAGTGTATATAAAAAAAAATTAAAAAATGTATATATACAAAAAAAACTGTAACTAAAAAAAAATTTTGCAACTGTTAAAATAGCAGTATTAGTTGCAGTTAATATATATTTAAATTTTTTTTGTACAATTTGCTACTTGTTTACTAAGTAGTCAGCTATACTTCGTTATATGCAACGTTAGTAAATTACTAGCAAACTTATATAACTTATATATATATGTTATATATATAAAAATTTTTTCTTAAATATAAAAACAACAATAATATTGTATAATTATAATATTATATTCTGTTTTAGTTCTGCTATATACAATTGATCGTATAAAGCTAAATCAACAATTAATATATTTTAAAACTTTTATAATTTATATATAATTTAATTAAATAATATTATTATAAAAAACAACTTTAATAATTAATAATAATAATTTATTAATTAATAAATTTAATTTTTTATTTATTTAATATAAATATTATATAAACTTAATAAAATTAATAAAAATGTTTATATAAAAGTAAAAAAATATTTAAAGTTTTATATAAACTATTATAACAATAATATAACAAAAAATTAAAAATATTATATATATTAATTATATTTAAATTTTCTTTTATTTATTTATTATAGCTAATATTTAACTTTAAAGTTAACATTTTTACTTTGTTTTTATTAGCTTAAACTTAATTTTAATCTTTAACTTAGTTATAATTTTTAAAACCTTTTAAGCATAAGCAAAAAAGGTGCTCTGTAGGTAGATCTTTTAGTACTTAATATCTAAACTTATAAACAAGTTTTTGCAAGCTACATCGCTTATATAATTAATGGAATCCTTCGTAATATATGCCGCAGGTTTGTATAAAAACGCTCAAATCCAATAAATGGCCCGTCAAAGGCGCGGCGGGGTTATTTTATGTGCTAATAACTGCTAGACAGCGATATTAGCAAAGATTTTGTGAGACGATAACACCGACATATCCTTACGACTGTCTCTGCGCGTCCGCATCGTTATATTTCCATAAATTCAGATCAGATGATCTGTGTCCCATCTGTCTCTAGAATATGAAATCAACCGCCTCCCTTTGATGACTATACCAAACGGCAAAATATTAGTGTTAGTGTATTCAGTGATAGTTTGCGCCTCTCTTACGGTAGACGTATGCTCCTTACTTCTGGAACTACAGCGACTTCCTGCAAAACATCGTGATTTGATAACGAGACGAGAATTGGGTCAATCACTGCAGTATCGTTAAAGTGCGCTTCTCCTTCTTCGGCCCTTTCTAGAGCCTTAGATGAACCCTCTGCAGATAGTTGAGTTGCCTCACCCAAAACCATTTCTGAACTAAATCCTTCTATTCTTAGAATGTGTGGATTATAATACTCGGTACCATCTACCCCATAGCGGGGCATTTGGAGAAAGACTCGAGACTTTGACAATACGGCTCCAACCTCTTTAGCGTCGGCTCGCGCACCATAGATATTGATTTCTGCGAGAAGATATTTGGAGCCATGGCGATTCCAGTCTTCGGTTGATACGTATGCTTGGAGGCAAGCCTTTGGTTTAGAGACGAGTTTAAGGAGCTGTTTACTGAGCCCCTTGTTTAATCTCCCAAATCTGGTCTTGTCGCACTTCAAATGGAAATGTTCACCTTCTTGTATAATATCAAATGATTGCGCTGGGCTATTGGGGCAGGTGTTCATTCCGCTGAGTCTGTCAGATCTATCCATGTTGTATAGTTGCACTTCAACATCGATTATCTAGATCACAGTTAGATATATTGAGGCCGGCGAGGAGGAGGCATTCGTACACTGCCAAAGCATACGGTCTTATTCGTCTTCAAATCGTGACTTTCGCTTGTCGTTCGAATGTGTGTATATCTCTGTTCCTCACCCTCGAATGGATATGCTCGCTTCAGTGAAGGCAAGCCGGACCTATTTATACCACTAGCCAAAAAATCCATTTCGGCAAGAGTCGATAGAAGTTGAGCGCTGCACAATTTGCTAAACTCGTCGGGATAGGGACTACGGTATTTCACTCGAGTATATGCTACACGCTGCTTAGAAAACTGTTTTGGGTACTGGAGTAAGCGTATATTGGTAATGAGGTGCTTTAAGGCACAATCAATCTTTCCGAAAAAGCCTTGAGTATGGCCCAATAGTGGGACAGCTTCTCTATCCTCCCCTAATTCTACTCCATGTACGCAGTAAGAAGATCTGCAGCTAGACGGTGCTAATGAGGGAGCCTAGTTGCTACCCTACCATAATGTGTCGGTGTACGCCTTACGCGCAAGTGCTGCAGGTGACTGCTGGTGGTCGCATTCTCGTCCTCAGACGCTCTATATAACTGAGTGGTGGATGTGTTACTATATTGAATTTCAGGTAAAACTTAGGCAATGAGTTTCTCGTAGGAACGGCTATAATCACATTAGAAGAACTAAATGAGATGGGAACCAACAATCGAATCCCGACAAGATACGTAGGTATTGTCAGCAAGGGCTTGGTTGTGGCTACCTAAAGCAGGGTTACAAGTTAGTTTAGTAAGGGCCATACTACATAATACTAACTAAATTAGGCTAGTATTAATATACTGTTACTCCACTTGCAAGTCACGGAGCCGAAACGGTACTTAATTACGCAGTAGATAGTCTACCTCCTCGATTACGGTATACCCCTGCCACAGTACTAGCCAAACAGTGCGGCAATTTCCGCCTACTTCATATTCTGTAGTTGAGGGGTATCTGGAGGGGCCTGTCAGCATGCAAGAATTATCGAGTTATAATCAGCAATTAGAAAATAGGACATCAATCTTGACTTGTTTTTCTACTTCTCAATACTGGCTAGGTTATATGCCTTTCATACCTATAAATCAAATAAATACGGTAGATGAAGATAGAAACACGGAATATCAATGAATGGCCAGCCGTATTAATCCATTGTTTGATAAGGCCCTCGAGGAATTTAAAGAGAGGCTAGGGAGACGAGAGATCGAAGACTTCAGAAGAACAACACTGAAGGAGCTGAAGGCAAGTATTATAAAACTGCAGGCTCAACAGCATGCGCAACGTCGAATACAAGACTTGACCCGTCTGCAGCCATTTTTAGAGGCAATTGAACAATATGGAAAACTGGTTGAGAGATTCTATCCCAACGACGATATCGCTTCCTTCGTATGGGTGAGCCATTCCCTCCTCATATTACGCTGCAACACAAAGCTCATCTCGCTATAGGGACCTGTAAAGTTCTTACTACAGGTATGGCGCCCTAGTGCCCCTAGACATCCTCAGAAACTGATAGTTGTGAGTAGGCGACGAGCATAGTTGACGATGCCTTCTGCGAACTTCTCAATATGTATGAACTCTTGGGAGAGAGCTTTCCTCTTCTATTGCAGTATCAAGATCTTTTTTACACCAGACCACATATGGTTCTAGTCCTACCAAATTTATATGAGGACATCCTCAAGTTCCACAGTATTATTTTGCGCTACTTTCAGAGACCCCGTTAGTCGCCTGCTCCCCTACTCTACTATATCTAACGACTATCCTATAGAGTGGCAGAGAGTGTTCAGCGAAACATGGGATACCTGCAAGTCTCGCTTCTCTAACATCATACACAGCATCACTCGACATCGGAGTTTGATTGAACATCAAGCTACCTCTTCTCAGATCGAAGAAGTCTGGGAGGAAAATCTAGAATCCCGGCAAATACAGGATGCTCAACTTGATGAGCGCGATTTGCGACGAATACGCGATGTGCACAATTGGCTCGGAGAAACTAATGTCGAGGCCGACCAAAACAACTACGCTAAGGCTCGAGCAGAATATCCCGCGACTGGACGGTGGCTCCTGGGAACCACGCACTTCAAAGAATGGTTTGACCCGCAGTTTGCTGCAATTCCCCCATTACTCTGGCTCAACGGCATCCCTGGCGCAGGTAATCAGATGTTCAAGACCTTGAGATCCGTATCTACACTTGAATCTAACATTGGAATAGGGAAAACTTTTCTCGCCTCCCTCGTTGTGGAGGAAGCCCGAAAGCTGAGTCCTGCGCCAACGGTGCTATTCTTCTACTGCAAGTGCGGTAACTCGGAACGGGATAACTTTGTAGCACTTGGCCGGAGTCTACTTGTGCAGTTCCTCAAGCAGGACAGTGGATTATTACCTAGTTTCTACCAGAAGTCTTGTCGCAGTGGTGAGGCGGTGCTCAGCTCGCCAGCGTTGGTAGAAGAGCTCTTGCACCTTGCTTTTACCAATTGTAAAAGCGCATATATCATACTCGATGGGTTGGACGAATGTCCACGAGACCAGCGGAAGTACATTACACAATGGTTTAGGAAACTAGTTGATGAGCTTCCCACCAATGAGCCGGACAGGTTACGGTGCCTCTTCGTTAGCCAAGATGACGGCCCTGCTCGGAAAGATTTTGCTGACCTTGCCAACATCAAAATTAGAGCCGAAGACAACACACAAGACATCGAAGAATATAGCCGAATAGAAGCTAATAAGCTCAAAGAGAGTTATCCTTCGCTTATTACTGAAGAGAAGGCGAATAAGATTGCTAAGGATGTAGCGGAGGTAGCAAATGGCATGTCTCCTACTCTTTTCACAATTAATTTAGTTCGTATATTCTCCTAACACCAATTCAAGGACTTTTCCTACTTGCGAAAATCATATGGATCAACCTGTCCGGCCATACTTCCATTACAAGATTAGAGGAAGAGCTCGAACTAGGGGGCCTCCCAAATGAGATAAACGATGCGTAAGTCCGAAGTGCACAACAGGATTCGTTTACTAAAGCTATAATAGGTATAGCCGAATTATGGCTAGAAAGGCTCAAGAAGTTCCCCCGGCCGCCATGGATGATATACTAAGGCTATTAGGCTGGCTTGTATGTGCAAAGAGACCGCTGAAGTGGCACGAGGTACAAGGAATGCATTCTATCAACTTAGACGGGCATTGCATCACAGCTGAACATCGGAGCTTTATTAAATCGCCTAAAGAACTCTGCGCATCATTAGTACAGATTCAACCAGACGGCACACTTGAATTCGTTCATCTGACTGCCAAGTTGTGAGTCTTAAGATTCTAGTCTGATAAGTTATGAGAGAAGTCCACTAATTCAGAGTTGTTAAGCTTCTTGGTGGACAAGAATTATGTCAATTTATCAGCCGAAGAGCTCAACCTCGCGCTCCTATGTATCGATTATTTGAATCTTCCTGCATTTATACGCCCGCCTACGGTGAACCGGATGTCGAACCAAGACCATTCGCCTAACGAGGGGAGGGTTCTAAACGGAGAATATAGGTTCATGGACTATGCTGTAATTTACTGGTTGCGACATTTAGAGGCGGGATTGACCATTAAAACGGACGAAGACAGGGAATTGATGGAGCAGTTGGCGGAATCGCTAGAGATCTTCATTAACCACCATTGGACTTCTCCAAAGATTATACTACCGCTAACTCTGCGATCCAAGCGAAAACTGACGTTCTTCAAAACAATTCCCAAATTCGATCGGCTCGAGCAAGCACTAGCCTCAACAAGAAAACAATTAATATTCGTTGGGAAGATGAAGGGAGATGAAATCGCTTTAGATCTTGCCGATATCGTTAGCAGCGTTCGAAATATCCTAGAAGGCATGTCAGCATCCAGTGCGCTGGATACGGACGCCCAGGAAAAGCTCATTGAGGGATATGGGGATAAACGTTTCAAATGTCCCAGGTTCAGCTGCCAGTTTTTCGCTACTGGCTTCTATACGGCTGCTGATCGAGACAAGCACATTAGCAAGCACGAGCGACCATTCCGATGTCCAGAAGAAGAGTGTACGGGATATGCGTTTGGGTTTGCTTCCGCAGCCGAATATGAGAAGCATGTGCGAGAGACCCATTTCACAGCTACAACTCGTGATGAAGAGTTCCCGACCGATCAAAATGTTCAGAGAAGCATTTTGAACACCCAACCAGTAGCGGATGAAAATCAGAACATCACAGATCCGGAGCCGGTTGTGATACAACGGCCCGAGCTAGAGTTCGAGTCAGAGCCAGAGACCGAACATGAACTGCAGCCAAGGCGGAAACGGCCACGGCAGACAGAGTTCAAGTGCCAGTACTGTGACATGGTCTACTTGAAGCGATACAATTGGCAGTCACATCTCCGAACCCATGAAATCGAACGCTTACACGTATGTGACCTGTGCGGCAAAGAGTTCGTCCGTTCCAGTGACCATATACGTCACCTAAAAACACATACAGAAGACAAAGAGCACGTCTGTCGTGGCGTCCTGCAGAATGGGAATACCTGGGGCTGTGGAAGGATGTTTTCTCGTGCAGAGACGTTGAGGAAGCACCACGAATCTAGAGTTGGCCAGGCATGCATTCAACCTTTGCAACAACAGCAGCAGGAGTACGGGGAGCCAAGTTTCCAACGGTAAATTTATGGCAGGTTTCTTTATAAGTGACTAGTAGGGTAGATACTCGGTACACTCATTATGTTGTTTCAGTCTGACATACTTGTTCCCAATTCTACAACTCTTGCTAAGAAGACGATAATTGTTCCGTATCCGACATTACCAATCTTTATATCAAGTAAGGACCGTTGGTCTCCTCAGGGACCTAGAGGGCTAGGAATCAATTGATCTTTTTATTACGCCCTATAGTACACCCATTATTCCTAGTTGCTAACAGGCCTCCTATCCACCCCGGGACAAAACCCTCTGACACTCCCTTCTCCCTTAGCAATGTCGCAATAATGGCAGTTTAAACTATTGCCTTGGCTTTAAGACGCTCTTGGCCCATTAGTTGTAGACAATGGGGGAGACGCCGTATGCGATTTGATCGTTCTTATGAAATATCATAGGACTATCGTCTCTCCTTAGGCAGTGTTACAGCGCCGTGCATAGAAGGCTCATGGGGAGTCTGAGATATGTGCACAGCGAAGTAAAAACGCCTACAGAATCCTTACGCCCACCTAATTGATACTATTTAGCCCTATCTATCGCAAGCTAGAATCCTAATCTTGCAACCCGATTTTCATACAACTAACGTTATTCAATGGCGTTTTTAATTTTTGCAAACAATTCCTTGTCGCATGTTGTTATTGAAACGAGTATAATATGAGTATAATGTGTAAGTAAAAGTTCGTGTGCCGTGTGAATCGTGTACGCTACCTACTTATCATAGACTCCGCCGCAACCACCGGCATTGCGATAGACCCCCCTGGAGAATTTTCGTTCCTTGCAGTCAAGACCTCGACGCCTGTCTCAGTGACAAGCAGTGTGTGTTCTGTATTACACCCATTAGCCATGACCCATAAATCGGACAAGCTTTTGACATGCCAAACTGTGCAGTCCATTTCCCATCAACAGTCCCACTCGTCCAGTCATCCGGCCAGTACTGCTCATACGGTTTGCCGAGAGTAAGTATCGGCTCTATCGTGAAAGTCAAGCCCGGTTTGCATACCCCTACCGCTTTGTTTTTGGCATAATGGGGTATCCATGGCGGGGGATGGAATTCAGTACCAATGCCATGACCACCCCAAGCTGAAAAAACAGAGCAGTTTCGCGATTGAGCATGCTTCTCGATCACCTTTCCGAACTCTCTTATCGGCGTGCCTGGTTTTACGAGCTTGATCGCCTCATCCAAACATTCTCGCGCCGTTTCAACCACTCGCACCGAGTCCGGGTCAGCTTTAGCTCGATCGCCGACATAATACGTCTCATTGACATCGGCATGATAGCCTCCGTGGTACAGTGAGATATCGAGATTCAAGATATCGCCATCTAGAATGATTCGGTGGTCGGGTATGCCGTGACACACAACTTCGTTCGGAGAAGTGCACAGAGACTTGGGAAAGTGGTTGTAATTCAGCGGAGATGGGTATGCCTGCCACAATTAGAAAGGATTCATTCCATTCGAGAGGAGGTTGGGTTCTACATTCCGCTCTATACAGGCCTTGTGGCAAACCTCGTCCAGGTAATCTGTAGTAATGCCGGGGCGAACTTCCGCAGCAACAATATCAAGTACCTCGCGAGATAATCTGCAAACCTTACGCATTGCTTCTTGTCCCTTGAGATCCAATACCGACCACTTCGTCCCATAGCAGAAGACAGCTGAAATGAGGAGTGAGATGGTCTATTAGGGTTTATCTCTAACTACCTACTTTCTCTGGTCTATATAGACCTTTACTCTTTGTCCCTCATACATGATGCTCCTTGTCCTACTGCATTGCCTGATCTCTGCCAGATAAAGCAAGTCTCCCCCTGATGGCAGAGAGCGGGTATTTGCTCCCCCTGATCTCATCATGTGTTTGTGATCTCTTGGATTCCCAATCCTGTCACGTGTTTGTAGAAAAGCTCTCCTGTGAGAGGCTTTGTAAGAATGTCAGCAGTGTTGTCGATAGAGTCTACTCTTTGAACTCGGATATCCCCATGCTCCATTACCCGATGCCTGATGAAATGATACGCGACCTCGATATGTTTTGCTTTCTGGTGCAGTTCTGGGTTTTTCGTAAGTTTGTGTGCTGCATCATTGTCTATGTGAAGGTTGATGTGGTCTAGATGCATGTCTTGAAACTTGAGGTCATTGATAAACCATCGAACCCATACGCATTCTTTCGAGGCGTTCGAGGCGGCCATGTATTCGGCGTCCATTGTAGCTGTGGCCATAGCTTTTTGTCGCTGTGACGAGTGTGATATGGGACCCCCACCCAGCATCAATACATATCCTCCAGTTGACTTCCTGGTAGTCACACACGCGGCGTAGTCTGCGTCTGAGAAGCATTCTACCTGTTTTGCGCCGTCCCTCAGAAAAGTATATCCATGGTCGATAGTTCCTGCAAGATATCCATATATTTGCAAGACAGCATCCATATGTTGTTGGTCCGGGTTCGCGGTGAATCTTGCCACGTAGTTTACAGCGAAGGCCATATCGACTCTTGTTTGGTTACTGAGCCACATCAGTGCTCCCACCATCGATTGGTAGCGCTCCCGAAATGCTTTGTCGCATTTCGTTGTCGCTGGTTTCAGGACAAGCTTGGCTGCCATTGGGTAGGGCGAGTGTTCGATCTCCTGCAATCCGTATTTCTGAAGAATGTGTTGAGCGTATCTTCGTTGGCAAATCGAAATTCCGTTTTCCGTTTGATCGATGTTCATTCCGAGGTAGTATGTACACATTCCTTCGTCTTTCATGTGGAAATGTTGGCTCATGCATCTTTTGAAATCTGCGGCAACCTCATCTTTTCCACATGCAATGAGTAGGTCATCTACCCATATCGCGACGTAGGTCTTGTTGTCGTCATGTGCATAGACACACGTGTCATATGATGATACCCTGAAACCCATCTTAGTTAATATGGTGGTTAGCTTACCAAACCATAATCTGGCCGATTGTTTCAATCCGTACAGTCCTTTCAACAGCAAAAGGACTTTTCCCTCTGGAATATCAAGTCCTTTGGGGGCTTTCATGTATATCTTTCTGTCCAGTTCCCCATGTAAGAAAGCTGTAATAGCGTCCATCATATACAACTTGAGTCTGTACATCGCCGAGAGTGCGATGAGAATCTTGTATGAAGAACTTTTTACGACTGCCGCAAAAGTCTCTTCATAGTCTAGACCGTCTTCCTGAAGGAAACCTCGAGCCACCAGTCGCGCTTTGAACTTATGATAGTATTTTTTTGTCTCTGCATCATAGAGTGTCTTCAGCTTGAAGGCGTACCTTCCGGTGATGATCTTTCGGTCTTTTGGTACGTCTTCGATGTTGACAACCTGAAACACTTTCATCTTTTTCAGGCTCTCGTTCTCATCGTTGACGGCCTTTTGCCATTGTTGAGCTTGAGGGGTGCTCATTGCGTGTCCGTATCCCATAGGTTCGATAACAGTTTCACCTGTGGTATCAAAAACAGCTGCGGTCATGAGTGCGTAGTGGTTCCCTCTCTCGATTTTGTGTCTCATTGATCCTTCTTCGCGAAACTCATAAATGTCTTCATCGATTGCTTGCAAGTTTGAGTCATCATCAGTGTTTTCCGGTTCTGGGTCATCATCTTGCTTGTCAGCCGTGGTGTTCCCCTTTCTTCTTTCTATCCGCCCCTTAGAGGCGTCTTCTCGTTCTTTTATTTTTGTGCTTTCCTTGACAAAATCCGGTTCGTGTTGTGGCCATGCGAATTCTTTCCAGTCTTCCTTGAGCTTGAGTTCATTGTTTGCGTATATCATGCAGTTGAATGATGTTCTTGATCCGTCCGGATGATCGTATGAGCAGGCTCTTCCTTCTTTGCCGTTCTTCAAACAATGTTTGACGCACTGGAAGCATGGCTCTCCTCCGTCGCATATTCGTCCCTTGCTTCGACAGTTGGAACATTCGTCTTGGTACTCTTCATGGCGTTCGTCTAATGCCAATGGTGGCTTTTCCGTGTGCATTTTATAGGTTACACGCATCGTGCCTTCAGCCTTTGTGTATGTACAGCTAGTCCCTCGTTTTTGGCACTTTGTACATGGTGTTTTCTTGTTACAGAACGTTGTTCTGTTTGCACATGCGTTGCATTTGGCCAAAACTCTGTTCTCTTCTGCAGTGCACCTGTGTTCCATGCCGTCTTCGATGCATTTTTGACATGGAGATTCCCCGTTGCATATTTTCCGTTTTTTGTTGTTGCATCGTGTGCATCTTTTTTGAAAAGGGATGATTGAGATTTCCACTTGCTTCCTTTTTGGTGTATTTCCGTTTTCAATTCTGTTTAGTTGCAAGTGGTTATTCTCATCGGTATTTTCATCGGTAGTTTTTTCTGTAACCTGGCGACATTGAGCATTTTCTTTAGTGCATCTGATGCATCTATCCGACTCGTTCTCCCATACGCATGTGTTGTTTTGAAGCCGGCAATTCCCACATTTCGTATTGTGAACGGTATATGTTGCCACCGCGGATCCTGCCTGTTCTGTGGAGCATTTGGAGTTCTTCATCGTTCTGCATGCTGTACAGGTTTCCAGTCCTGGGACCCACTTACATGTCCTGTTTGTCTTTTGACATTTTTTGCATCCGGGTTCTCTCTCGGTCCAAGTTTCAGCAAGTTTTCCCTCGATCTTTGGGGTGATGACTCTGTGGGAGCTGGGTTGATTTTTTCTGTCTTTGTCTTCATCTGAAGTAGCATCGAAAAAACCGCTCTTTGATGCCATACCGAAGAAGCGAGACTTGATGATGGGTTCTTCATCGTCGGGCTCTCCTGGTGTGTCATCTGAATCGTCATTTCGTGTTTGACTTTGCTGGCATTGAGGGGTGTCATTGGTATCCTTTTCCCCTGTTGCTTCGTTTTCGTTTGGTTCAAGAATGGGAGTGGCGTCGTATATGTCGTAGTCAGCCTGTTCGTTTTGTTGGGTCTGTTCGTCGTTTATCTCGTTCTCCTCCCTTTGTTCGTGGTTGTCGTCTTCTCTTGTATCAGAGGTAGTGCATTGGGATTCGTTGCTCGTTGTGTCGCTGTCATCACTATCGCTTATCGATTCGTCAGGTATCAGATCCTTTGGTAGTGGGTCTCTATCTGATAGCGATGGTGAGCTGTGTCCGTCATCCAGTCCGGTTCCTGATTCAACACGTGCTTGACCGACACGGAAGACCTTGTGTTTTTCTTCGCTCCAGACGCGAAAGATAGCTTCCGATTCGCATCCTACAAAATGTCCATTCCAGCCTCGAATACCAGTAATCTTTGGGAGGGTTTTGCGTCCGATTTCTGGTGGTATTGTGATCCAGACACGACTACCGAAGATCTCTTCCTTCTCGAAGTTTGGTTTTCGCCCGTAGTGCAATTCCCAAGGTGTCGTCTTGTTTTTATGCGCTCGTGTTGTTGATCGATTCTTTAGCCATATAGCATACTTCATTGCTTCAGGCCATAGGTTTTCCGGCATTGTTGTTCCGCGCAGCATTTCAAGTGAGCGTTCCGTGAAGATGTTTGCCATGCGTCTCCCGATTTCTGATTCCGTGATCATTGGGTTAGCTTTCTCGCGGGTAGTACGCATTACGCGTTCAATGGTACCGTTCATGTAATGCTGGTATGGGGCCGTCGGTTCTGTGCCTATGTTGTTTTTCTTCAAGAACTCGTTGACGCGTCCCACTTGAAATTCGCCGTCAAGTCGATATTTGCGAATTTTGATGTTTTCTGTTCGTTCAATCGTTTTGTGCATCCTGATAAAAACGTCTGGCATTTGGGCAGGGTTGCTGTATGTGTCAATGTAAGTGAACCTCTGGCAATCGTCGATCATCAGCAGGGCATGTTTGGATCCATCGTATCCTTCAATGGGATATGGTCCCCAGCTGTCGGCATGTATTAGTTCCCCGAATTCGGCTGCTCTTCTTCGTGCTGGTTCTCTTGGCACGCTGTATGTAGCCTTTGTGACGGCACATATTGGACATATGACTTTTAACATTGCCTTGATTTGTTTGTCTGTGATGTCGATGCCGTCGCTACATTTCAAGAGATGTCTCATTGATGACCAACTAAGGTGGCCAAGTCGTCTATGCCACGACCATACCTTTCCTCTCATGTCTATAGGTGCCACGAAACTGTGGCCATCTGGCTGGTATAGATCGAGGTGATATAGGTTATGGTGGAGGGTTGCTTGCCCGAGAATTTTTCCGTTGTCGAGCTCGATAGTGATGGCGGTTTTGTCCCAGCGTCCGCTTACATTGCCTTTGAGGGCAAGTTGTGAAAGCGAGAGGAGGTTGTATGATGCGTCGGGGGCATATACGACGTCACTGAGTTCCATGACATTCATGATTCCGTTTGGTCCCTGTATGGGGATTTCGATGGTTCCTGCACCGTCTACGTGCATCGGTGTTTTCTTATCGGCGGTATCAATTGCGTGGTGCATGGGTACCATGGTCTTGAACCACTTCTCATCATTACATAGATGTATTCCGGCTCCGGAGTCAGCGAGCCAGTCGTTCGTATCAACCGAACCAGTATGTGTAGTGTGAGCCAACAGTGCAAAGCTTTTCCTGATCTCGTCTGTCATTCTCAATATGAGTAGGTTCTCTCTGGCGAGTTGTGTACACGTGTTGCTGTTTTCTGGTTCCATCTTGCTTTCTGCTAGCTCCAGGGTGTGTCTTATGATGCGCAGGTGTCTGTCTGTGATTTTTCTGGGAAAGAAGAGATTCTTCCATATCACTTTGTCGCCAAAACTAGTCAAGAGACGTTGCCGAAGAGGTAGGTATTCTCGTTTGTTGCATGAATAGCATTGTGCAGTCAGTGAGTGTAGGTGCGGCCTTAGTTTTTTATCGTATTGATGGCATGGGTCTGTGAGTGAATGAAAGTGTAGTCGTCTCTGGAACACACGTCTAGACCCGGCGACTTTGTGAATGCGTTCTGTAACCCTGGGGGGGTTTGAAGGTGTTGGGAATGGAGGGATTGATACATTCGGTTCTTGCAGATCGATAGCATGATAGTGTCTGTATTGTTTGATCGCTTCGTCGATTCCTGCATGTATGGTTCTTATGTCTCCGTTTATTGTCGCAACGAGCCTTCGTCCCTTGTTGTCGTTCTTGCGTTCTGTGGCTACCTTCTTGGCTTCTCTGTCTTTCACTCCTTGAGGTTTCAGTTCAGGGTGTGCGTGCCAGCACTTGTCTTCAGTGTGACCTTCAGGGTTCGGGCACCCGGTAAAGGTACATTTCAGATTCTCTCTGCGCCACTGTCTGTCCTTCTTTGTCTTGTCCTCCTTGTCCTTATCTCTGCTCTTCTTCTGTTGTTCCTGTCTTTCGTGTCGTTCTTTCACACGGACTTCTTCAGCTGTCAGTCGATCCATGAAGAAATTGAAGTCAATGGTGGCGTCGGGGTTTTTCGCTCTTTCCCATTCCCACATGTTCTTAAAGTTCCCGTATGAGAATGTGAGACCGGCCATAATGTTTGTGATAGTTTCGCTGTCGGTCACTTTATACTTAGATCGACGAAGATTCCCTGCAAGTTCTCTGTGTTTGTTGATGTACTCTGTGATGGAGTTGAAAGAGTCGAGCTTTGTATTGTGTACTTCTTCCAACAGATCCAGTGATGCTTTCTCGTCTGTAACAGAGTAGCGATCTCGTAGGATAATCATAGCCTTTATGGGATTTCGTTCATCCTCAATCTCGTCTGCAATGGGGTCGCAAACTGATTCGTCAATCAGTTGTCTAAGCAATCTGATTTTGGTCTTGTTTGTCTTGTATCTGTCGTTTGCGATCTGGTATTTCAGCAAACTACGGCCAGCATCCACGGTTTTACCTGTTGTAGTGGTATAGACAATGTTGTTTTCTTCGCTGGGAGGTTCCATGATCGGTTCTTCTCCCCTGAGAATGTCCCAGAGATCGTGTGCCTTTGCTGTTCTGTCAAAGTATCTTCTCCATTCAAAATAGTTGCGTTTACCCACAAGTTTGTGCTCTCTCACCGTTGAGAAGTCAATATCCGGTGCCATGGTGTCTCACCCGGGCCCTCAGATCAGCCAGCTAACTCAGTGTTCTGTGATAAAAAGGAGCTCATAACCAGAAGACAGCTGAAATGAGGAGTGAGATGGTCTATTAGGGTTTATCTCTAACTACCTACTTTCTCTGGTCTATATAGACCTTTACTCTTTGTCCCTCATACATGATGCTCCTTGTCCTACTGCATTGCCTGATCTCTGCCAGATAAAGCAAGTATAGCGCCGCTCACCTACTGGTACGCCGGTCTCAGCCCAGTCGGGCCACTGGATGGATATGGGGACGGTACGCTTGGGAGAAAGAGGGTAGACAGGTCGTACAGCGCCCGCGAAGGGATATGTCGGGAAGGGGTTATGTAGCCCTGCAGTATGCGTGCTCGTATCTGCTTGCATCGTCTTGTGTAGTGCTTTATGTTGACTCTAATATAGCATGAGATTAGTTTAGCGAATCCTAGATGGGAGGCTGCAAACGCCAGATTGTACGAACCCAACTCTTCTCAAAACAAGCCTGGGAGCAAAAGAAGCTCGCTTTACCAAGTTTTAGACATCTTGGACATTGCAAATTTCCAGCATCGTTTTCGCAGTTTAATCCTGCACATACCGAACTGGCTGCCGTTTCGGAGCCGGTGGCGGGCCTCATTTCTCGAAATCAGGTGTCGAAAAACCCTCCAAATCTATCAATAGAAGGATAAATTGACGGGTTCAACTTTGCGTATTTTAATTGCTTTTATTAGTGACTTCTTAATATTGTAAGTTGATTAAGGTGCTGACCCCTCAACCCTGGACGAATACGCGCCCTTTCGACTACATGCACCTATTTACAGAACTAGTCACGAACAGTGACACAGCAACACCACCTTCCCAGGCAGGTGCTAAGAACAAGAACAACCAGGCAAAAGCAGAAGCCGGAGCCCCCCGACATAGCTAGAAAGCCCAGCTACGAAAAAAGGGTCAGCGCTACCTCAGTTTGGCGGATCAGGTCGTAGTAACCACGAACACTAAAATGTCGAGCCTACGTAGGCATGATTTAACATCATACCTGTGTTATACGATACTATACAATATGTATATTTCTCTGTATCCCTGTATATAAATAAAGCTTGTTACGTTCAGAACTTTTTAGTAGGTTTTTATGAAGCGGGGCCCCAAACCAACGTTAAACTGAACCAATCAATCAATCAATCAATTAAGCAATTAAGCACCTATTTACAGGTGTAGATCCAGCTATAAAAGAAGTATCTTCACGCCTACTTCGGTAGATAGTATACTGAATCTACTCACATATAATAGCTTGGGCGGATAAAGTAAGTAACCTTGATATATGTTCTTCGATTGATTCGTGATTGTTGCCATTTCGAATTCACTTTTACTAGGAGCATATTGCTGAATGGTTAAGCTACTACCTAATCATCGAGGAGTTGCTATTCTAGCAGGTATAATAATAGATCTAGACTACCCATTTCATGCGGGTAGATGTACTACCCCTATTTCATACCCGAAACTTCGTTACTGTTCCCTTCGTTGCTGGTCTTATTAAGAACGTGCTTTTCCAAGAATTCTACCACATCGTCCATTCCAGTAGGTGAATGAAACCAATGTCCCCCATCTGGATACTCTCTCCACTCAACCTGGCAACCAAACCCGCGCAACGTATCCCTTAACCCACGACCATTCTGTATGAGAACCAGGGGGTCATCAATGCAATGCTCGAGCAAGACCGGCGTCTTTCTCAAAACCTCATCATGATCTGGGACATCCTCCAGACCAAGAACATCTCTTATCTGCGCGAGGGACCTCCCCGCAAACGGGCACCGACCGGAGAAGCCCATGAAAGCGCCCAGGGGCTCCGACAGGTTGAACAGCAGATGTGCGCTCGTCGCAGCGCCCATGCTGATGCCCGCCAGCACGATGCGATCCCAGCGCCCGTCCAGAAGCGCGGCCTCCTCAGCCAGCATCTTTCGGAAGACAGGAATGACCTCCTTGAGGCCCTCCGCCTGTAGTTCTTCGTTCTCGGCAAAGTCCCGCGCGTTCCAGACATCGAACCACTGCGGCCAGGTCTCGGGGCCGCTTGCTAGCTTTCGCATCGGGGCTTGGGGCAGCACCCAGCGGAATGTGGGAAATGCTTCGGCCAGATTGCGGCCTCGCGAGTCGCTCCAGCGGCGTAGAGCATTGGCGAAGTAACGAGCGTGGTCGCCACGACCGTGTAAGAAGACGACGGTATGCGTGTGGGCGTGCGCTGGTGCGGGGCCTGTGATAATAGTTGGAATGTCCATGGCGATCTATGAGTGCATCTAGCCAGGGAGAGGATTAGGTATGAAGCAAGCACCTATTAGAGATGCAATGTCTACTTTAAGTTTCTTTGGGGAAGTTGACTACCTATGCGTAGTGAACAATTAGGTAAAGTAGTCAGGTTCTTATAAAGTAGGTGTCCTACAATACATAATTCTCATAGATGGATAGGGTAGTCTCGGCAGCCGATGAAGCAGAAGATAGAAGCTACCTAGGTACCTAAGGTAGGCTCCAGCTTGCAGGGCTAGTTATAGTTACCCGGGTCTCTATTATATATAGAGAGAGAGAGAGGTAGGTACCTAGATCTACCTATATATCAGATCACTTGGGTATTTAAGAGATCGTCGGTACCGCGCTGCTGGGACAGATTCAATTGGAACAAAATAGTCCACGTTGAAATAATAGGACCTTATTGCGCGCCCTCGCGTACCTAGCTGCCGGTTCTCGGTGCTCTCTGTAATCTAGACCTAGCTATGGAGGGCCATTAGGACCACTAGTGACAAACGCACAAACGCTTTAGCTTTTGGCTTTTGGCTATTTACCCCGCACGCTGTACTTAGAATCTTTTTGTACAAAGCAATTGATTAATTAAAATAAAAGTAAAAAAACTATATAAACAGTATATTTATTAAGTCTTAGTTTTATTAAAATAATTATATAATTAGTTATTAATTTAAAATATTATATAAAAGTGCTTAATAATCGTTTTAGTATTTCTGTTTACTTAAGCTTTAAAGTTATATACAAAATAATAGCTAAGCTTAGTACTGTATACGTATAATATATGTACTGTACAATATAAGTTGTATGTACTGCGTACATAGTACATATAATATAATATATGTACGAATATATAAATTATTTAATTGATTTAAATAACTTATATATTTGAATTAATTGATCTGACTGACTTAGTTGACTTGACTAGACCTGACTGACTTAGTTGACCTAACTAGACCTGATTGACCTAATTGACCTAACTGACCTGACTGGACCTGATTGACCTAACTGGACCTGATTGACCTGACTGGACCTGATTGACCTAGTTGACCTGACTGACCTAGTTGACCTAGTTGACCTGACTGGACCTGATTGACCTGATTGACCTGACTGACCTGATTGACCTAACTGGACCTGATTGACCTAGTTGACCTGACTGGACCTAACTGACTTAGTTGACCTAACTAGACTTAACTGAACTGGTTGATTTAGTTGACCTGACTGACCTGATTGACCTGACTAACCTAGTTAACCTAGATCAACCAGTTTAGTCAAGTCAGTCAGGTCCAGTCAGGTCAACTAGGTCAGTCAGGTCCAGTCAGGTCAGTCAGGTCAGTCAGGTCAATCAGGTCAATCAGGTCCAGTCAGGTCAACTAGGTCAACTAGGTCAGTCAGGTCAACTAGGTCAATCAGGTCCAGTCAGGTCAATCAGGTCCAGTTAGGTCAATCAGGTCAACTAAGTCAGTCAGGTCAATCAGGTCCAGTCAGGTCAACTAAGTCAACTAAGTCAGTCAAGTTAAATAAACCTGCTAGATCTTTTAAACCTATTAAATTTAATTAATTTATTGCTTTATATAATAATATTTACTTATATTAACTATAAATATTAAGTACTAACAGTTAAAAGCTATATATTTATTTACTTTAAAAGCTTAAAGCTAACATCCGAAAACCAAAAACCTAAAACCTAAGTGGTTTGTGCGTTTGTCACTAGTGGTCCTAATGGCCCACCGTCCCTAGCAAGTGAGACCACTAAGTTGCCTGAAATGCCTTAGGTACCTTGGGTAGCGCTACGCCCATGTTACGGCCGCCCACCCTCTGTGAGACCCCTACAGTACTTAGTATTTACTGCGTAGTTGGCTTCTTGACCGCCATAGTCTCGCCATTTCTCAGTACAATCATCCTACGGCCACCTCTTTCTCCCTTGAGTGTCTGTAAATGCTATCTTCCTACCTATCTAGATACCTGGTAGACTAGGTTAGCCAGTAATTCGCACATGAGTATGTGCCTGGTAAATAATAGAAGGGGGAAAAGTGCCAAGGAAACCTTTACAGATACATAGGTAGCCATCATGAATATGGTTACTTCTTGACCTGATATCACCTATCTACTTGATCTAGAATATATCGAAATATATGGGCAATGCATCTCTATCATTACAATTGCTCTGATATTCCATCTCCCATCGCCAAGCTCCGAGTTTCAACGTTCAATTCACCAGAATAGTCGCCGAATGCTTCCAAGATCTCCTTGACCATGTCGCTATACCATCTGAAGCCTTCAAACAGGCCTTCTTACAATCCCAGTATTCGGGATAGTACCAGAAAACTCCCAGTCGACAATGCTACTACGTAGTCACGCTCCAACTCCTGCTGCCGCCTTTCAAAATGTTTCGGGGGTTGAGATCCGCGTGCGTGAATACGATCATGTGCTCCCGCCGACTCGGCTCGTCCGACAACCGCAGAATTTAGCTGAAAAAAGACCTCATCGGAGAACGGACCAACCGACCGCCCACTGTATATACGAGAATCCCGACACTCTTTGTCAAGAGTATTGCAGATGGGTGCGTCGCGATTGACCATGTTTGGGATAATACAGTAGTACTGATTTGGACCAAGTAGCCTTTCAGTTGGCCAATAATGCGCTAGCGGGCAGTATTCTATAAGTCGTGATAAGCGTGTGACAAGTGCACGCCTAGTAGCCGCGTAGTTAAAGAGGATGCATTAGATGACGAGGGCGGTGACGAGAGAGATGAGAGAATGGATTAATAGCTGTTGAAATTAGTGTTTTAATACTCTATCTCCTCTAATTATAGATTACTCCGAGGCGATAGCGTTATCGACTCCTTTCAAAACTAATAAGTAGGTACTCATATATTCTTAGCTTCTATTGAGAAGCAGTGCTTAGTCCAGGCAAATATATGGCTGCCTCATCTAGGATCGAGATGCCCGAAGCTATTCAATAACACCGATTGGGTTCGCACAAGTACAGTAAACAACAACTAGACTGCCCAGGGCGGAGGGTGTGTGCAGATGTTACGAAGCATCACCCCATGATGATATATTCAGCGGATGGCCAGTACTGCGATCTGTCGCCAACGAATATTGCGCGATTTTGGATAGGTATAGAGATAGGAATCGAGTTGAACATGCCAAAGTAGGTCCCTAATGGTGTGTTACTAAGATACAAGATAGTCGTACTAGAAATCCCTTGACAAAGGACAGCCAATTAGTCATAGTCTCGACACTGTTATGGTGCTTGAAACTTGTTATCATATTATACATGGAACTCCTGTGTTGTTGCGATGCCGTTCGAGCGAAGTCATGCGTACTAACAAGAGAGCGGATTGAACCTCGTCCGACCCTTAATCATACATGTCAGCATCACTAAAATATCAAAAGACCAAGCTATGAGGAAGAGAGTCGTTCACGTAATAAAGTGCTATCCATACGATGGCATCATGTGCAGGTTTAGGTGTAAGTGATTGTGGCGCCCTATATCAACTTCATAGACAACAGATTCAAATATGCTTTCCAGACTGACAAGCACATAGGAGAAGTGAGCCTCCTGACTGCACTGTCAATTTCCATTCATTAAGCCTAAAGTACCACTCGTCTCTATTACGGCCTATGAGGCACTTTCGTAGCCCTATTCGGCAAAGGTGCCCTAAATAAGCCAAAGGGCCGTATCTTGTCAGATTCAAGAAGCTGATTTGAGGTGAAGTATAGGTAACCGTCCGTGGCAGCGGACACTGCATAGGTTGTTAGCATCCAGATAGCCTGGGAACATGTTTGAAGGGTTAACTGGCGATTTGCACATACTCGTGTCTACCCAATTAATCCTCGGGTCCCGTACGAACGGATATGTGGTTCCGTTAGCGGGGTTGAAGATGTTGATGGAATTTAGCTCGTTGTTGCCGACGTAGATCATGTTGTTGCTGTCCGTCTCGAATCCATCGCTGGCACCTTTCTGGCCGTGGTTCACAACAGACTGCAAGATTATGAATTAGTAATCACCTTACATTTTAGTCATATTTTCAGAGAGAGGAAAGGGCAGAATACTCCAACTCGATGTCATCGTGTCAGAGAGAGGAAAGGGCAGAATACTCCAACTCGATGTCATCGTGTCTAGAGGAGCCCGAGCTTGGGAGGTCTATAAGTGCGACAAACATACCTGCTGTGCTAGAAGCTCACTCGTTTGGCTCCTATCGCAAAGTCGCGCAGTTGGTACACTATACATGTATCGTGACGCGAAGGGTCCAAAATATAGTGTTTCGCTATCGGCAGAGAGCGTGATGCCATCGGATCCTGTGGGGTTTGTGCTTAGAGGACCGCTACCTTCACTGTAGTAAGTTGGCTGACCCCAAATGAACGAGATGAACTGGGCTTCCCCGCGCACAGAGTTCGTCAGGCCTAAATGCCTCCAGCTTTCTCCCGTACCAAGATCAACGATGATAATAGCATTGCGACCTTGTGAGCTGCTGTCGGCAATATACCCGATGCCCTGTCCCGACTCTGTCACACTAGAGCGAAGATCGAAGCGTACATCATTAAGATAGCTGTCTGCAAATGCGACGTCGGGAGGGAAGATAATAGTCTTGAACACTTTGTTCGTCTTGAGGTCGACACCGACTAGTTTAGGTCCTCCGTATGAGGCAAGCAGCAGCACGCCATCTGGCGACTGAACACGGCCAGTGTCAAGGATCCATAGACGATCTAGAGAATCAATCACAACGGATTGTACACCTATTAAGTAATCTTGGTAGTTGGCGGAAGCTACTCTTTTTATTAGTTCTACGCTCTAAGTTGATAGGGCACCTTTTTGCTGCTTACTTGGCGGCGTAGTGGTGTAGTTGATAGCACCGCCGGGCGGGTGGTTTATTTCCAAGCTGGGATACGCTACCTCCTCAGTAAGAGACGTGTGCTCGCCAACCTGAAAAACATTATTCGAGCCGTTGTAAACATTCTCCTTATCCAGGCCTTGGTGATTCCATTAGCGTTATACAGAAAAAACCAACATGTTGGGGGAGCATTACCACCAGGAAAGTTGGAGAATATGCGTCCAGTGCTAGATACAGTAACTCCTGTGCACGGAACCAGTCATTTCAATGCTTGCCAATACAATGGAGGAAGTAAAAGCCTTACCCGTCGGCCACTGTCCATAATATGCGTGGACGACTTCTAGCTCTGGACCATAAACCTAGCAACGGGTGTTATAATTGATGCCAAGATCTGTTCAACAGAAAAGCTCACCCCGGGATCCGAGAGGAATTTAATGTCTGTAGCTGAAGCATGGACGATGACGATGGCTGTAGTTATCGCTTGGATGGTGAATCTCATGTTGCCTAATTCGATCAGTGTCGATCCTAGATTCTGGTTAAGGAGCCAAATGATACCAAGGTCAACGAGGCTAGGTAGTAAACTGGCAGTCTTGTCTCGATCCCCTCTAGATTCAGAGTCGCACTTCCGTAATCGAAAGCTCAACAACCTTGAATTCAAGATTTGCTCTCTACTTATGGCTCTCGGAACAAGCTATCTACTGTTTACCGTATTTAATGGTGCCACCGTGACAGGGGCTAGTGGATGACATCCCCACATAGAGAAGGTAAGGCAATTGATGAAGGAGGAAAGGCGTCATGGTGCATTACAAGTGGAAATAAACCCCATATCGGACCGCTGCAGGTCTCTCGGGGGCAGCGTGGGTAGGCTTGTATATTCAAACCCGATGTGATGAAATATTGTAATCATCAGCATCTTCCAGCGGAAGTAAATCGGTGAATCGTTTGCAGGTTAGCCTGTGAATCTGAGTTAAACCGCTGCGCTCTCGGAATAGCAGCGACAGGACCTACCGCGAGATAGCTACTTCAAATCATCGCGTTCTGCTTCTTGCAACCGAGAACTAATCACATGATGGGATGACTGCTTACTGGGGTATGTAGTGGCAGCCCTGTCTAGCGTGGCTATACTAGTTCTAGAAAGGTATAGAGAGAGGGAAGCGACCTTGAATTGAATCTCGGATATGCAGGAACAAGTAGAGGAGGGTTATCTAATCGATCCTACGATCTATACGCGTAAAGAGTTAGCCTATGGGAGTCAAGGCGGGATATCTATTCTCCCATTTCTTCACGTTATACAGAATAATTCGCCTATATGTAGGTATCCATCTTCTTAATAATGCCATTAAACTGACTACATACACTTACTAAGGCGGAAAATCTTTAGCCTTCAACCACTTAGCTACTTGGTCGAACCATTATTGAGCCCGAGACTTGCGAACAGAGTGACCTTGTTGCTGACGGATGACAAGTATTGGGGGTCAACAATACTGTTCAAGAGATATACCTAGTCACTCCCGGTTGATTGATAAAGTCAGCATTCTGTTCAGATTAGTAATAATTGGGTAGCTAATAACTGAGATGCCGTAAAGGCTCCCTCACGGTAAATTCAAGGGCTTGGCTCCATCCGCTTTTAAGGGATACAACATCAGTATCGATCGCCAACTTGAGTATTTCTCTTTATAACCAATTGAAGCGCGACGCGATCCTGCCTCGAGCTCTAAATCGGTAAGGTACTGCAATGAAACACTATTATATTATAAGCCCAAATTATACACATCAAGGTCCCTATGCCCTGTCAAATTGGGGTAGTTCCATCTCGAAGAATATTGCTATGCAAACCTTACTATATATAGGTCTATGCGCGTAGACTACCTAAAGTAGAGCAATCCTATTGTTTGCACCTTGGTGCTGACAAACGCATGAAAACAACCACATCGGCGATCCCCTACCTACGGATAAAGACAATGGACCTCTAACTCGGAGAGCTTCCATTCGGCTCATGCAAGTCTAATCGCATCTAGACTAGGATGGTCCGTGGACACGTGGTGGTTCGACTCAAGTCTACCCTTTCCAAGATCCCACAAACGGATCGCTGTCGTTTGAGTTAGCCGCGTTACCGAGGCCGATAACCTAGGTGCACTCATTGCCGACTCATTGCATTGTTAGGATGTTTTTTTGACTAAGATGCCAAGCATATTCTGTGCAGCTTGCCGGTAAACGAGGAAGAAGCTTGAGCTTGCCAACCACACTTGATAGCAACTTCAGCATCGCGGTTGATTCCTTTAAACTTCAGTCTCTCCCACTTCTATGATCGGAGCCGTATCGTTAAGTCCTGCTTTCAATACCTAGCAGCGAGGCCATTGATAAAGCTATTGTAGCTTCTTGAGTGTTGGTCTACGCGTCGATTTGCGTGTCAGAGTTCAGCCGGCGGCACCTAACATGATAGCATCATATAACTAACCGACCGTGGTACTCGTTACAAACTGATTTTCAATTTCATGTGCTTTAGGATGTTCGACGATGGGTGATAGCTGTTTGATTAAACGCCCGGCAGGGCTTAGAAGAATCTCATCCATGACGAAGAAAAGATGGGAATAACTCCAGCGAACGTACTCTTCTGGGGAATGATTCTCGATTCCAACGCCAAGTCCACCAAGCAAAAGGGACGAGAATGGACATGACGCTAGGGATCAAAAACGCGTCTTCCACCGTTGGCAGTATAGGTATTGCCATACCCCGTAGGCCAAGCACAAACGCATTGCCCAGGTCTCTGTTAACTGAGAAGATCCACGTGTCCCACACCGCTTCCATTCACGATCCTGACATCGGCGCTCTCGGTTGGTCTTTCTTCTTTATCGAAACGAGGTTTTTTGCTGCGACGGGCGACAAGCGACGAGCTGCCAGGTTTCACAGCATTGTGGCTTCATACTAGCTGACGTACCTGACAGAGGTTTAATCCAAATGAATTACGAGATCTACTTACCTTCGGGCTAACGGCTCGGGCATTTAGATACGGCACGGTGTCATAGGTATAGCTCGCAGTGTAGATCTCGTGGCTGTGCTCCTGTCTGGAGCCACAAGTGGTCTAGCTTCACGCCCAGAATCACAGATCTTTGTCTTTGAGCTGGCCTGTCTAGCTGAAGATGCGATCATAATCATGAAGCTACTGCGAAACCAGCGCATATACTGCTATACACATCATATTTGAGGAATGTTTGTGATGCCAATTTTAGCAACTCGCTATAGCTTCAACGTGAAGTGTTGCATTCACGATGGCACAAGACACTTGCAGTGCCAAGAAAGGCGACCAAAACCAGGACTCTGATTTAATCAGGCGCGCCGGTACCAAGCCTTGCGGTAATTCTTGGATATTTCTTATCGCCGATCAAGTAGATATTTCCACTCGCCCAGAGACGATATTAGTCTAGGGCGGTAGGCGATTTCTTAACAGGACACAAATAACTTGAAAGAAGATATATCGATGTGATATCAAGCTCATAGCGTCAAGTATGTGGCGTGGTGTGCAGACATACCATTGCGTATTATCCAGAGTGCAAATACTTTCAAATACCTCAGTCCCAAATGACTGAAGCAGATGGACTCATGTTGGCCCTGTCAAGCCGCTACATGCGAACGCGGAAAGCCGCCTATCTCACCGATCATGGCTGGGCGAACCAGGATTGTTGCCCAAGAGGAAATCTTGGCTCAGCTCGTTGATCATGGCTGTGTTCTTTGTTGTCCCACGATCTACGAATGCCATCGACGACCCTAAAATCTGCAGCCACCTCATTCGCCCTTCCTGCAGAATATCCTTGCGGTACTGCGGCTCTACCCGCATCAGTATCCATAGGTATCATGGCCACGACTGCCGCGGCGCCAAGGCGGCTGCGGTGTCCGGAGCGTGAAATAGTATGGGAGATTCAACACGGGGGCTTGAAAGAGATTACCTACTATGCAGCCATCTCGATCGCGAACGCGGTTTCGTGTGTAGGAGATGTGGTTTGGCAATGCCTCGCCGTTGTTTATATAAACCTCGGGCTCCCTCAGCACTACAGGTCTTCAGATCACCTCTCATCAGCACTTCTCTCGGTTCAGCAAGACACTCACAACTCCCAAATCCGCATCCTACATAACAAGACCTTTAACAGAGCCCCCCCTACCGATCAAAATGCAACTAGAAAAGATCCTTCTACTCCTCAGCGTCGCCGCCCTAGGCGCCGCCGAGAACGACGTCGGGCCGAGCGATGTCCCCAGCGTCTGCCTGCCAGCGTGCCAGTTCACCATCGACCTCAGCGCGCGCTGCGACCGCTCGACCGATGACGACGACGAGTACACGCCCTGCGTCTGCAACGCCGCCGACTCCATGCAGCGCCTGACCGAGTGCGCGAGCTGCGTCAAGGACAACGGGAGGTCTGACCCCGACGACAACGACGTGGCCGACCTCATGGATGACTGCGGGTGGGACTTCAACGACGCCTCCGGCCCTTGTAAGTTCGAAGAAACGGCTCGTCGAGGGCATGAATTGCCTCCTATTCGCATCACAGCGCTAAGAGAAATGCAGATCCCACTAGCTACGGCAGCACCACTGTTGTCAGCCCGTCTTCTACGAGCCCTGGGGGAGTTGTCACGGTGACTGAGACGCCGAGTACGACTTCGAGCGCGACTCCAAACTCGGCCTCGACGACGACGACCGTCACGGCGCCTCCTGCCAGCACTACCAGCCCGGCCGTTTCCTTGGCCGGCGCCCTGGACGCGAAGGCAGTCGTTGGCCCGCTGCTTGCCGGGCTTATCATGGGTCTCCCCATCCTGCTTTAATACCCTTTAGTCAAGCTATTGCTGTAGGGAAATCCAGTACGCGCATAGGATGAAGATAATGAGAGATAAGCCCCAGCTGTGGCGGGTATGGAGGGCGACGGCAGGATCAACGATTGAGATGAATTTGACGAAGTGTCATGTTATTGTTGGTTTCCAGGGTCTTCTAATGTTTGACTCCAAGTTGCATTGGCATATAGATGATGAGATATACTTTATTATTAGTAATATCTAGATCCCTAGTATGAATTTTACCCCCGAGTGTGAAAGTGCTCGTTAGTGAGACTGTGTTCACGATGGCGTAGATGCATACATAGGGTTTCGCTGTCCCAGCCGAGTCCGCAATACTCATGAATATCTAGATTAGAAATCAAGAATAAACATGACTAAAAGTAGTCTCTGCGACTAAGCCCACGATATTCTCATTTCCGCCCTAAGAAGGCGGTACCCCTATCCTCGTCCTTTGCGGGCGTCTTAGAATCGCTCCTTGTCCTTAATAGGCATATCAGAGCCTGTCGATTTCTTATACTGACCCCGAATGAAGTCAGAGATCTGCTCATCCTTAGCCTGCTCAGCGGCGCTCTCATTGCTCTGGTCGCCCTGGCCAAGGACATGTTCCTGCACCCAATCGACGCCTAACAATCACGGCAATTAGCGCCCAGTCGACCAACGAGACAGAGCCATACGGCAAGCCTCGGAGGTAACATACCTTTATCAAGCGCGTCTTCGTTCTTCTCGCTCTCCTTGCCGCCACCGGCGACTGAGTTCAGCTTGTCCATGAACCCGCCAGATGACCCTTCCTGCTGGCCCTGGGACTGTGATGTCTTCTCCTCTCCCTTGGAGTCACCGACGATCTTCTTGACGAAATCCATGATGCTGGTTATAATAGAGGGGTGTCGGCGTGGTTAGGTTTCTTGATATTATTAGGAATTTTAGGTTGTGTGTGATACGAGCTTGGAGAATCTCAGTAATGAAGAGTAGAAGTAATCTATGTTCAGACCTGAAGCCATGCAGGTATCTATTTGTATGTGCGGGGATGATGGATCGTAGGCGCTTCGCAAGTGATTCAGCTGGGAGGGAGCCAGCGGGATTGAATCATGGCGTTCCACAGATGATGTCACTTACGTACTACGAGCAAGCCAATTTGCTTGGCGGCTCTGAAACGAAGAATGCAGCGGGAAAGTACATATCGATGATGTGTCGTAGGGAATCAACAACAAAGAACTACTAATCATAGCTTACATATTTAACGGTAGTCTTTATCTACTGCTAAGCCCCCTCTACCTGCCATCATTATTTACTATATTCTAAGATAGGATGAGATAATCACTTTCTCTTATTTGTCCCCCCTTATGACAATTTAGGTAAGCTTGGCAATTTTGGAACGGGGTAAGAGAATCGTCAATGCGAAACTATTAGATTTAGGTTCTGTCTTCTACAGACTACATTAAACGAGGGGTAATGAAACTCAACTTCTCAGCTCGGTAGGCCTCCCTAGATAGCCTTCAAACCAATCGCTAGTCTTCATAGCCCACCTGCAGCTATGAAGAGCTAATGGAACTAGAACTAATTAGCTTATTATGTTACTCGTAATATTCTCGATGGCGCATTCTCATATGGCTATGTAAGTCCCAAAGCATATATGAAGAAGGGTGTTTGAGCCTAACTCCCACAACGACTGTGCCATAATCTGTTCGAGGTAACTACACTGACATTCATATCTTTAACTAAGAGCTTGGATTTATAACATAATAGAGTGAAAGCAGGATTCTAGGTCCTAAACTATCAGCTCATATAGTGAGTTCACGGAAACCCAGACCCTCCCCTCCGTGAACTTGGTGCCCTTTCGATATAACACAGCCTGCCTCTCACGAAGCTCGCGTAGTTAGAGTCCATTTCTGCGCTTACTGTAGAGACGACGACAGAGGTGAAGTGCACGCGATCCCATCACTCAACTAGCAGGCCAGAGCAACGTTGATTGAAACGAATTAAGCACTTAGATAGATGTCTCCGAAAATATACGAGATAACATGAGTCTTGAGCATATTCCGTCCTGATCGGTTGATTCAAACATCTGGCTTACTGAGGGGGCTTCTTCCCTTCTCCAGGCCCGGAGGTTAGCAGCCCGTAGAGAGCTACGTTCCGCAACATAGGCCTTTTGACTTTTGAGCGACTAGCATTGATTTGAGTGCCATATTCTAGTCTGATGTTGGTGAGTTTAGCGCCGATACTTTCGTCAGAGCAGGAGCTTCTTCGCACTCAAAGAAGTTATTTGGGCAAATCGGATTGCCTTTCCTCTGTAGCGATTCATGATTTACTTCGTCGCCGCTCATTTTGAAGCTAAGTACATGACTTTCGGCTAAGCTAAGACGAGTTTTCCGTGTTGTTTTCGCCTTGACTCTAGTTGAGCTAGAGAGCTTAGACAGATAGCATGAGTAGTCGGCATAGAATATTTTATCAGCTGCTCTCCGGCCACGCAAATGCCACAAGCTTCCAACTCGTAGCAATATTCTGCATTGGCAGCTTACCTAGATATTGAACAAAATATGCACTTACACTAGATACCGTCGTCTTCAACATAGTTGCGATCTAACTCTCAGCTAACCTAGTACGATTAGTTGGGTGATTAGCCCAGAAACCTCTTGGTATACCAATAATCATTTCAAAATCGGTATGGCAAGCCCCAAGGTGTACATGATATAATAAGTCATAGGGATGACAAGGCGAAGACGCAGTAAGTAGACTCTTAGGCCTCACCAAATGGATAATTAAACTTTAAAAGTCCATTGAGACCGCCAACCCACCCGTCGTCGTCCTCGCCTGAACTACCGTTCGCAGCAGAGCGTATGACGCAGGGCACGCCACCAGCCCAGCTACCATCAGGTGTTCGCCCTACGGTTTCGCCCTCGACGCGGATCTCCATGCCGACGGTCACCCCGGTCTTTCGTTTGCCATCGATGCTCACTTCGAGCTCCCTGCCGCGGTTCTTCTCACTCAGCCTTAGGATGACCTTGGAGTTCAGGGGAAGGCCTAAGGGTCGGAAGCTGAGGCTTCGAGCGCAGATGGGAGTGATGAGGAGCGTCTTGACAAGTGGATGCATGATGCTGCCGCCGGCAGACAGCGAATATGCGGTAGAGCCGGTGGGGGTGCTAACCAGTATCCCATCGGCCACGGCCTCGGTCAGAAAGCGGCCATTGATATAAATATCGATAATAGCGAGGTGAGGGTTGGGCCCCCGATGGATGACAAGTTCATTGATGGCATGGAAAGCTTGCGTCATGAGCTCGCTCCGCTTGGCCTGTGTCTCGGGTGTTGGTGGCGCTGGAGGGAGGAGCTGCTGAGGTTCGGCTGTCGACGTGGGCATCAATTGGCTGTTGATATTGACGCCATCAGCGTCGTAGACTCCCACGCGAAGCCGGTGTCGGAGGAGGACCTTGCTAGATCGTGTAAGCCCCATGGACTTGCCACGGACATGGCCCCAAGCATCGTGAAGTTGGAGATTTTCGTCATTATCAGGTGGACCGTTGACCGCGGTCTGCGTGTGAGGATCTTGTAGATCGGTAACGGCAACGCGGCTCCCGCTCATATAGACCTGGCGCCAGGCACGCTTGTATTCATCAAACTTCCATTCGCCTAGGAACCCTAGAGAACCCATACTAAAGGACAGCATCGGGGGTACAGACGACCGGAGACTAAAGAGGCTGGCGGCGCGTAGGATGGTGCCATCTCCGCCAAGCGTGGTGACTAGGTCGATCTTATCATGGAGGGACGAGGGCTCTCCTGTGTAGATGGGGAAAGGCAGAGACTCGTGGACCTGCGAGGCGACACGGCGTTCAAAGACAAGATTGACGTTGGGATATTCCTGGTGGACGTGCTTGGCAAAGGAGACGGCAGACACGGTGACCTGCGGCGCATGGAACTTGGGAATGATCAGCACATTTCGCGGGGGCTCGGGCCATTGCAGCGACAGGAGTGACGATGTCGTGTTTTCGGTGTATCGGGGTTGGACTCGAGGAGGCAGCGCCGAGGCGTCGAGGATCTCGCGGCGGCAGATGGTAGCCGAGAAGGACCGCGTGGGAGACGACGGTGGGGACGTAGCAGTGGCCTGTCGGGCGAAGAGCTGCTGACGAAGAGGGCCGAGACGAGTCAAGTGAGACGAGTGCAACATTATTTCAGATGCTCTGCCTATGACCAGACCGTGACACTAGGTGTTTTGTTGGGTGAATGAAGGTGGTTGGTGATAGAGCTTGGGGTAATGGCGACAACGAGGACCAGCGAGACGTCGCATTCTCCCTCGTATTGGACTGACTCCCTTGGGTCGGTGAAGTATCCCGGTCTATCGTTCGAAGCGAGGAGGTCCGAATAAAAAATGACTGATAGTAAAAGAGGAGCGATTTGCAATGTTAACCCATGATCTTGTCGCAAATATCAATTTTCCTATTGATCCACCTCTTGGGTATTTTGTGCACCGCACAGGATATGAGATTAATTTTCCTGTGCCAGCGGTCCGCAAAGTATTATATAGAAGCAAGTTGGGAAAAGGTGCTGTCGTCAAAGTTTACATCTTTCGGTGACGAGACATAGTATAAATGTTTATTTGGGGTAGCTGAAGAAAAATAAACGAAAAGAACCCGGAGGCTTTGTGGTGTACAGAATAGTAAGATGAATACCCCACTACGCATAACCTGCCCGCCAGCCCCGCATGAGCTGCTTGCCGGGACCAACCATTCCTAAAAGGGAAAGGCCACAGAATCCCTGAATAGCCTGTTTGTCCCCGACTCCTTGGGCATCCAGCGCAGTTACATCATAGGTATGTCTAAGGACTTATACTACATACCTATACCGGCTCTCGGCTATCTAGCTACTGTCCGCATATATGAAGACGTAGGTATGAGTATGGATGCCGGTAATGGGGCAGTTGCGCATATACTGACTGAATCTTTCGTCCAAGTTATCAGCATTTACATATATACTTAGCGACGTAGACGTCTGCCCAGGAGACTCTCTCTCAATCTAATACTAAGCGGAATGAGTCTAACGCTGTTTCTTATACATCTAACTCGTATGTATTTCTATTTTTATGATAGCACATATAGCCTGAGAAGCCATACAACTCTTTACCCCAAAGTTAATGTTTACTATCCCGAAATATCCCGGTAGTATAGCATTCTCCGGAGTCACTATCGAGTATGTGTAGGATGTGATTCGTAAGTTCGAACCAATACCAACTTGCGCTTCAAGCAAACGAACCTATACCTACCTCTTGCTGAATCTAGACGTTTGATATAGCTCGCCATTTCCGGCCTTAAATAAAATACACACGATACAAGATATCGGCATTCTTTACCTATTGTAATGACTTCGACAAGTACAATCCCAAAATAGTAAAAATGCCCGATTACGAGCCAGAAGTATGTACCCCACAGCTTATTATCAACAGCCTCAACATACAGGTACGTAGGTAGATACTTAAGAACTTATTTCCCCATTCAGAAATTAACCATTAAAGATAGAAGTAGAGACATATTTAACATATTGAGTGTGTTATTACTGACTTACTGAGCTATCACCCTCATTTTTGAGAAAATTAATGAGATACTGCCAGCACTAAGTCAAGTTCTATACCCCCACAAAGACTCACCCAGCAAGGCGCTATACCCTACAAGGCAATCGTAACAGTTCTTGTACAAAGCTATACTCCATACCCACAGCATGACCCAGTGATTTACCAGCGGAAGCTCAACATGTCTACTTATATCACAAAACATTACTCGCCTATACTTCTAAACCTGGTGTTGGAAGTCATATAAGTACACGAGGTGTTTCTTGATTATCTATAAAAGCTCCTGATTTTCTCTGGAAAAGCTAGAAACCCATTTCTATTCTCCTCACTTTCTCTCAAGCACTGATCTATCGTATAACCTCCCAAACCCCCAAACTCTCCCCACTACACCCCTCATCATTACCATCACCATCACTATCGACCTCACAAAGTCACAATGGCACAGACAGAACAGAAGGTCTTCAATGTGGGTGTCATCGGCTATGGGTAAGTAGGAATCTCTTTATATGTGTAATTCCAGCAGGCTTCCTCTTCTAGAGCTGAAGAGGGAGCTTTCAACTTTTCAATATCCTATATTCCACCACCCCACCTAAGACCTCAAGAATCACTTACACGCTCGTCCACCCACTTACACTCCCTAACTCACCTTCAAAACCAGCATGTCCGCCAAGATCTTCCACATCCCCTTCATAACCACCACGCCCGCCTTCAAGCTGCACTCCATCCTCCAGCGTTCCCCCACGCCCTCCTCCTCCGCGCCCCAAGACCACCCCACCCTCCAGCACTTCCAGACCCTCGCGCCCTTCCTCGCCGACGCCTCCCTAGACGTCGTGGTGCTCTCCACGACGCCGGAGACGCACTTCGCCCTCGCGAGCGCGGCCCTCGCGGCCGGCAAGCACGTGTTCGCGGAGAAGCCCTTCGTGCCCACGGCCGCCGAGGCGAGCACCCTCGTCGCCCTCGCGGCCGCCGCGGGCAAGCAGATCTGCGTGTACCAGAACCGGCGGTGGGACGCGGACTTCTTGACCGTGCGGGCGCTCCTGGCGAAAGGCGCGCTGGGCAGGGTGTACGAGTTCGAGACGCACTTCGACCGGTACCGGGCCGCGGCGCCGACGTCGTGGAAGGGCGCGCTGGGGATGGCGGGGGGCGGGTCCGCGCTGTATGACCTCGGCACGCACCTTGTGGATCAGGTGTATGCGCTCTTTGGGATGCCTACGGGCGTCTTCGCCAAGCTTGTTGATCAGCGCGCTGGACGGAGCTTGAGTCCTGAGGACAGCAGTGTTGAGCCCGACAGCGTCAACATGCAGCTGTTCTACCCTGAGGGGCTGATCGTGCACGTACGCATTGGGGTGCTAAGTGCTGAGACGCGACAGCCACGGTTCTGGATTCGGGGGTCAAAGGGAAGCTATCACAAGGCCGGGCTGGACCCCCAGGAGGACCAGCTGAAGGCGGGCATGAAGACGAGCGACAGCCAGTTTGGTCTAGACTCGGAGGAGTGGCACGGGCGACTTATCACCGTGGGGGAAGACGAGAAAATGAGTGAGATTGTCTATCCTAACGTCGAACCGGTGACGTATAAGAAGATTTACGAGCTATTTGGAGAGGCGCTTAGAGGGAATGGCCCGGTGCCTGTCCCGGCGTCGGAAGCTCGGGATGTGTTGCGGATTCTAGAGGCTGCTAGGGAGAGCGCGTTGACTCGTCGCGAGGTTTCTCTTTCTTAAGAGAATAACAGCAGGTATTTAAGGATAATACTATCTAGTACATACGTCTACCAGGATAAATCAAGTATATATCAATAGTATCGACTAAATCCACAAGACGTGGCCGATAAATAGATTCCATTTCATCTACTAGTTCAATTACCTACTCGGTTTAGAGACCGGAGAAGTTGACTCGAAGCGAGCAGTTTCTATACACTCCTCCCTTTCGACTATGATAGTCATGTATAAGTATTGGTCACTAGATATATGTATACAAAGAATGCTGCCTATCTCGCAGTGCTTTACTTAGTGCTCACAGGCACAATATATCTAGGTATCAACATGATCCCATAATATACCCCCAATACACGAGGGGTCCTCAATGAGACCACACCATATCCCGTTATCGTATCAAGCCCAAGCATAAAATACGGATATCATTGTGATTCAATAGTCCAATCAGCCTCACACCACACCTAAACCCCCTATGCCTTTCCCCCACCCGGAGGAGGAGCCAAATCCCCAGGCGAAGGTGCATTAGCAAGGCCACGCAAGACACTCTCATCCGCCCTCTTCCCGTCAACATGCTTCAGGACCTCAGAAAGCGCTCTACCTCCTTCGGGCCACATGGCAACCTCCCCATCCTTGCCTTTCCCTTTGCCACCCGCTGTCACGGGATGAACCTTGACCTGTCCCTTCAAGATCCTCTCAACGGTAATCCCGCGCTCGCCATAGAATTCCGCGTTCGCATCGACGCGGGGGATGATGACGGTGCCATCGGCCTGGACGCCGGCGTAGAAGCCGCGGGACTTCATGTAGCTCCAGACCGGTTTATTTTCGCCCGAAGGACTCGCACGACCGCCGCTCGGAGCGTTCGCACTTGTACTCCCACTTCCGCTGTTCCCACCGCCATTCCCACTCCCCTTTCCATTCCCAGCATCCTTCCCAGCGCCAACGAACCCCTCCAACGCACCCCCAACACCAACGGGCCCCGCAACGACAGCGATCTCGCCACCGAGCGAGAATCTGGCGCGGCTCGCGAACGCGTCAACGGCCTTCTTCGTCGTGAGCACGCAGACGCAGTCGTACACGTCGATGCCGAGCACGAGGCCGGCGCCGAGGGTGTGCACGAGGAAACCCGCGGGCGGGGACCAAGACCCGTCGGGCAGGCGGGCGACGACGACGCCCGAGCCGCCGGCGCCGGAGACGTGCAAGCCGGTGCGGAACGTAGTGAAGATTGCCAGGCCCTTCGCGCTCGCGAGGACGGAGGGGGGGATCTTGACGAGGACTTTGGAGTGGGTTGGGGGGGAAGAGGGAGATTTGGGGGGCTTGGGGGAAGAGGATGAGGGGGGGCGACTGTTGTTGGTGTTGGGTGTGGTGGTGTAGAATCCATCTTCTGTGAAAGTGTATGTCAATAAACCGGTACATTATAATTCATAGTTTACCCTTCTCGACCGTTAAAGATCCAAGGGGGGAAGCAGGGAAAATGAAAGGGAGATCTCGACTAGAAATAAGAGAGAAAGAACATAAGGGGGGAGAGAGGGGGACCTACTGCAAAACCCGTTCAGAATCCTCGCCGCCTTCTCACACTCCAAATCCAGCGTCATGGGCCAAAACGCCTCAGCACCAAGGCGATTCGCAAGGCGATTCACAGGAGCGCCAGCCTTGATGCCCCAACGGTAAAGCTTCTCTCCGAACCCACCACGACCGCCGCTACCAGCACTTCCACCACCTCCACTCGCGCTGGCATCACCACCATCCTGTAGTCCCGAAGTAGGAGGCGGCGCAAACGCCATACCAGCCGAGACCGGGCGCGGCGGCAGCGCAGGCGGCGCACCCGGCAGATTCGAAGGCGGGGGGATATGCGTCTTCGCATCCGGATCTGGCACCCCAGCCCCGGCGCCGAATTCATCGGCATAGCTAGGCGGGGGCGCATCGGCCGCGAAACCAGGCGGCGGGCCGGGCGGGGGCGGGGGGTAATACTGCTGCTGTCCGTAGCCATACTGACTGGCAGCAGGGGGAGGGGGGCCGGGTGGAGGCGGGGGAAAATACGGCTGCTCTTGGTCTTTCTCATGACCGGTCTGTGATAGTGGTGATACTATAGGAGGAGGGCCAGGAGGTGGTGGTGGGAAGTAGTCTTGGTTCCCGGGCAGCTCATGAGTTACTGGGCTGACACCAGCGCCAGCGCCAGCGCCAACGGGGTGTGACTGTAGTGGATGTGCCGGGCGTGGATGTGGGACATTATCGCCAGCCAACTCGACTGGAGCGCTGGGGAGCTCGGCCGGTCCATTGTAGTAATTTGGGTTATTACCACTGCTGTTGCCCGCAGGCGCTGTGCGGTCCGGGAGTGCGCTCATGTTGGCGCTCTTGTGGTTGGGGAGGATAGCTATGAGCTATCTCGGCAGGCGTAGGAGAGTGAGATGAGAGATGAGGTTATAATAGATAACCTATAGATTTGTAGCTTACGGCCGGAGCAAAAGACAACCCAAAGCGTTGAAGGTATTTAGAAATGTTAAATGCTTTATCTAGCTTCGTAGATGAAGAGTAAATGGATATAAGTATTCACGTAAGTTCCCAATGAGGCCAAAATGTCAGGCATGAAATGAGGTCACCTATAATCCCATACGCCATCGCATTCGCCAGACTTACTTATATAACCTGCTTTAGGTATCCAACCAGTGAGTGCCGCTACGTAAATCACATGTTACGCAGTCGTAGATAGTGTGGCTCAGCTCCAGCTGGCTACCTACCACCACTAGGCAACTACATAACTAGGTATTTAGTAGGTAGTCTAGATTAGGACCTATTAATAGGAGGGCGAAGCACATACTGAACTATACCTTACCTAAATGGGTATTTTGACATTAGCAAAAAGTGGTTTCGCCAGGATAGACGAGGGGAAATAGAGGCAAATGCCAGTGAATTTTAAGAATTGAATCTATTGTTATTGTTGGTCTTCTCATTAACAACCTGGAATTTATACCTCCCTACCTAGGTAATCTAGAGAAAGTTGATCTTCGAAGTCTGGCAGTTGGCCAGACGGCGCTGACAGCCGTCAATTACGGGCGACAATAAGCCCACCTACTGGTACAGTTCAACACCCCACTATCCGGGCATTGGCCAGGCCTGTCAGGTACCACCAAAGTCGACACATGGCTTCATTACAGCAGGGTTATGTTGCCAGGTATTATTCTGTATAACCGACATCTAAACCTCAACAACATAGCAGCATAACTCTCCGACTTATATACCCATTCGCTTTTAAGGTCTACAATTCTAACTGTGCAAACGAATAAACGAAATCATCATCCCTTTTTCCCACTCCGGCGACTGATAAATCCACCTTCTGCAAGTCAGTCTATCGATAGACAGCATATAATAATATAATCGATCCGCCGCCCTCAAATTCTCGAGAATACCCGACGACGACGAGCGACCTACCACAACCCTCACAACCACCACAATGTCCGACCTAGACACATTCACCCTCCTCCCCCTGCACCTCGACCCGCAATCCAAAGCCGTGAGCACCTCCTCGACCTCCCGAACCCTGCAAACCGAGCTCGCAACCCTCAACACCCTCCACCGCACCCTCCTAACCCTCGAAACCCCCAACCAAGTGCCTCCCCCCCCAGTCCCCGTAAACCCCAAGCGCTCAGCCAACATAACCAAGCTCCGCGAGTCCGGCAACGCCGCCCACCGCAAAGGCCAGCACGCCGAGGCCGCCAAGCTGTACTCCCTGGGCCTACAGATGGCCCTCGGCCGCCCGCTCTGGGAGCCGCAGGGCCTCGTGCGCGAGGAGGTGGCGGCGCTGTACGCGAACCGCGCGCAGGCGTACATGGCGCTGCAGGCGTGGCCCGAGGCCGCCGCCGACGCCGAGGCGAGCGTCGAGGCGCGGCGCGTCGGCAACGCCAAGGCCTGGTGGCGCCGCGGCAAGGCCCTCGTCGAGATGGGGCGCCTCGACGAGGCCCGCGAGTGGGTGCGCAAGGGCCTCGAGACCGAGGGCGACGAGGCCGAGCTCGCGGCTTTGCTGAAGGATGTGGAGGCTCGGTTGGAGAAGGCTAGGAGCGCTGCCGCTTCGGCGTAGGCGGGAGAGGGAGGGAGGATCTAAGACATAGGTGGAGGGGGGGAGGGAAAGGGAGAGGGAGAGTGGGAGAGTGGGATAGATGGGGAATAAGTTCGGCGCGTGGTTAGTCGGTAGGTCGGGGAGTCTTGACCGGCTGCTTGCTGCAGACCTTGGCTTCGCTTTATATACGATATGACAACCCTAGCCGGAAAGGGCGTTTAGGCGTTGGCAAAAATACGATTCGAGACTGCGTTTACATACATGAGCATGGACAAGAGGTGTCTATTCACGCCAATTAGCAAAATCAATAGCCACCTCATCATTCCGGTAGCCAATTCCATATTCCAATCACGGTATGTCTCGCAATAAGTGAATAAGTGGCCAGGAAAGCGTAGGTATATTTAAATGTACGAATTGCCCTCCCGACCCGTATTCGAGTCGCCGTCAGTTGAAATAACGACTCCGAAGCCCCCTCCCTCTGCTGGTATATGTACATGATATAAATAATAGTAATAATGATGATAAAAGACCACAACCCAGGTACACCCAGGTCCAAGGCCGCAGGAGGGTGTTACGAACGTCGTGGCCGTACGCTGTCTTCTCCAGTAGGCAGGCAGACAGCCAACAACGCCTCTTTCTCCCGTCTACCCCCACTATCGAGGGAGCAGACGTCAATATGCATGTGCGGTGTTGATTCTCCGTCTCCGGACTGCGAGGACTATACGATTGGTAGTCGCACGGTTTTCTCATCGTTGATTACCACCACGTCTCAGTTGGTGCAGTAGACAAGGATCCGTGACCCGAAGATGGCCACCTGAATCGCAATGCTTAGAGTAGTCTCCTTGGTTGTCTCCCAGCCGCCTGCTTATCAGCCCGTTTGTCGGCTTCGAATTGTATTCTTACCGTCTTTACGAGCAACGGGGCGCATGCAATTCGCCATCAGCGTCATCCACCCTCTCCATCTCGTGAATCCGCCTATTTCAATACCCAGGTCTGCTTCATCGCCGTCAATTCGTGTATGTCCACGAATTCCATTCTTCCCCTTTCTTTCTCCCTCTACAGCTCTTCCTTGGACTTCTCGTTCAGGCTGTGTTTTCTGGGGCGCATCTCGGCGTCCTGGCTGGTCATGCGGCGGTCGAGGGCCCGGTCGAGCTTGGCGCCAAGGGCGAGTTTGCTGAAGTTGGCCGTCTTCTCCTCGGACAGCACGACGCGCTGCTTCGAGAGCGCCTTGTTCTCCATACGCGCCAGCCCGGACTCGATGTTGCGGATCTCGGCGTGTGCTGAGTCCGTCGTCTGCATCGTCGGCGCGAACGAAGGTGCCGTACTATACGTGCTGAACCGGACGGATGCGCGGGGCGAGGTGAACTAGTAGTAGCGATGGTTGTTAGTAACGATCCTCGCCGGTGATGTCGATTGGATGGTGTAAGTCGCAGAGAGAGAAGAAAGAGGAAGAAAAGGCGGGATGTGTGTGCGTGTAGGATAAATGACAAGAGAGAAGAGATATATCATATCCAAATCTCCTATCCCATGATTATGTCGTTACAGAAAGAACTAACGTACCGAAGGCGCCATGATGGGGCGAGCCGAATCTAGAGAGGTAGGCATGTTGAGTAACAATGGCGTAATGAGCGGAATAACGTTGTCGGTCAGTTCCGTAATGCCGGTAGTCTAGTGTATCTCGCGGAGAAGGTTGTCCGTTCTTCCAAGTCTATTAATATGTGTGTAAGTCTAAGTTGAACGGCGTATGGCAGATCAGATCCTCGCGTGACTCGCGTGGTGTTGGACAAAAGAACGCCGTCTTTTGGGATTTCTTTGAGTCTCAGGGCAGATATATGGGTATTTATCTATCTACCCGCCAGCTCTTGGATGAGGAGATAGAACGACGGTTAAATTCTTAGGTAGAGTACCAAGATGGGACGAGAAATGAAAAAAGAGACAAGGAGTGTACCTACCTATTGGTCAAGCACTAGGAGCACTTGATGAAGGCTGCCTGAATCGGGTCTTAAGAAAGCGAGCTGGTTTGGCGAGACTGGATTGTTGTCTAGATTGACTATACACACATATAGAGGTGGGTTGACAGTGTTAAGGAGAGGAGACGAGAGGATGATAAAAATACCAGTATCGCTACCAAGTGTAACGAAAAAGAGTAGGAAGGAGGCAGGCTGGTAGCTTAGCAGGTACGCATAAGAGGTAATGTATGTACCTATTAGATAGGTAAGTACATACATATGTAGGCTACCAAGTGAGATGTACAAGAGTCGGGGGTCACGTCACCCACTTTAACGGCCTTATAGGGGAAGGTCCTGGGTCCGGATATGGAACTAAGCGGAAATTGGAATTGTTAATTATCCTAAGTACGTAGCAGGTGCCCGAAGCGCGCGTGGGAGGAACCAGGCTAACCTCGGAAAATACTAGATTAACTTCTGAAACCACATGGTCAACGGGGCTGAGTTACATAGGAAGACGGAAGTTGATGTTTTGGAGTTGGTAGTGTAATACACTACTACACTAGAGCCGAGGGAATCCGCCGTGTCGGAGCAAAATAACACTCAGGTATTATTATTTGTTGTCATTTATACCTAGTAGGCACGTTTCTTAGTCTATCTACCTCGCAGGCGAAGATATGAGCCCACCTGGAGGTAAGCATCTCTGCATCAGACAAAATACATAGAGAAATCTAGGTACTTCCCCCTAACTCTAATTGACTCATGGGATTGATAATTAGCATTTAATGAAAGGCACAATGACTTGGGTACTTCTGTAACAGAAAGGGGTTGAGGAGCCCCTTTAAGCGAAAATACCAGAGGACGACGCGACGTGGGAGGTATGTAGCATCGAAGAGCTTGCTGCATGCTGCACGAGAGCCTAAAGGGCCGCCGAGAGGCTACCTACCTTTACAGTGGCACTACGCTAGATAGAAAGAGACACCCTGAAGAAGTGAAGAAGGGCACCATTGGCCGTGCCACGCGCCATGCGCGGCCGCTGTGCCATGCCTAGGCCATGTGCTGTGCGGGTCCAGGGGTCATGCAGGTCGGGTCGTGGCTCAAAGTCGAGACAAAGACCAATCAATACATGCTCTAGATAGAGTCTATCTTTCTATTGAATACGACAGTTTCTACGTAGGTGCTTGGTAATTGCTAACTACCTACTGTAAGTAGGTATCTATTCTATATGCGAGGATACCCAGCACACACTTATCTACATAGTTTAAGTGGTGTAACCGTTTGGATCAAGTTTATGGGTACAATAGTCTCACTCGCATGTTTGCTCTGCACATATTTTAAATAGGTGGTTCTACAGGCCTACTGGGCCCACTACACAACTTCTATACTACAACGCACACTTTTCGAAGCACAATCGCAGCGATTACAACACTGTTTTTATATATTAAAGTTGAACAATTTGTTTAAATTAAAATTGCTGCATTATTAAGCAATATTAGTTTTTTTTTTAATAAATTATTTAATTATAATAGCTTTTATATATTTTATAAAATATAAAACATTTAAAAAAAAATTTTTAATTAATTTATTTAAATTAATTTAAAATATAAAAAACTTAAATATTAAATTAACAATTTAGTTTTAAAACAAAATAAAAATAATTAAAAATAAAATAATTCTAAATATATTAAAATTTAATAATATAAAAAAGTTTTTTTATTAATTTAAAAAAAAAATATAAATTAATATAATAAATATTTTATTGTTTATAAAAAAAAAAATTATATATTATAAACTTATTTTATATTTAAAGTATTTAAAATATAAAAAAAAAAAAAAAAAAATAATTAATAATATAAAAATATAAATAAATATTATATTTAATTTAGTTTAATAATTTAAAAATAATATTTAAGTTTTAAAAAATTTGTAAATATTTTTTTATTATTATAAAAATAGCAAAAAAAATTTTTTAATATTAATTTAAAATATATATTAATAATATATAAAAATAAATTATATTTAATAAATTTAATTAAATTTTAAATAAATAAATATATATTAATAGTAATTTTTTAGTTTTATATTAATTATATAATTAAATAAATAATAATAATAGCTTTAATAATAAAGCTAAAAATATATAGTTTTAATATTAATTTATAAATATATTGTTTTATAATATATATAATAATTTATAACTATTTATTTAAAAAATATTTATATATAATATAAATAATAAATTTATTTATTTAATAAATATTTAAATTAATAATTTTATATAAAATTTATTTTATAATTAATTTTATAATAATTTAAATTTAAATATTTAATATTATATTTTATAGTATAAACTTTTAAACTAAATAAGTTTTAAATTAAAAAATTATTTTTTTAATATTAATAATTTATAAAATTATATATAATTAATTATTTAATAAATAAATTATTAATAATTATAATAAAATTTATAAAAAATAAAAATATTGTTTTAAATAAAATAATTTAATTTATTTTTAAAATTTTAATTTAATATATTATATTTAAAAATATATATATAATAAATATAGCTTAAAAATATATAAATTATTAATTTATATAAAAAAAATATAAAATTTAATAATTATTTTAAATATAAAAAATAGCTTAAATATAACAATTTAAATTTTAAGTTTTAATAAAAATAAAAATTAATTAATTATTATAATATTTTAAAACTGTTTATTATTTATAATATAGTTTAAAATAAATATAGTTTTAACTTTTATAATATTTTTAAAAAAAAACTTAAAACTTAAAATATTATTGTTTTTTTTTATATATTAAAAATTAAAAAAAAGCACTAAAATATTATTTAAATATTTTAAACAAATTAATAATAAATATTTTTTAATATAAAATATAGCTAAAATATAATTTGTTATTAATATTAACAATATTTTTAAATTTAAAATCAATAAAAAAAAATTATTAGTTTATTTTAAAACAAATAATTAAAAATTTATATTTAAATTAAATATTTAAAATAAAAATAAAAATGTTATTATATAGTTTTTTTTTTAGTTTAATATTTAAAAAAAACAATAGTTAATATAAAATATACTATTTGTTTTATTTTAATAATAAATTAATAAATAATTATATTTAAATTAAATATAATATATTTAAATATATTATAATATAAAATATATTTAATTTAATATAAAAAATTAACTAAAATATATATTTAATTAAAAAAAACTTAAAAAATATATTTTAAATTATTTTAATAATAAAATTATAATATTAACTATTTAGTTTTTTATAAAAAAACTATTATTTTTATAAAAATTATTTATTATTTAATTTTTATATAGCTTTTTTTTATTTAATATATTTATAAAAAGTTTTTATTAAATATTTAAATTATTATTAAATATAAAATGTTTTATATATTATTTAAATAATTTTATATTTATATTTTTAATAATAAAACAAAATAAAATATTTAAAATATATTAAATTTATAATTAATTAACAAATATTTTAAATTTAATTTAAAACTAAAAAAAAAATAGCAAAAAAATATATTTAAAATTTTTAAAAATTAAAATTAATATAATATTAATAAAAGTTTAGTTTTTTAAACAAAAAATAGCAAAAGTTTTTTAATTAATTAATAAAATAATTTAAGAAAAAAACAATATTATATTATAAAGTTAAATATATTATAAAATATTTAAATTTTTATTTTATAATAGTTTTAATTAATAAAGCTTTTTTAATAAATTTTTAAATTATATTTAAATTATATAATTGTTGATTTAGTTTTATATAATCGATTATGTATAATAGAGCTAAAGCAGAATATAATATTATAATTATATAATACTATTGTTGTTTTTATATTTAAAAAAAAATCTTTGTATATGTAATATATATATATAAGTTGTATAAGTTCGCTAATAGCTCGTTAGCGTTATTTGTAACAAAATACAGTTAATTATTTAATAAATAAATAGTAAATTGTATAAAAAAAATTTAAATATATATTAATTATAACTAATACTATTATTTTAATAGTTATAAAATTTCTTTTTAGTTGTAGTTTTTTTTATATATATATATTTTTTTAATTTTTTTTTATATATGTTTTTATTTGTATATATAATTTATTAGTTAAAACTAGTGTTTTTAATATTTAATTTAATACTTTTTTTGTTAATATATCAGTTAAGTTATTTTTTTTGTTAATTTAGTATATTTTAAAAATTTTTTTTTTTTTGTATAACTTTTATAGTAATATAATATTAATTATAAGTTGCTTTTTTTATATTATACTAAGTTTGACTAAATAATTATATAACAATTTTAAATTAAAGTATAAAATTGCTAAAACTTATAATATATTTAACATTTTTAGAATTTTTTAAAAAGTTATACAAAAAGCAATTGTATTATTAAATCTATTAATTATTTTATATAGTTTACTAGCTAGTATATTTTTAGTTATTTGTTTATATTTGTTTAAATTTTAGTAAATAATGTTGCTAGAAATTTCAAATCTTAAGTTAGTATTATTTTTTATACAAGTTTTTATAGCTAGTATAATTAAAAATTTAATTTGTAATATTATGTTTATATTATTTATAAATAAATTATTTATAAAAATAAAAAGTTTTATATAATATAAATCGAAAAATATAAATGTTAGTTTATAGTTATAGTTATTAATTTGTTATTTGATTTATTTGTTTAAAATAATTATGTCAGCTTTTTAAAAGTTAACAATTTAAGCAGTAGTAAATAAGTTGTATAAAATTTTTAGCTAACAAATATTGTTTATATATATATTTCGAATATATTAAAAAATATATTATTATATAAAGTTTTTTGTATAAAAGTTAATTTTAGCTAATTATATAGTTTAATTTTTCTAAATTAATATAATATATTTATTTATAAATATAATTTAAATATTATTAAACTTAATCGAATTGTTTTCGTTTAAAATTTATTTAAGTTTAGTTTTAAATTTTACTGTATAAAACTTAGCTTTTTTTTTAATTAAAAATTTCAGAGTTATAAAACTAAAAGTGTTATTTGTTTATAGTTCAGTAATATTAAATTTTTTAGAATTGCTATTAGTAACTAATAAATAAAAGTTGTATAAAAAAACAGTTATTTCAAGTTTTTAATAATAATATTTATAGTATGTTTTAAATTAATATAAGTTTAATTTAGCTAGTTTATATAATAGTTGTATAATTTATAATATAGTTTTTTTAAAATATTTATTTTTAAGTTTAATAAATAAATATATATAAATTTTTTATATAAGTTTGTTAATTAACTATATATATACTTATATAATGTTTTATAGTTTATATACTATATTATAGTTTCAAATTAAAATAAGTTCTAAAGCTAGAATTAATTGTTAATTTATTTGCTAAATTATTAGTAATTATATAAATATAGTATTTTTTTCTAAATTATTATATTTTTGTATAATTAATTGAAACTTTTTATATAGTTAAATAGTTTTACTTTTAACTTTTTGTACAAACTTTGATTTAAAAATTCAAATACTGTAGTATTTGTTAAAGTTATATTTTATAAACTTAAATATTTTTTGTATAAATAGTTCGTTAATTTTTATTATATTAAACTTTTTGAAAAAAAGTCTAAGTGTATTAATAATGTTATTTGTTTATAATTTAATAGCTAGTTTATAGTTTATTTTTTTTTTTTAGTTAAAAAATATAGAATTTAGTTGTATAAAAAAAGTTAAAAACTATATTAATTTTTTAAGTCGGCTTTTTTTTTTTTTATAATGTTTACTAAAATAAGTAATATATTATTTTTGTTGTTTTATTTTTCGTTTTTTGTTATATAATAATAAAGTTTAACTTGTATATATTAAAACTTTATAAGTTTGTTAATTGTATTAATAGTAATGTTAAATTTTTTAATAGTTTATATTTTGTATAATTTATTTTAGTTTTGTTTTTTTTGTTATATAAATATTTTATTTTTTAGTAATAGTATAAGTATTTTGTATAAAGTAGAACTGTTTTACTAATTAATTATACAATTAATTTTAACTTTAGCTTGTTTTTTTTAGAGCATTTTTATAGCTTTTTTAATAATTTTTACTTTTTATATAATATTAAAAAATAAAAAAAAATTTTAATTAATTTGTAAATAAATACTAAAAATAAATAATATTAATATAAAGCTATTAAGTTTTGCAGTATTGTTTAAAGTTTTTATTACTATTTATAAAATTTTTTTATTTTTTATATAATAACTTATTTTATTTTTTAAAATATTATATATACAATAGAAAAGTTTGTATATTTGTTTGATTTTATTAATAGTTTAGTAAGTTTTTATAAGTATTTTTTAATATATAATATTTATAATTTTAGCTTAGTTTTGAAACTTTTTAAACGAAAAATTTGTATTTAAATTATATATAATATAGTTTAAAAAGTTTTAGTATATATTGATTTAATATTTACAAAGTACTTTTTATATGTTTTTTGTATTTATTATATAAAAAAATATTGCAGTTTAAAACAATATTGCTATATTAATTATATATAATACTTGTTTATTGCTTATTTATACAACATTAATTATTATTTTATAATTAAAGTTATAATTGTTTTTAATTATAAACTTGAACTGTTTTAAAACTTAATTATATAATTAATAATAATAATAGAACTTTTAAATCTTTTTTAAAATAAATTAATTAATATTGTAGTTAACTTAAGTTAATATTTTGTGTAATTTTTTTATACAAAAGTATTTAAATTAATAGTACAGCTAGTATAGTTTAGTTTTAATAAAGTATATATTAGCTTTATATAAACTAGTATTAAAAAACAAATGTTTTTATTTATAAACAACAAAAATTGTGTTTTTATTTTTTTATACAATAATATTTTTAGTATTATTGAAGTATATACTTATTTTATTAGCGTTTTTTAATAAAAATAGAAATAAAGTCGAAATATTTAAAATATAATATATAATAATATTTAGTACATTTTTTATTTATATAATACTTATAAATGTAATAGTATTATTTGTACTAAATTTAATATATATATTTTTAAAGCTTTAGTTTATTTTTGTATAAAAGTTTAGTTTTAAATAAACTTTTAATTGTATTTTTTTTATTATAAAATAGTTAAAAGCTTTTGTATTTTATAGTTTTTTTTAATACTTTATATAATATTAAAAGCTAAAAATAAACTAGTTAGTTAATATAGTTTTATTATATAACTAAATATTTTCGCTAGTTATATAGTAAAAATAAGTATTATTTATTAAAAATTGCGTTGTTTTTTTAGCAAATTTAGTATTGCTGTTAAATTTTTTTTCGTTTGAATCTAAATAACTTTTAGTCGCTATTAAATATTAAAAAAACTCGTTTAAAGTAAGTAATTCGTTATAAATTATTTTGTACAAATTAAAATATTAATTTTTAGTACAAAAACGTTTTTATAAAATGTAGTTAATAAATTAACAACTTTTTTTATTATATATAAAGCATTTTTTTTTATACGATTATTTTAGTTATATTTAGTTTATAAACTTTTTTAATATTTATTAAGTTTTTAGTTTTTTATACAATTAAAATTATACTTTTTGTTTATTAAGTAAATATTTTGTAAAACAGCTGTTTAGTTATTGTTTAAAATATAAAAATATGTATAAAAGTTTGCAAAAAATGCTTTATAAATTAGCTTTTAAAATACTAAAACTATTACTAATTTAAATATTTTATAATATATTTATATAATAGTTATATTTAGTTAAACTTTGCTTTAATAGCTAGTATTTAAAACTTGTTGAATTTTTAATAGTTTATTAATTATTAGTTCTAATATTTTATATAAAGCTTTTTTAAAGTTTTTTTGTTTTATTTATACAAAAGTAATAGTAGTTTAATCAGTTCAATATTAATTATAGTTTGTATTTATATTAAAATATATATTTATTATATAATATATTTTGTATTAAGTTTTATTTAGTTTAATATTATATATAAAAAAGTTTTTTATATAACTTTTCAAAATATAAAAAAATACTACGTAATATTAATTGTTTAAAATATTTAATTGTTTATAAATATTAATAAATAATTTAGCTTTGTTATATAAAAAGTTATATAGTTTACTAAAATAGTTATATTTTTTTTTTTTAAATTTTTTTAAAATACTATGTACTTTTTTAATAAAATAATCTTATTTTATATAATTTTTGTAAGTAGTAAATTTAAATAAATATTTAAAAATATTAGATTTAAAATTGTATAATAATTTAAATATAAAGTAAAAATAACTAAAAAAAATATAACAAACAAAATATTTATAAACAAATAAAAAATTAAATTAGTAATTTATTTAAAAAGTTAATAACTTATATAGTTTATATAGCTGTTTTTTAATAGTAAGTTGTATAATTAGTTATAAAATTTAGAAATAAACATTTTACAAAGCTTTTTTTGTTTGTACAATTTTTAATTGAACTAAAAGTTGCTTAATAAAAAGTATCAAATAAATAGCAAAAAAAATAATTACTGTTTTAAAAGTATATATTATCAGCGTTTTAATTTCTATAAAAAGTAGTTGTATAAAAGTTTTAAATTATATTTATAAAATTAATAGTTCTTTTAAATACTTAGGTTGCTATAAAATATAGTAACTTTGTAAAATTTTAGCAAATTATACTATTTTTTTTTTATTTGTACAATTTTTTATTATTGTAAAAACAATTTTTTTTATTTTTAAAATATTGACTAAATTATAATATAATATATAACTAGTTTAATCGAACTAATATTATGTCTAACTTTTAAAGTTTTTTTTATATATTTTTAAAAAATTTTAACTAGTATATTTCAAATGTTTATATTTTATTATTTAATATATAAAGTAAATAAAAAAATGTTTTTTTATAGCAGTAAAAATATCAATAAGTTTGTTTTAATACTTTTTAATAATATATTTTTGTATAGTTGTAATACTAGTATTAAAATATTTAGTAAGTTTATTGTATAAAAAGTTATATATAAAAGTAACTTTTTGTTTAGCTTTTTGTTAAAGCTGTTAAAACGTTATTATATTTAAAAGTTGTTGTTTTAGCTTATATATATAACAAAGTTATTTAAGTAAAAAATACAAGCTATTTGCTTATTTTTATATATATGTTTTTTGTTAAATAAAAAAAAATATATTTATACAATTAAATACAAATAACAAAAATTTTCTAAGTAATAATATTATTTACTATTGCTTTTTTTATATAAAAACATTTTTTACTAAGTTAAAAAAAATATATTTATACAATAAAAAACTTGATTTTTTTTTGTATATAATAATATATATATTTTTTGCTAAATAAAAAAAAGTATATATATATAAAAATAAACTTAAAACATAATATAAAAGTGAACATTTTTTGTTAAGTTAAAAAGAGTATATTTATACAATTAAAATTTAAAAGTTATTTTAATTAATTTTCGTTTTTAAATTTTACTAATTTATAATATATCGCTGTTAAATAAAAAAAGCTAATATAATTACTAATTAATATTAATTTAGCTTTATATAATCGATTGTATATAGTAGAACTAAAGCAAAATATAATATTATAATTATACGATACTATTGTTGTTTTTATATTTAAAAAAAAATCTTTGTATATATAACATATATATATAAGTTATATAAACTTGCTAATAGCTCGCTAGTATTACTTATAACAAAATATAGCTAATTACTTAGTAAACAAGTAGCAAATTATACAAAAAGAATTTAAATATATACTAACTGCAACTAACACTACTATTCCAATAATAATTATATATTGTTTTATTTTTTATTTATAAATATAACATTTAATTTTAACTAATAATATAATTTATTTAATAAATTTAACAAAATATATTTATTTTTTAATATTAAAAAATTATTGATATATTTATTTATAAATATATTAAATATAAATATTAATAGTTTTTAATATAAAAAAAGCTTATTAAATAAAAACTAATATTTATGTTTTTTTATTATAAAAAAACAAACTTATAATTATTTTTAAATAATAAAAAAAAAACTATTATATATAAATATAACTAAAATTATAACTATTAAAATAGCTTTTTAATATTAATATAATTATTAAACTTTAAATATAATTATTATATATATTAATAATATAATAGCAAAAGTTAGCTTAATTAATATATTAATATATAATTTATTATTACTGCAAATATTATATAATATATTAATAATAACAATTAATTAAAATATTTATTTTTAAATTTATTAAATAATTTTTGTTAACAATAGTTTAATAAATATTTTTTTATATTTTAATATTAAAATAATAACTAATATATATTTAAATTAATAAAACTTTTTATAAAATATTTAATAAAATATTTTTAAATATAAATAATTTATTTTATTAAAAATAAAAACTATATATAACTATTATAAATTAATATAATAAAATCAACTTATTAAATATATAAATTAGTTATAAAATATTTCAAAAATTAATATTTAAAATAAAATATTATATTATAACTAGTATAAAAAAAAGTTTTAGTTTAATATATATTCGATAAAATATATAATTATATATAAAATAAAGTTTAAAATTTAATATTAATATTATATTTTTTAACTTTTTAATTAGTTTATATAAATTTATATTTTAATACTATAATATTTAAAAGTTTTTATATTTAATAGTTAGTTTAAAATATTATTTATTTATTTTTATATTTAAACTATAGTTTTAAAAAGTAACTAATTTTATTAAAATTATTAAAACAATTAATTAATAATAAAATAATATATAAAAAAAATATATATAATATATAAGTTATTAATATAATATTTATATTAATATAATATAACTTTTTATATTTTAAAAAAATAATATATATAAATAAAAAAGTTATTAATAATTATAAATTTAAAATTACTAAGTTAATAAAAAATTATATATAACTTTTAATTTTAAAAAACTATTTTTGTTTATTTTTTTATATTAATAAAACAAATAAAAATCGAATTAATATAAATATTATAATCGAAATAATAAAAAACTTTATATATTTAATATATTATATAAATAAATTGTTCAATTAAAATAATAATTTAAATTATATATTAAACAATATATTTTTATTTTAATTTTATATAAATGTTTTTTTAAAATATAAAATATTAATTATATTATAAAATCAGTTTATAAATTTAAAAATTTTTTATAATATATATATAAAATATAGTTTTAAAAAAAACATTATATAATATATATATAATATAAAAATATTAAAAATAAAAATTAAACTTTTAAAACATTAGTTTTTAAATATAATTTAATAATATTATAAAGTTTTATTTTTAAATTTATTACAGCTATAAAAACAATTTATATTAAATATAAATAATTAATTTAAATATATAAATAATAATTAATTAAATTAATTAAAGCATTTTTTTTAAATTAATTAAATTTAATTTAACTAAAACAATTTAATAAGTTATAAAAACTATATAATTAATATATTTATAACTATAATATAAACTTTTGTTATATATAAAAAGTTAATTTAAAAAAAAATTTATTAAATTAATAAAGCATTTTTATTAAATTAATAAAAATATAATTAAATTAAATATAGTTTAATAAATTAATTAAACTATATATTTAAATTATTTATAGTTATTATATAATTTATTTTTATATAAAAATAAACTTAAAAAAATAAACTTTTTAAATTAAATTAAAATATTATTACTAAATTTATTAAAGTTTAAATTTATTAATTATAATTTAATAAATTAAAAATATTTTATTTTTAATAATTTTATAATTATAAAACAGTTTATATTAAATATAAAAAATTAATTTAAAATTAAAAAAATATTTATTTATTTATATTAAATAATTTAATTATAAATTATAATTTAATAAGTTAAAAATAATTCAAATATATATTGTAGTTTTTTTAAATATTGATTTTATAAACTAAAATAAATATATTTATATTATATAAAATTTAAATTTTATTAAAAGTAAATAAAGTTTTTTTAACAATATTATTAAAAAAATTATTAAAATATATAATATAAATAATATATTAAAAAGCTTTTATTAAAATTTTATAAATTATTAATAATAAATTTATAAAATATAAAAAAAATATAAAAAATATATAAAACTTATTTATAACTTTATAAAATTTATAAATATTTTTAAAAATATATTTAATTTAAATAATTTATTAAATATTAATAAAAATAACTTATTAAATATAAACTTTTAAATTATTAATATTTAATTATTATAATATTAATAATATATTAATAAAATATATATAATATATAAAATATTAATTTTATTTATAGTAATATAACTGTTTTTTTTTTTTTTTATAAAAAACAATATATTAAATATATTTTTTAAATTTAAAATTAATATTTATAATATAATAATTATTAAATTTTTAATATAATATTAATAAAATATAAATATATTATAAAAAAATTAAAAAAAGTTTATAAAATTTATTTAAATAATTTAATTAAAATAATTATTATAACAAATTTTAGTTTTTTTATATTTAAAAAAATTTTAATTTATATAGTTTTAATAAATCGAAATTAATATATAAAAATAATAAAGCAAAAATAAAAAAAATATATAAAAACTATTTTTATTTATTTTTTTTATATAGTTTGAATATTTTTTTATAAGTAGTAATAGTTACAGCAATAATAATAATAGCAGTATTAATAAAGTTTTTATAAAATATTATTATAATAACTATAAAATATTAATAATATATTAAATTTTGTTTTATATATATAATATTTATAGTTTAAATAAATAAATAAAATAAAATAAACTGATTTAATAAATCGAAATTAAAACAATATAAAATAAATATAAATATAAATAAAAAAATAAAAAAAAAGTGCAGCTATTATTTATTAATATATTATTAATATATTGTAAAAATAGTTTTTTTATTTATTAAAATAGTTAATAAAAAAAAAAAAAAAAAAAAAAAAAAATAAAAAAAAAAAAAAAATTTATTTATATTATTAAAAAATAATAAAAAATAATATTAATTAAACAATAAAAACTAATATAAATAATATAAAATAGTAATAATTTTATATATATTATATTAAAATTAACAAAAATAATTAAATTAAATATAAATTTAAATTGTTTTAAACTAGTTTATAAAGCTTTATTATTTTAATTATAAAAATTTATTGCAATATTTATAACTTTTATATTTAATTATTAATTTATTTATAATTTATAAATTAATTTATTATATTTATATTTTTTTAATATAAATTTTATTTATTACAATTATAATGTTTTAAAATATATTATAAATAAATAGTTTTATAAATTTATTAAATTTATTATATAATTTTTATATTATAATATATATTTTTTAAAATATAATTGTAACAATTATAATATTGTTTTTATTTGTTTATTTTTTTTATAACTAATAAAAAAAAAAAATTAATAATTAAAATAGTAAGTTATATTTTTAGTTTTTTATTTTTTGTTTTTAGTTTAAACTATTTTAAGCTAGTTTATAAAGTTTTATTACTTTAGTTATAAAAGTTTATTATAATATTTATAGCTTTTACACCTAGCTATCGACTTATTTGTAACTTGTAAATTAACTTACTATACTCACGCTTTCTTAATACAAGTTTTACCTACTGCGATTATAGTGCCCTGGAGTATGCTGTAGATTAAGGTTTAAAGCTGAAGCCACGTATAATAATTACATATGTCTACTTGAAATACGTAATCTTTAAAAGCACCCGTTTCTACGCTTTGCGAATGCCACTCTACCACCTGTTACAATTATACATTGCACGATGACAAAACCTAACACCAGGCATACATATAAGTAGGTAGGTAGGTAGCGAAAATCTTGATGTTATCGTGTGTGTTACCTAGGTCAACTAAGATTGGGCTATATAAATAAAGCAGGTATATATTTCCTAAATAGTTATAATAGTTACACCTTCTTAATAGAACTCTATCTAGATCGTTTGTTACAGCTTTGTGACCTGTCATACCTAGCGACCTCACAAAGGCCTCAAAACAGCTAAGCACTAAAGACGCCACAACAAAATGTCTAGCCCCCAGTAGGACTAGGCATAAGACCATGTGGCATTGAAGCGCAGCTCTAGCGGATACAACGCTTTGGTAAAGTCTTACCATCAGGCCATGCCACGCGCTTCGTCGCCGGATATGCTTCAAAAACATGCAGGACCATAAAGAGCCTACTTACACAGAAGCAACCAATAAGAAGAATCAATATATTGCGCTGTTCCAGAAAACCGCTGCCCAGCCTCTTCTAGAACTCTGGCTATCTAATCCTACCAAGGATATGATAGGGACAGTGAGGCAGGCCACATGGGACAAGAACGATGCCATCCGTGAGGGGTCAAGACTTCATATCGATCCAACAGACAGAGTGAGCATCCCGCGCATATGCGGTCATCATCCTTCATTAGTGAGAGCTACAGTACCTCCTGGCAGCCGAACCTAGGGATCGGCCCCTCATATTGCCTATAACACTAACACTGACCCCTCTAGTTTCCGTCGAGAGAAGCGAGATATCACTAGTACTGTAGGTATGTGGATAGAAACGTTTGATAGTTTGGACGAAGCTAGGCCGAATTTCCGCTCTTGTCTGCGGAGAAGCAACCCGAGCCCAGACCAATCCCTTTCTTTTCACCCATGCACTTACACTAGGTATGTAGGTCACGAAGCTGATGATGAAACATTAGGTGCGTATTCCCACATCATGTCGATACCCCAGCACGTGGCATTGTTGTGTTCACTTGTCGATCACCAGGGGGGGTCAAATCCTACCGTCAGAAGTAATTATCTAGGCATGTATATGGTGCGTATCAGGTATCTTGATAGACACGGCTCCTGTGATTCGGCCTTGATAAAGCCAATAGCATTTCGCGGAGCCCAAGACTCTCTACCGCCAATCCTGTTTACGCAGCAAAATCTGACAATCCTCCTCTGTCACGAAACGTGAGACGGTGACCGACCAGAATGGGGGAAAAGGGGATTCTACGCATATTAGCCGACCAATCATCGAAGTTATACTACACAACCCCATCACCCCCCTGCTTATCCGTAACTTGCCTTTGCCTTTGTTGGATCTCTATCACCCCCCATCACCCCCTCACTATAATCTGCAGGCTGAGCACGTGGTAGCAAGGGCAGAGCCGGTCATTGGCATTGGTAGTACTTACCAATCATCACGATGAGTCGGTTTGTACAGTAGGATAGGATGGCTCCCGTCGCAACCCACCATCAAGAGCAAAGTTCGCTTCGGCGACGGGAAGGTTGAAGTTAGCGCAGGGGGTCAAAGCGGCCGATTATAGGTGATCATAGTCAAAGGCGAAGTGTATTACTATCTGATCTAGGTAGGTATCTGGCACGACTAGATATCCGTATTCTCTTTCCCCTCTCCCTCCTATCTACTTTTCAAAGGCTACCCCGCCACACGGATTCTATTGCCTAGCTGCAATTAATTAGACTAGATAGGTAGTCTAACTTAATCAGTCACTATCTGAAATCATGATATGTAGGTAATTTGTATGTATACTTAATGGTGGTTTCATTTCGTCGCTTGAGTACAGAGTAGATAGGCAACCTTATTAACAACAACGGCGACAAGGGGTATGTCGTTTCTCAGCTTACTTATACGTATCTAGTTCTATCTATCTAGAATGCCTTAGGTAGGGTGAACGGCCATGCCAAGAGGCTACCGTCGTATCAACGCTTATTGCGAACCATATCAACACTTATTGCGAACCTTCATCATGTAAGCTGGGACCCTAAATGCCCAATGATATTAAAGACAACTTATCCCTTCCCAATTTTTATATAAATAACCCCCCCACACAGGCATTCATGCTGAGCCGTAAATTTTGCGGCAGTGCTATGCAAAATTCCTACGAGGCGCGGAAGCAAGCCTAATCTAGGGCCATTGAGTAAGTATCTAGATGGATTACGTAGTCCCACTTCAACTCATATAATTAGATACTACCATATTACCACGCATGGTGAGGTTAAATCGATAGTCCGGTTTCCGACTAAGGAGCCTATCGTAACTAATATGATTTACACTCGGAGAGTCACTATGTTTATGTAAATCGCCATTTAGCCAAAAAAAAAAAAAAGCCTAGTCGTCTTATCACCGAAATATGGCCTTCGATAAGGCAGATTTGCTTCGAGTTGGGGACCGGTCGTCCGTTTGTTATGAGGCCCAATACACTCGCAGCATGGGCTTGCATAACAAGAAAATCACCAAATAGCAGCTAGATGCGATTGCATTGCCATCTAAGCAATAGGTTGCAGTGTCCGCCTGCACACGTCCTTTGGTTTTGTTTTTCTAACCCAGTAACGAGTAGGAAGAACCTATTCTATATGGTCTGGGCAAGCCAGCTTTTACATCTTCTTCGTCTATTTCGGTACCGCGCCTCACATGGTGCCTCTTCTCCTGCCTCTCCTTGGCCCCGTCTCGCTCCTATGCGCGAGGCAGGAGTTGGGTTAATACTGGCCTCGGTGCTTGTACCCCTTTTTACCACTGGTCTTCATGGTTAAGTACTCCACACCGGTGTCGTATGTAGACTTGCGCGAGCCACGCGAGCTATGTACGGCCGCGGAAGACGTGGTAGCTGCTAATTCGTCCTCTTCGACGACGGCCGAGAAGCCCCCGCTGTAGTCATATGTTGAAGACCGTCTTTGCCCGGAACTTCTACTACTGCCATGGCTCTTACGACTTGTCCTTGCCTTGCGGACTTCGGTGAACGATATCTCCGGGCTTGATCCCCGGGAGGACGCTTGAGTCAACAAGTCAGCATGGTAGGCTTCTGGTTTTTTCACGACCGCCGGCACCACTAACGATAACGACTACACCTGCTGCAGCACCCATGTCCGCAGGGCACGTCCATATTCTCCATTCTCTTCATCACCGGGTTCCAATTCATGGCTAACGTCGGGGCGGTACACCACCCTTGAGTATTGGGACCCTGCCCACACAAGCAACATTGCCAGCTTCCTTTGAGTGCCTTAAAGTTGCAGTTTTTAAGGGGGCAGTCCGAGTTGACAGGCTGCGCGGTCGAGTATATGGGGTTGCCACACGGAGTCTCGTAGCCCGTCGCCAAGTCGAAAATTGCTTCGGGGCAATACAGCCACTTGACCGAGGTGTGGGAGCAGGGGTGGTAATGAGGATGTCCGTGGCACATGGTGAATGATATGATGCTGCTGCGAGCCTGGCGCCTTCGGAAGATGTAGCATGGAACTTGCGAATGGAGTCAACGACGACCTGTTGAGTGATGTCTGGATCCCATCTTCTCCTGAGGTCGTAACCATTTATATAGGCCACAGCCCCCGGCGAGTCCGTTGTTTAGACTTTCGACGCGCCCGGAATGGCGGGATGGACTTGTATGATTCTGTCCATGCGGAAATCAACTGCCTCCTCGATGATTCATCAGCATGGCTTGAGCACAAAAGGTACGAGGCACGAAGCACGAAGCTGTCTGATACAGAAAAGTATCACGCTAACTTCTGCAACACAGCAATATATCAACGGATTTCTTTTGATTCAAAGACAACGAGATACACGCCGGGAAAACATGACGTTGATCAGTTTGGTTGCCCGGTTTCAGATCTCTCGTTATCACGCTCGAGGAAAGCGAGGCGATGCTAGAATGTGCATATCATGAGCGTGTTCCCATCCTCTTCGTGGCCCACTCGCACAACTCTCCCAGCATCCGCATTTGCTTTTCTTTATTGTCGGCCTGTTGCACCTTTTTTTCGATCGAGTGGCGTACCAACGCCATCTACTCGGCATGCAACCTTGCATGTCCGATCTAGATATTCAGATCGCGGGTGCATCGACCCGCATACCAGGTTGATGGACTTTGCGATGCCCATAAGCAGGTAGCCCCCCTAGACATCAGCCTCTCGCGTAACCTCAGACCTGGTCTTATCATTAATACTTCGTTATTTGTTGCATAGTTTTTGTTTCTTTTTTCCCTCTGTGTACTATCACCTGCGTAGATCACCGGCGCCTGCTCCCCTGCTTGTGAATGACCACCACCATGATCCGCGTGATATATGGACGCCTTCATGTCCTGTCTCCCCCCTGGTTCGTCCGCCGGTCGATAGCATCTCATGTTTCATGCACTACCAGATCTCCTTCGCATGCTTCAAACCCCGAAGCACTCGTCCCTTGCTACACCTCTTATGTGGTGGCGGCGTGCCCCCGCCCAGCCAACCAACTACGAACACGATTACTGATCTTAAAGCCTCAACGCCTCGCCATGCAGTGTGAGGTAGGGTGGTAGTCAGCAGAATCAGACGGACGTTTAGACGTCCGACGCTGAAGAATGCTGCCATAGAATTTCTCGGCCTAGTCGCCGATTTGGATTTATTAGAAATGAGAACCACGACCAAAATAAAACTTGTATGTGTGATTCTTTCTGGCTTTCTCAGCCGAACTCACCGGCTGCACATTTTGTCTCTAGCCCACGTTACCCACCCCACCACACAATCAGTCAGTCAGGCAGTAAGTCAGTGAGTTACTTGGTCAGCTAATCAGCCGCTGAGACTCGGATCTCACCTAACGACATGATCTAGGCGTCTCGCCGGTTACATTCACCTCGGGCGAGTGACCGTCTGTGCGTGCGCGCCGCTCGGGTCGAGTTGGCTGGATAGTAGACGTGCTGCTAATGCTCGGTGGCAGCCTCGCATGTCTCACAGCAGATGTGATCGCACCGATATTCCTGTCTGTCGATGATCATGACACAGCTGCAGCGACCTGAGACGAACGAATCAGCAATCCAGGCACAGCCACAAACGCGCGCAACAACGCGTACTCGTCCCCCCGCGTCGTCCCCCATTGATTCATTGCTTAGCAGCGGCGGACCTTTCTCGTTCCACTCCTTCCCGCACCAGCAGCAGTTCCAGTAGCCCCCACGTTCCTCGAACGGGCACCTAGCTAAGGGGCACCGGATATGCGCGCCAAAGTCCGGCGGCGGTGGCCAGGGTACTGAGTTGCGGATGCACCTCTTACAGGTCTTTCGCTCTCGTCGAGACCGCGGGTTTAAGGGGGGGGCTTCCGGACAGTAGAGCGTTCGAGTGACGACGTGCTCGCACCTCAGCGTGTAGGACGTCTCGGTGCACATATTTTGGGTTTTCTGGGTGCGTGTATTTTCTTCAGGCGAAGTGAAGACGGGTAAGTATCATAAGGTTATAACTTGTTTTGGGGACATTTTACAAACAAGCTGGACAATAGTTGATTTTAGGGCTAAATCAAATTCATAAAGACTCATGTCGTGGCTTTGTCTCGAGAAAGCAGTAAGAGGTCGCTTTAGTAGTTATGACTGAACGACGATACTTTTACCGCCGCAATAGCCGCTTTTATACGTCAGGCTTGTGTCTATAGCATATATATTGTTATTCATCATCTTAATGTACTGTCAGTGTCGTCTGCCAATACGCCGTTCTGCTTGGTGAGCAATAATGCGAATTATGATCAGGCTTGACAGCCACAGTCTTGGAGATCTTGAGTTACGCCTCGCTTTCCTTTACTCGCGCTGGGGAATGCATGCTCTAATGACATTAATACGAGCACATAGTTTTCGAAGTAGAGCGCTAATATTGATTCATGGGCTTTTGGCGGTGAGATTCTAGATACATAGTCCAGAAACGGACAGTTCGGCATGTAGCCGTCTGTCATGATTTTTAGAAACGAAAATCAATATGTATCTAGATGATGCCAACTTTCTCAGGTCGGTGAGAATTATAGGTATTTGAGGTAAGCTCTACCAAAAGGACTAGACGAAGAGGCAACATTATCATTTTTCTAGCTCCCTCTTTTCATATCTATTCTAACTCGATTATAATCTATCTAGTAATTAAAGACAAACCCTGAAATTTGTATAAAGATCATCTTAACTTCCCAACCCAACTATCCAACCATAATCCAGTACTTTTACAATCCCGGTCCAGGTCTAATAGAATAGCATAGAGGTTATGGCTGATCAACGCCAGCCAAGCCAGAGAATGCCACCTCGCCCCAGCTCTGACCAACAACCGAATCCAGCACGCCTCCCGTCCTAGACCTAGACATCCATTCGGCAGTTCCGGCAGACAACATGATAGCAAAGGGCATCAGGGACTTTTCGGACAGGGTGAACGCACCACCTGAACGTGTTCCCAGCGCGGTTGCAGCGACAGCAGATCCACCGTCCACCCAGCTCGTCAAGCCTACAGCCGCCGGACACACAATGCTGGGACATCAGGCAGCCACCCGTGGCACAGGGGTTGATGTAGTCGATCCCTATGGCGGGATTGTATTCGGGGGCGTGCGTGAGCTCGTCGCAGGGCTGCTGGACCAGCTGATAGTCGCCCCCTGACGGCCCGCTGCCAGAGCTCATGCTGCCCATCGGTGAATGTAAGAGAGGGCTGTTAGCCATGGCCTCTACCGTCGACCTTTCGCAGAAGGAATACTGCACGGCATACTCGATGTCCCTGGCGCACGGCGCCACATGGTGGTAATGTAGGTAGTAGTAGGTGCACATTGTTGCTGGCGCCTTGGTGACGCACACTCTTCCTTATTCTTTTTACTTTTGTATTGACTGCGTCGGGGAGAGGTGAGTCTATGACCTGTCGGAGAGTAAAAGCAGGCCAAGAGAGAGAGTATAGTCCATATGTGTAGATAGCGAGCGACGTGCTGACTTCACTACGCATGAGTAAATAGTTTCGACCTAAATGTAAAGGGACTTCGTTCTCTTCACGTTCGATCCCCAGACCGCTAGCGCGTCGAGTTCCGTCTTCGACAATATACGGTACGGTGTTGAAGTGCAAGGGGCTTCCTGGTCTTCGGGCTTGATGCGTAGGATTTGTGCTTAAAAGATTTCATGAGGGTAACGCACCCGGAGCACCGACACTTCTGTGGGAGATCCTCGGTCTGCGGAACAGAAGTCTTATCTGAGCTGCACGATCCTCGGTCTACGTGTTGCTCGACGGGCTCATAGGCCTATGAGTCGACAGCGTGGGGCAATCAGGTTTGACTTTAGTGTTTAGTCTTGAAGGATACGGCATTTTTGATACCAGCCTACGGTTTATTTATAATTGCCTTCAGATCGGAGATATTCCCTCACCATCAGTACGCGAGCGGCCGAGGACGTGAGCTGCTCCTTGCAGCCGGCGTGGTCTTGGGGACACCAAACAACATCGCTTGAGCGCATTATAGTCAGACAGATAAGAAATGGTAAAGAAGTGGCCTTCTCATGACATGTTCACGATCATTTACCACAGCAGGAATCATTGGTGTTCTAGGTACCTGCAGTTCTGTCCGACCGGTTCTGCCGAGCCTTCCCCTGAGCCCCAGACATGAACATCCACCGACACGCAGCAATGTTTTCTTCCTGACACGAGAGCTTGTTTGTAATAGATAGCTAGTCGTTCGGCCGTTTTGGGAGATGACCTACTTCTAAGACAAGACTGAGACATCGGAAGGTTTTTCTAGAGAAAAGGTCATCTTCTAGTCATATTTGGCCGAATACGGACCCCAGAGTACCCTTGTTTCCATAGAGTGGCTGTAAGGGATAATGAATATCGCCTGATATCAGTGGTTCTCTCGCATTTATAACGAAGGCCTGTGTCTTTGATTCCTTCAAAAAATGCTAGGCGAGATGGGTAATAATAGCGAAAGGTACTCAGGTACGGGTCTCGCGTGAGCCAATTAATATCCAGCTGATTTTGTCACAGTGGTGTCACCATCTTACTCCAATTATATGGAACGTAAAGAATTGCCACGCCGAGGTATACTCAGCCCTAGCCGATTTCGATTTACAGTTGCTACAAACTAACCGACTTTAGCTGTGTCCGGGTTATAAGACCAATATAAAAAATAGTAGGATTATTCTTATGAAGAGATCACGACAGACAAGACATAGTTCTTCAAGGATACCATCTCTAGCTTTTTGAAACTGTATCAAGATTATAATCTGTTGGCATGTGGTGTGGTTATACCAGTATTATCCGCCCGTTGAGTATCGGGTGCGCATTCCGTTTGCTCACATAATCAATTCATAGAGCCCTATAGGGCCGCCCCTAAGTAAATTGAAACTCATCCAACTTGTTAATAACAGGGTATAAGCATCCAAATACACTCGTTTTAAGATACCGTATTATTAATTTCGCAATACCACTCGTAAGCTCGGATTAACAAAATCTAAAGACTTTTTAAGGTTGTGCGTCTCAAGCAGCATCTTTACAAATGTTGCGTTGTGTATCTCAGGGGTAACACAGACATGGAGCTGATGCAGGTCTGTGATATGACCAGCTGCGGCGGAGAGGCAGATATTGGTCCGATCAGAATCTTGATACTATTTAGCAAGAAATCTGCAGTCTATTTCCATCATATAGGGTTATAATAGGGGAGGCTGCAACATTTTCTTAAATTGTACAAGCCTTTCCTTCTCCCTCGATTTGCGTGTTTGTCTAACGGGTCTACTAATGACTCGGGTACGTATCGGTACTACCTGCAGTGCGACAGGTTCGTTGCAGTCCAGAGACTTCCTGCTACTCTAAGTGGTCGGAGAGCACGGCAGGATTATTGACGTTACAAACGGGAGTCCCTATAGCAATCCAGGTGAAGTGGGCATCGGCTCATATGTTAATGACGATTCTTATGCCTCTCGTTACAGTTTCTAGCGTAGTTATTACGTCTCAATTGAACATATCACATTGAACACAAAGGGCTCGATCATAATTATGGACTTTTAATTTTAATATTATTCCACTTGACATGGACTTCCTATGATCATGAAACACACCATCCGCGGCAAGATTCAACATTGAACACGCCATATTACATTAATTGATAACATGGCCTCGTCATGTATAGCAGTGTCACAAACACCGTTACACTTTCCGCTTTTTATTCTTCGGGGCTCCTCAGCCGCCTAGAAAATAGCAAAAGCACCGAGAACCATCAAGGCGAACGCGCCAATCGGACCTGTAACGGCAGCACCAGCAGTAGGAACGCCAGTGGTAGCCGAGGTAGTGCCAGTGGCGTTTCCACCGCCGTTTGTGGGAGCCGGGGTGATTACGACGTAAGAACTCTGAGAAGTGGCAGTAGAGTCCTCGGTAGAGCCGGTAGTAGACTCAGATGTCGGCTCGGCACTAGTCTCAGAGGTGGCCTCAGAAGTGACCTCGGATGTAGGTTGGCTGGTAGACTCAGAAGTCGCATCAGAGGTCGACCCTGGGGTCTGGTCTGAAGTCGACCCTGAGCTTTGGTCTGAACTCGAGCCAGAGGTCCCAGAGGTGGGCGCAGAGGTGGGCGCGGAAGTTGGCGCGGCGGTCTTCTCGACTGCCGCGCAGAAAGCCTGGACAGCAGGAAGAACCTGGTTGGCAGCTACATCGGCACCACAAGCATTCAGGATGCAACTAGTAGCAGCAGTGGTTAAAGCACTGATGTTGTCACCTGTTAAATGGTCTCAATATTGCTGCAAACCTTAATCATAATACGATATTAATGTTGACTTACATAAACACTTGTAGTCATCCGCAGCGCATTTTGTGGCCTGAGTTCGGGCGCTGTCGATACAAGGTTGAGCACATGCAGGTATGTCCGAGAGAGACTGGGCGGATGCGGCCGCAGCGAAAGCTATAACTGCAACTGTGTACTTCATGTTGATGGTTTGATGGTTGGATAACTTGCAATTAAGTTGGTGCTGTTGGTGTAGGCTCCGAGAACCCAGGGTATGGACTAGTTGGTTGAGTTGAAGACACACATGGATCAATCATTTAAGTGATAAGGGCAGGACTTTAGTTCTTTTATGTTAACAAAGAACCCGAATTTATTGTCACTACTTGTATGTATAACCGCTCTGGCGTCTGCAACGTTGATCAACGCTGGTGGAGGCTGATTGGATGGATCTTCGCACTTCTGCAGAACTATCCTATTCTAACATGCTGCAGCTTGAGGCCGGAATAACCCGTCTTACTGTATACGTAGGTCATAATCCCAAGTTATCAAAGCAATGCTATCATATTACGTCGGCAGGAACTCTAGTACAAAGATCAGGGGGTGACGTGGGCATGCGACTGGTTGCGTCAAAAGTGGCAATGATTTCCTTAACTCGTTTAGCTCTGTCTTGCAACGAAATCTATGACTATACGAACAATAACTCCGATGGCAGTATACTGTACAGTTAAATTTGTTGCGTATGTCTTGTAGACTAAGTCATCCTACCCTCCCTTTGTAGTGCATAGAGCTAGGAGGACTTAAACTAACTATCATTATAGCTTTGTTAGGAGTACCGGTTAGACACTAGTTATTCTATGGCTAGCCAGCGATTATCCGTGTAATAAGAGCAGTGAGAGGGTCTTATTCCCAATCTATCTAGGTGTATGTCACGGAACAGAACTGCAACGCTATGCCACAACACCACTCATGTAGAATGTAAAAGTAGAATGTTGTCAAGGTTGGGAACCTTAACCGTTTGCAGCTACTTATAGGCTTACGGTTGGGACCGTAACAGTGTATTTTGAAGGGTGCAATCATATGTGTTCGCCTGATAGTGATGTGTTTAACATAGCTTGATTATTTGTGCTCGCGGGAAATATAGAAAATACAGGTGGCCTATGCCGTTAGGAGTGCTTGTCTAAGACATTCTGAATCAAGAACTACAATTTGCGTCATCATGCGGAACATTCAAACAGATGATCCCGCGCTTGTCTTAAATTTGGTTACGTCTCCGGAATATGTCTTAAAATAGGATTGAAACCTTGGAGCTTCGTACACTTTAGACCTACAACCCCCCAACCAGAAAATACTGCAAAGTCCGGATGTCTAACGGTAAACCGCCCTTCAAAGAGCAGCGAACGAGCATGATGTTATAGTATGAGTGATCGGGTCACATTGGGGGAGTCTATTGATTAAGTATTTTTCGTTGATTTTTTCCTATATATACCTAGCTAGCTTACTACTCTCCTCAGAATTCGACCTTAAACCAGGTAGCCAGGTCTTTTACTCCAAACTTGGACTGTTTCCCCTAGAAGCCTCCATGGAATCCTTAGATGTTTATGTCATTACGATCAAGCCTCTAGGGTACAGTGATATGCTGTGCACGATCTGCTTCAATAGTTCAAAAGGAGGCAATCATATAGACTGAAGTAGTTAACCTTAGGGTAGGTTGAGAGTAACCCATAATATCTTTCGTGATATTATGGGTGGTTGATGAAATATGTAATCAAGCAACTCTATAGCTTGGAAACCAACACTTCGTTAGGTAGCTTGTTCGTGATGAGAGTGTTCCTCACGCTGCTGTGTAACAAAAACCCTTGGAAAGGTTACTGCTTGACTTGGATGATCATAACGCTGTGCCCTACATGACCTAGATTTCGCAACAAACTTGTGACACTTCTTATTCCTTGTCTGTCATATGATAAGAACCACATATCACATTATAGCAGGAGCACAACTATTCACGTGAATTAAAATCCCTCCCCAATGTATTATAGCACTTCATATAGTTACATTTTTTAAGCTTAAGTTGGCAAGTGGGTTTAACGCTTTGAGTGTCATGTGCTAAGGAGATTTACCGGCTGCAATTCTTATTACTTTATGACTTTCCACTAATAGAATAGGATATTAAATTGAATACTTGATATAATAGCAAGTACCTCCCTAAGGTTTTAACAGTGAAAAGTATTAAAGTCAAGCTTCATCTAGCTTTGGATACTACATCTTACACAGATATGTAAATCCATTAATACTAGGTAGTAGATAATATGTACTACCTAGCCCAATCCCATTAAAATAGTGACTCGCTTAGGTTCCTAGCTATAAGATCTGTATAGTCTACAGTTCTTTAACTACTTACCTTGGGAGTTAGCCAGAGCTTCCCGAGCTCTTTTAAAGCTCTTTTTGGCTACCCTCATCATTCCAAACTTACTAGTGATGTATCTACTAAAGGTATAGATAAAAAGAGTATATGCTTGTAAGTAGAGATAGTGGACTGTCGGGAATGCCCCGCGCTAAGAAATACCTAGCTGGCGCAACTGCCCCACCATCGTCACCCCACCATTGCGAGAGAGACATATGATCTACTCTATGCCGTGCGCTATCTTGCGATACTATTCCTAAGCCCTTCAGTTCCTATATGGTACAAACTTGCAAAAAATCGCATTTGGATATATTTGTAAGGATATTAGCGCGTTGCGCATTCCGGCCGCAACAATGGAGCACGACACAAAGACCGGTATGTCTCAGCACCTCGCTTTTAACTAAGCTCCTGGACATTCCCGCATATAATAGCGCCGTCGATCGCGGCCGAGCTGCGTTGAATTCGACTAATAGCCCTCGCAGCGCCTTACATGACAAGCGACAAGACGTCGTTTGCCTTTATATCCGCCCGGGACCGATGGCCCGTTATCATCGTGAGCATCTCATTAAACCAATCCATTTCCACATGAGGCCGGCGACTAACGACTTCGCAAACATGGGTTAGACCGGCGCTATCGACGACACTTACCGCACGGTAGCCGAATGTGACGATGGCGAGAAGCTCGAGGAGGGCAAGAAGATCGTGGAGGAGCTCGCGCGGCTGAAATACGAGATGCAGCACAACAGACAGCTAACGTTAGTTTCCCCTTCCTCTGCTCGCTACAACTCTTTCGACGCCAGCCAGCTTAGTCAATACTAACGACACGATTCTCAGACCGATACGCGACGACGGCTTCCCCGACGTAGCGCTCTACAACGCCGAGCTCGAAAAGCTCGGCCCGGCACCAGCCTGGTTCTCCGTGCCGTGGCTCTACTGCGAGTGCTACCTGTACCGGCGGATGAGCACGTCCTTCAGCCTGTCGACGCACTGGAAGAGCTACGACGTCTTCGCGCGGCAGAAGATCTCCACCTTCCGGTCGTCGCGGCCCGCCGTGCTCGAGCTCGCCGCGCGGTACAAGGAGCTCGTCGAGCAGCTCGAGGGCGACAAGAGCAAGTCAACGACGGCGGCGGCAGCGGCAGTGGACGACGAGAAGGCGCGGGAGCTGCTCTTCACCGAGATGTGCGAGATCTGCCTCTGGGGCAACGCGACGGACCTCTCGCTGCTCACGAGCCTGACGTACGAGGACATCCAGAAGCTGCAGGGCTCCGAGGCGCGCAAGGCGTCGGAGAAGAACATCCTCGTCAACGACCTCGGCGCCGCCTACGCGGTCCTCAAGCAGGCGCAGGCCGAGGGCAAGGCGGAGCGGCGCGTGGACATCGTGCTGGACAACGCGGGCTTCGAGCTGTACGTGGACCTGCTCCTCGCGGGCTACCTGCTGGCCTCGGGGCTCGCGACGCTCGTGGTGCTGCACCCCAAGTCGATCCCGTGGTTCGTGTCCGACGTGCTCCCCGGCGACTTCGCCGCCTTGCTCGGCGTCCTCGCGAATCCCCGCGCCTTCTACGACTCCCCCTCTGAGGAGGGCGCGGCGCCGCTGCCACTCTCCGACAAAGAAGCCGCCGAGCTCAGCTTCCTGTTCGCCCACTGGGCGCGCCTACACGGCGAGGGCCAGCTCATCCTGCGCCCGAACCGCTTCTGGACGCACGCCGGCAGCTTCTGGCGCCTGCCATCCGAAGACCCCGACTTACTAGCCGATCTCAAGACAAGCGAGCTCGTCGTGTTCAAGGGGGATCTGAACTATCGTAAGCTGACCGGCGACGTAAGTGCCTCCTCCCCCCTCCCCACTCCCCCTTCCCTCCTCTACGTGTTTCATCCCCACGTGCGTGTGGTGGCACGGAATGCATGGTCCTAATTACCTTGCCATGTTTATTTTAGGCCGCATGGGACCCCACGACGCCATTCACGGAGGCCATCGGATCGCTGGGACCCGGGTCGGGGGTCAACGTCCTGGCCCTGCGCACGTGCAAGGCTGACGTCGTCGTGGGCCTGCAGCCCGGCGAGGACGAGAGGCTACGGGCTGCCGACCGCGATGGGGGCGCCGACGATGACGACCGCGGCGCACGAAGATGGGCGTGGAGCGGCAAGTGGGCTGTGGTGTCTTTTTCTGGGGGGAAACTAGACTAGACTGGGTAGACTAGACTAAGATCTCATACCTACCTGTCCACATGTAAGATTGCGTAGGGATATGGGGGCCGGTTAGAGTATATATCGAGGTGGGCTGGATAGGTAGATCTCCGGACGGATATTCTATGGCGGATATAGTAAGCAAGCATTGCGGGCCGCATTTTAGAGACGGCGTAAAGTAGGTAGACAGATCCAAATCAGCCCAGGCCAGCTAGATGATACACGCTGCGGCAGACTAGGGATCGAGCCAATTTCCACTGCTGGGCGGAATTCTACCGGTACGTTGTCATCGGCTCTAGTTCAAGGGCTCGGCGATCTGGCAGGATAAACTGCTCAATACTGGTAAATACGAATATCGATGATGATAACAATATACCTGGTAGGTGGTGAGCTACGCGAGTTGCCTCCCTGCCTCCCTCGGTGAACCTTTTCGCCAGTCCCAATTCCGCGTCTATTATCGCGAGGCCAGCCCAGCCCAGTCCAGCCCAGCTCGGAGGCATCCGTATCTGCCCGCCGTGTCCCAACTTTTCAAAATGTCGATGCTAACGCCAGTGTTAACGCCTACCAACCAGCCCATTCATTCCCAAGCCTCGCAGCGCCTATTTCCCTCTAGCGTCATCACCCCATCCATGGTACCTAGTAAAACACGCGAAACGAAAAGAACTCGGCGGCGCCCGAGCGCATAAAGAACCACCAAACGCGCAAGACGGCGTGCGCGACCCTGCTAGTGACCTACTCCCGCATATCATTGGCCTCAGCGCTGACGGCGCCGTCGAAGTCGAAGCCTTGTCCAGACGCAGAGAAGATGACGTGTCTGTCGCTGCCGTCACCACCACTGTGCGCGCGCACGCTGGCGGGGAGACGGCTGTAGAGGGCGCGGAAGATGACGTAGGTGCACGCGGCCCAGAGCCAAATGAGGATCGCGAGGCCGGCGGTGAAGCAGAGCGTGGGCGCCAGGAAGAGGAGGGCGAGCCCGGTCCAGAAAAGCATGAAGGAGGCTGCTGCGAGGGTCGCGAGGACGAGGGTCGAGAGGACGAAGGTGCCGAAGAGCAAGAGTGGGAGAAGCGAAAGGAGGAGCTGGACTGCGACGAAGAGCTGTGGTTGTTTGGTCTAGTGTAAGCTGTATACTGTACATGTGTGTATTGTGTGTACGCGTGTATGACAAATCTAGGGGAAGTTGCATATTCGGTGATGTTTGCGACGAAGATCCCCACGAAATTGGCATGTGAATTTGAAGCGATGATGGTAGTGGTGGCGACGAGACAAACTTACCGACAGCATGGGCCGTTTAGAAGCGAAGCTCGTGGTCGAATCGATTGCTTTCTGGCGCGTCGCGGGGCTGACGACACGGTCGATTTGCCTCTGGCTGTAAGCGAGCAGATCGAGGCCCCGCGCTTTTGCCTTCGCCGTTACGATGGCGCTCACAGGCCGCTTGTCATCATTGTTGTCGTCGCTCTTCTTGTTGTCATGGTCGTTGACATTGTTGACTTTACCGCGGGCCGACATGCTGCATATATCTATCTCACCGGTGAGGACGGAGATTCAATATTGATAGTGGCAATTGCAATAAATGTTGATCGGATTACGCTAGATAGACTAGATAGACGAACGAGGACGTCGGAAGCCGTCGAGGTGGATGATCTTCAATCAATGGTCTGACTCGGTTCCAGATGAGACACGGCTGAACGCGTTGCCCGGGGAGTCGGGATGACCAGAAGTCAACAATCACCAAAATGAAAAGAGACACACCGAGCCAAGAGTCGGAAGGGAAAGGAAATGCAATCGGAGACCAATGGGGACCAAGGCTACCGTAAGTATTGTTATAGGGCAGGCACGGCCTGTGGCATGTGATTACACTAATACAATGTGTGATGTATACTGCGTATAGGTAGGTATAGGCGGATACGAGGGAAGGAGACTGCGAGCAGCTGAGGGAAGAGCTGAGGAGAGATTACTGCAGGTGCCTTACTTAGTACATACGCATACCTACCGTACATAGTAGATGTATCTAGTCGCTGCATAGTACTTTACAGGGCACCTATCTTGGGTATAGTAGCAGGCTAGCGTGTGGGTGTGTCCGGGCGGGACGAGCTAGGTAATCCACTACCAAACAGAACTGTCCTAGCCTATAAAATCGTTGTCCAAATTTGGCAAGTGGCTATGCCTATGCCTTGACAGATCTTATTATAGGTGACATCATCCCCATGTCCTTACTTACATATGTAGGTACAGCCATTACACATTACATAAGTGCCTGATCTATACTATTACATAGACTCATAAAGGACACGTACTACGGAAGTATTCTGCAGGGTCCCCCGCGATGGAGTGTTACATACTGCACAACTCGTGTCAGCTATAATCGACAACTCTCTACGTTGACATCTATACGTAGTCACAAGAGTAATAGTGGTACGACGAATAGGTGAATTCTTCTATATCGGCAACGAAGCAACCCAGCATCTCACCTCACGAAATCTATATATATAAAGATAGATATGCACAGAGTATATCTATAGTAATAATCAAGAACTCGAAACTGCACTCAAATCACTGTACATTTGAGCCGAGTTGATCGGGGCATGTGTAGTGAATAAGAATAGCTCGCCACCACAACTGCTGCTGCAGCTGCTGAGGGGCCGCCACAGAACGAACCCCCACCAAGTTCATCCCGTTCTCTCTTGGCAAGTTCGTATCCCATGTCGATAATCCTCTGCGGGCCCTATGCGGGTCAGATCGGATCACTAACCCTCTACCTGGTGTGCACTATCTAGGTACCCAGGTCCATACTAGTAACCAGGTAGGCTACAATATCCCGTGTCTATCTCGGTAGATATCTAACCTTTTCTGTTCCCCGGCAGCGGGAAGATACTATGCAAGTGGAAATACTTCGCTTGGGTTTGCTCTACCAACTATACTAATTCCATGGCTTGACATCCTTGTTTTATTCAGCTCGCCCATGGAAGAGGCAGATTACCGATTGCAGATTGCAGAATGCGGAATGCACAATACAAACAACCCACATGGCGATCTCTCATCTCTCTGCCTAAAAACAGAAAGAAGGTTCGACATCGCTTAAATATAGAACTGCCACTTTATCTGATACTTGCACCTTCATAGAGTGGAGAGAAGTTCATTGGAGAGTGGGGTGAAGAATGGGCGAGAGAGTGGAGGGAGGCCACGAGTTACAGACTGGCAGACTCGTTGTGTAAGTTACTGTCCATCGATACCTAGGTGTGTATGCTTGTGTGCACATGTGTGTGTGTGTGTGTGTGTGTGTGTGTGTGTGTGTGTTTCGTTAGCCACGATGAGGCTCTCTCTCTGTGTTATGCTAGTACCGTTGAGATAAGAATAAGCGTGGGACCTCGTTTGGCTAATTCTGAAACATGGAGGTTGTTAATTATTCCTTGTCTAAAAAAGGTAGCCGTGAGTGACCCTTTAGGGGATAGTCACCACACCATTTCTGATGCCCGGAACCCCTTCCGCGGTTCTTCTGTCTACTCTGTACCGAAACCCCCCCTCCCTTTTGGATGCTGCAGCACTAATCTAGGTATTACTTGGAGTCAAGTTCGAATGGAAACGGAAACATGGTGTCCCTAGCCACGTCTCTACCCTGCAGGCCGTATGTAGGTACGCTGTACGCACAAGTAGGTGCGTGGGACCATGTAACCCTGCAGAGGATGCCTTGTAGTCTTGTCAGATTCTTTCTAGAAACCTCAAGCCTCTTATTGGCGTGCAAAGCGAACTCGCTGCATAATGAGCCGCTCCCGTTCTGTTCTTGTCTCTCTTTTCCTCTCCCCTGGTCGTCTTCGGTCCTTCTGTGCCTTTCCAAATACATACATACACATATGTATTTATTGATTAAATAACCCTTGGCTGACGATTATGTAGTCTGATATAGCGCTATTTGCGATCTGCCTATGTCGATGACGAATAACCTCGCAGGAAACATAATTATAAGCCGGCCCGCATAATAATAGACCTCGTGTCTTATACCTTGCCACCAACCAATGCGACCCCAACCCTTCGGTCCCGTTCCTTCTATGTTTCGCTGCATCTTCTCCATGAGAGCTAATACCTACTGTCGACTTCCCGTCGTGGAGCCCCAAATCATCAAGTGCCGCAGACAGGTAAGCTGTGACTTGCATTGAGCTGAGGAGGTAGGGAGGTAGGGAGGTAGGGAGGTTTTCCGACGTCGCCCCCGAGGATGCTAATAGTACCAAGGAGGTGCGAGGTGGTGACCGCGGCATCACCAGATAGGCTGGAGACCAAGGCTTCGATCTGGAACTGAAACGAAGTGGGTGGGGATGGAGTTTCTGACAAGCCCTGGGTTGACATCTAAGTAAGTGTATTTCTAAGGGGAGGACGACGTGAGCGTAAGGTTGTCGCTGTCGCTGTTCGTGTGCATATAAGAACAGATGGACTTGGACATCAAGTCTCGTTGGAATCCTGATCATCACCCACAATCAAGAGATCAGTTCATCTAGTCAGCCGACACTTGCAACAATCCTCCTCTCACCAATCTACAGAGCTAGAAAGGCTTATAAGGTGTCATAACTGCCTGCATACCTCCATAATTGCCATTACATCATCTTCACAATGTCTCAAACGAATTTCTCGTCATCGTCCAACTCGTCGGACTTCACCTCAAGGTCGTTCAGCTCAGCCTCAGGACCTCCATACTCCAGAGAACTTGACATCCCCAGTACGTCCAGTTCAGGAGCGTCATCATCGGCCAACGGCAATGGCCGACCACTCATGTCCTACTCGTTTCCTTTCAGCTCCAACTGGCAGAAAGACTACGGCACCAGCTCAGGCAGTCAGGGACGCACCTGGAGCACTCAAGGAAACAGTGGAAGAAGATCCTGAAAAAGACAGGCCACCATCAACGGGCCATTTCGCGGGAATGGACAATATCGGGTCTATGAGGGACGCAACATGGTGTTCGATCACGGGTGTTCTTGGTTCGACTTAGAAGTTGGTCTATAGGACGGGAATTGGGAACCTGGGACGACATAGCAGGGTCTAAAATGTTATCTGTGGCATTGGAGACGTTCTCTTTCCTGGTATTAGACAAAAGTACACGACGGACGAACTTGGAATAGTTCACTAGACCGGGTTAAGAGGAAGGATGGTTCATGAATTTTGGGCTGTTACATTGATACCATTCATTACTGTACGGATTTCCTATACACAGTAGAAGAAGATAGATAGATAATTGGATCTCTCCTTTACACCTCTGGATCATACAGGCATAACAACATAGAAGCGGCTTGTTTTTAACTGTTTAATTCATAATAACCAAGAACCGTTTGAAGTTAACTATATTAGACGAGCCACCTACTTATATTAGCGTAGCCATACTACCACCATGGCTCAAGTTATGTTTTACTCGGAACTAAGATTAACGATGATATCCATTCCTACCACGTAGCTATAGCAAGACTATACACAGCACTTCTCTAACTACATATTTAACTTCATTTTATCGCAATATATCGAAGCCTATACTATGTATTATGTCCCGAGGAACTCCATAGAAAGACGGTACTAAATGAATGCTATGTACATCCAGAAACAAGTAGCCGCTGGAATAATGTCCTACTTAATCTAGAAATGAAATAGCTAAGGCGATCTGATATCGAATCACCAAACAAGAAATATTACTGCATTAGAAAATCTATCAAATTCTATACAGGCCAATCTTTTATTAGTGACATTCAGCGATTGATATCAACTCATACAGTAAAGATATAAGCTGCTTTAAGTTGTGATATAATGTCCCTTTCCAAGGTTTCGCCTATATTTTATACAAGATTTCAACTAAGCCTACCTCTTTAAACACCACTTAGTATCATGCGATTGTATTTTTTTTTATCCCTTCCATATAGCCAGTACCATGTCTTTACAGTCATGTAGACCTCTATGTGTTGTTTCATGAACAGCCATTATTATATTCGGACAAGAGCTCTCCTCCAGTAACTTAAAACAGCTCAGGAATCATTAAATTGCCCCATAACCCCTATAAGACGACCTACTAGTGACGCATTGTCACAGAAAAACGGCGCCGTTCATCTTATAAAGAATCAACAGTATATATCACACGGTGTATCCATCAGTGAACGATCTTTACTCAACAGCTACGACGACGGACAGGAATTCGCTCCCATATGTATACCCATGTCTGTACTTCGTTATACACACGAGGTTAAACATAGGTCCTCGCAAGTAATCCAGAAGTAAGAAGTTTACGAGTGTGGATTTGTGTTACATAATACTAGGTAATCACAGTATCTCTACCAATCGGGAGGATGTAGGAGGTCTAGATCGCACTATCCTATTCTTAGAAATAGACCTACTTCGGTAGCACCATATCCCCCCAAAAGGCAAGGGTAAAAGACTTCTTTTAGTGGAGCCCTAGTCTGATAATATACTTCTTGTAGAGTGATTATATTAAAACGGATCGGATAAGTCACTTCACCACACCCTAGATGCTTGAATGCAATTACATAACTATCTAAGGATTTCGTAGAAACTTCTGTTAACTGGTTCGAATAAAGTGAGAGACGACTAGCTAAAACAGGTCTAAGTCCCAGCCCTCGACGAATATCAAGCTAGCTAAGTTTATATAAGAAAAAATCAACGGTATCGAGCACCCCTAACCAATACCCCCCGTGTGACTTGGTCACCCGCACTGTGATAATATCTATGGTTTTGGCTATATATAGAGGACCTCCGGGCCCCTTAAAGATCTAGAAAGCCAGGCATTAATTGATATTTTTATTGAGTCCTGTGCTTCAACCCATTGCACCCTTCTTCCTAACTAGGCCTCCTATTCGCTCTGTGACAAACCCCTGACAATATGACGAACAAGGGCACTAAATTCAACGAGATCCAAGCATGATAGAAACCTGCATTTTTCATTAAGCATACAACGTGGGTTGCTGAGTACTTCTTTTTCTTTCTTTTATTTGGCGACGTAGTCTCTTCATACCATCTGGCTGTGTCCCGTGACGATGTCTCCTTGTTGAGTCTAAACTTGCTGGGATCACAAATTTCGAATACTCGTCTTGGGATAGAAAGAACGGCAGCGCAGGCCCGTACGCAACGAGGAGTACCTTCAGACACGTTGATGTGTTGCGGGCAGATAACTTCTGGAAGAAGTCTCGAAATGCCGAAAGCCAAGAAAAGCTATTGAAAGGGGCTAAATCTTTGTGAACTAGCTCGAGGTCAAGAATTATATATAAAGGTCCCTTGCAATGCGATAGTACGAGCTCAAGAACTTGGAACCATTCGGCTTCGGTATGATTCCCATAAAAGTTTGCACAGCTCAGCGACATGAACTTTTCCGTTTCGGGAGTCTGACGAAGCTGCAAGGCTTGTCGAACAATGTATTTGAGAACGTCTATGCAGGACAAGTCAGAAAGCGCGACACTCTCTTGTGGCGCTCTGAGAGCATGGATGACGGGTATTTGAAGACCCGAAAGGTACTCGATTATATCAACACAGAAATGCCTGACGGCCTGTCGGGATTGGAAATTGCCTTTTATAATGGTGATACTAGAAGTGTGGGATAAATTCCAAGTTTGAAGCTTTGGTGAGTTCCAGAAGCGACGTGAAAGAGAGGCATTGCGGCCCGTCATGCTGCAATATGCTCGTCGCCGCGCTGCAAGCAAGTATTGAATAGTCTTGAAAGGATCTACCATGTTGGTATCTGAGATTGACATCATGGAGTTTGCGAACTGTAGATCTGACAGCTTATAGTTGGTAGATACGAGTGCAGATGTTTGCCCTTTAATAGCAGTCAGTATCAATCGACCGATAGTGCTCAGCCGACACTTACACTTCAGTGATATGGCCATATCTTCGAGTTTAGCGTTCATTGCACCGAACATGGCATCTATTTTATCGTCAACGCCATCAACCTTTTCATGCATATCGCGAAATTCCGCTTGGTGGCAAGATGTTGCAACTTGGTCGATAACCCTTGACTTCTCGGCGATCGCTTCAATAAGGTCATCGTATCGAAGCTCTGACGGTCGCGTGAAGCTGTGTAGGAGATGTTTCCAAGAACCTTCCTGGTACCAAGCGTGGGCTCGGATGAGAAATCGCAGGATATATGCATGTAACTCGGCGACGGCGATTCCCATGCTCTCTGTTGGATAAAGAATAGTTGCAAGTTTAACTCTTGGTAATGTGTCTGCCACTTTCGATAAAGTCTTCGCTAATTTGCAAATTGTTGCCTCGTGGTTTGCAACTCCTATGAAGAGAAACTTCATCGTTCCCCAAACTAGGGAGACATATTCAGGATGATGCTGGACAAAAACGTCAAGAACATCAGCATAAAATAGGACGCGCTGCGAGAAGCTCCGAAGCCATTTCCCGGTCTTAGACTGCCCATGCCTACTGTCATATTTGTCCATTGACTTCGTTACGGCTCTTTGCAATTCCTCTACCCCTTGCTTCGAGCTCATGAGACTACCGATCGTTCGATCCGAGAGAAGGCTAGGGGAGATCTTGGTTTTAGCTTCGTTGAAGGCATCTTCGAATACACTTCTGTCTTTATTAGGATTGCCATCTTTTAGCAGTTCAAGGCTAATAATATTGATGGTAAGCACACCTTGATTGACCGGGCACAACTGGCTTGTACCAATCACGAATCACATCTCGGTTGGTCATTGTATGTGATTGCGAGGTTATTACGAATTAACAGCGATGGCTTTAAAACGGGGTAGAAGTTAGGGTATAGCTGCCTGAACCCGTCAGCTGAGAAAACGAATCATATCGCCTAACCGCCCACCCTATCCAGTTCATAACATAGCTATTCTATATGCTTCTAGGTAAGTCTATCAACCTTACGATGCGCCTAAGTCGCATAGGAGGGCTAAATAAAATGGGGCGAAGTCTACTTCTACAACAACTAAGGTCGAATATCAACCCCAGAGCCCCGAGGCCCATAACCATTGTAATCATTGGTGTCCTCTTTCCCTTCTGTTATTTTGCCCACCGCTAGGCGTTTCACGCGTGCACCAGCACCAGAGCACATTAGTATTAGTCGCCTTTAACGTGTGCAACTTCTAGTAACTCCGTGTCTAGAATGACAAGGGAATGCAGAACCTCCAAACTCCATTCAAACCATTAGCAGTGGATTTTGGACGGTTTGAAATAGCGGATATCCCGTTTGATACTGACCGCTGGGTAATTATTTTGCGACAGCTCTGCGACTCGTATAATACTGGCGAAATAGACGGTTCAGAGTTTTCTGATTTTATCTATTCACGCTTTGAGGACTTTAGGAAACGTGTTGCGGAGCATTATAAAGCAATATTTCCACCCCCAATAACCTCTGAGCTGCTCAATGCAATTGTGAGACATTACGAGGAATTGTTGGACTCTTTCTCTCAAATTTTCATAACAAACATTCGAATCTATGAACTTTCTGCTGGGGACCACCTGGACCAGGATCTACTACAATGGTTGACTGAATTCGTACATGATCAAGTGCGAGATTGCAGTTTCTATTATCATGAGTCAATCTACAACGACGGAACCATCTCCTCACTAATAACAGAGGACGAACAGCAGCAAAAGCCTACACCAAATCAGAAAGTAACTACAGGAACAAAACTTCGAACCAAGGCAATCAGTTCAGAAAATCAATCAACTCAAAAGGCTTCAAGCTTAGCACTCCACTCGAGCCCTACAGACGCCGCAGCTAAAAGAGTGAGCCATAATCTACGACTAGGGAGATTAAGGCTTCAACATATCTGGACTCACTTGACAATATCAAGGGACCAAACTTCAGCAAGTGATTTGAGGAGGGAGCTTTTATCTGTTCTGGATCCTTCAACGCGAAATAGCGCTATTGATTATCAGAAGCTATCGCCGGATTCTAAGCCAGAAGTCAGCTTAGTGTCTACCGAGTTACCTGAAGAACCCCGCCAGCAACCGCAGCAGACGGGGAGCCAAAAGGGAAACATTCAGAAATATCGACAAAGAATGGGCGAGCAAGCATTGAGGTTAGACGAAATACGGAAAACCATGGCCTCACACGCAGCCGTTCAAATAGAGACGAACCCAGAAAACCCCTCGAAGGATTTCTCGGGCATGGCGGTCTACCACCAGTCAGCCTCTCAGGCTGATGATGGCCACCAAGGGATGAAGCCTCTAGCCACTCCTCAAGACTCCTGTCCGGAAGCAGCTGAGCACACGGTCTATACAGACTATACTGAGCTAATGAGCCGAATTATCTCTCTGGAAACAGAAAACAAGGCTTTGAAGACCGTAAATGAGACCGCAACACAGACACAGAATATATATTGGATAATGGGGAGAGACGCTAACAGGGCGTACTTAAGCGAACCTACTTTGTCCGTCGGGCCAGGCGGAGAAGTCGAGTTGACTGCCCACTTTCCAATTGCAGATGTCCCTGGGTTCCTCTCGGGCAAAAAACATAGCATCGCGTTTGTTATATCTCGCTTCTATAAGCGTGGAGGCCAGGATAAAGAAGCAAAGGCCGCAATAAAAGCAAACGAGCCTCTTCCCAGCCCGAAACATTACTATGAGACTATTTTTCTTAACTCGCAAGGGATGATCGATGCCGCAGAAGCATTTTTTGCCATGCAACCAAAATTTGCCGAGGAATTTCCCGACCTCAGAATTAGATCACAACTACCTGCTCCATATCTCTTTTGGTACCATTATCGGACATTCGATGTATTCTCGCGGTTGAGTGCGCATCACCAGCAACAGATGCAGCTATTGACATCCTGGATCGACGCCAACTACGGCGCTATATATGACTTTGTAGACCAACAACTAGCAGAAGGTCTCATTTCCGCCAAGTCAATGCCATTCTTAGTAAAGCCTAGGGACGTCCTAGTATGGGAAGCTAAGGGCGAGCCGCACGCTGTTGTTGCGAATTCCTGGCCAGTACAGAACGCCGTTGTTGAAACGCAGGCGCGGCACCCGATGGAGGATATCAGCCGGGCAGGAGAACATGATTCGGCTTTTCGAAGTGTATCTACTTGGAAAGTGGGCGGTTGGCGCTATGCCTACGACGGGCGACTTGTACGCAAAGACCGGCCTGTTGAGATACAATTAAAATCTAAGTATCCTGATGATAATATTCCGATACATGATCTAAGCGCATATCCTTTAAGGTTCGCCAAGCCCAGGATGGCAGCTATACTGAAGAAACGAGGGGAGACATTTTGGAAATGTCGCCAACAGAAATTTGTGTCATATGATGATGAGAAAAATGCAAATGAAGTACGATCACTGCTATATCCTTAGTCTGCGATGAATTTATACTTACTCGAGTAACAATAGGCCGGAGAGAGATACATGGTTGATTTTGAGACCTATAAACAACTCCATTCTGACTCGGAGAACTTCCAAAAGACCTACCCAGACTCTGATGACCCTACATGCCAATGCATAGGACCTACAGAGATGGCGGCAAATGATCCACCATCCGCACCTCAGATATACGTCTTCCCGAGCACAATACCGGGATACAATATAAGAAGCAAGAAATGGAGTAAGTCAAACGTCGATAACAATCTCTTCTATTTATGCTAACTTACTTCCTAGTTGATTTGAAAATCGACTGTATTAAAGATATTACCTGGAATAAGCAATCGTTTAAACATTTGGTCGTTGACAGTGTTACCAAAGAGCTTATACAAGCCCTTGTTATGCACCAGATCGCGAGCGAAAAAGGCACCGATATTATCGAGCGAAAAGGCAACGGCCTCATCATCTTACTACACGGCGGCCCAGGAACGGGGAAAACATTTACAGCAGAGTCGATCGCTGAACTAGCCGAGAAGCCCCTATTCCGTATAACTTGTGGTGATATTGGCACACAGCCAGAAAAAGTTGAGAAGTACCTAGAATCGGCCCTTCATCTTAGAAAGGTATGAGATTGTGTCGTACTAATTGACGAGGCTGAAATGTTTCTTAAGCAGCGCGGCTTCGATAATCTAAAGCGCAACGCCCTAGTGTCTGTTTTCTTACGCATGCTTGAGTATTACGAAGGCATTCTGATACTGACTTCGAACCGGGTTGGCACTTTCGACGAAGCCTTTAAGAGCCGAATACTTCTCTCGCTACACTACGACAACCTGAAAACTGGCCAACGCACCAAGATCTGGAAAAACTTCTTTTCTCGACTCAAAGCCTTAGACCTCGATCGAAGCTCGAAGACCGGGTCCTCGGCGTCTGCTTCCTCGAGCGGGTTAGGTGATCTGAGTGGGCCAAGAAAGCACAAGTTCGAAGATGTGGAAACAGGAATCGATTTCGATGATGTCGAATGTTATTTGGAAGATCTTGCTGCGTTTGAACTTAATGGCCGCCAGATTCGGAATGTCATTACAGCAGCACGGCAATATGCCAACTTCAAAGGAGTGGCTATGAATCATGAACACCTAAAGCACGTTATCGAGGTCTCGAGCAAGTTCGAGAAATATCTCAAGACGGTCCAGGAAGGTTTTTCGGGTGATGAGATCATGAGAGGCGATGGTGTTAGGTAACAGCTATTCTTGTCTACTGGGTGATCTACGATTTGTTCCTCTGCTTTTTTTTTCTTTTCTTTTCTTCAAACTTCTTTATATAAATGTCTGCTCTCTCAGCTCTCCAAGTCGGTCTTTTAGTATTGGTTTTTCTTTGCCACAAGCCATATATGTAGCTAGACCCCCTTTCTAGCCACCCCACCCTCCTTAGGGACCAACCTTCAGCTAGTTTTCCTGAATAAATCCCCACTGTCTCTGAAGAACTGAAGCTACAAAACTCTAGAAGTGATATTATGAACCTCATTAGGCCTTAAGAGTACGGTGTATGATTTACACGTTCCATTTTAACGATTTATCAGACTTGATTATATTAACTCCTTTAGCCCTACCACCTTTCACAGTTAGACTCGACTATTTCTGTCACGGGACTATTGCACATAACTCCAACGCTGAACCACAACACTACCAAAAGTAGAACGTTATCAACGTAAGTAGCACTCTAATCTCGAGGGTTTGCATGGCTAACTAACTATAGAGGACTGTTAAGAATATATTAAAAGAATTACTCATATATGTGCTAGACTAAGCCGCCTATTGTCACAATCCTACCTAGATAGCATAGTGTTTTAAAACAGAGTGAATAGGAGGTCTGAAAGCAGCTAATGAAAATCGGCGTAATAATGTGAATAATAAGTCTTGATAAAATGATTAATTAATTCCTAGCCCTCTTGGTCCTTAGGGGGACTAGAGATCCTATCTATATAGACAAAACCATATATATAACCACCTTATAAGGTCTAGTAATTGTTCCCCCGTGAAAGCTAACGTTATCCCTAATGACAGGAGTAACAGAAAAACGTCTCGCTCTAAAGAACATCGGTTGCCCCTAACAACGCTGACCTTATTGTGATTGCCAATACGTGTGCCGCTTGTCCTGGCCAGCTTCTGTTGACCTATCTTAATAGCACCCCCTTAAGAGCTAGCTGTATGGCCTGCTCTCTTTCTCCGGAACTTCTTTCTAAATATGTCCTGCAAGGATAAATATGTGCGTAATCTTTCCAGCGTACGCTGCATGAACATGATCTCTGATCTCTTCTGACCAGAGATAAAATGCGTCGGATACGCCATATTCAGGCATTTTGGGAGTACTTCCCAGGAAGTCGATGGGAGGTGCGAAATCCCATACAAAATAAACACATCCGGGAGCTTGCATGCAATCTCTCAGTCCTTGTTTTACTTCAGACAAAACGCGGCCATCTCCCTTGCAAGCATTCCAAATTGGGCCACGGCTTGCACGGACGATTTCCTCTGTGAGCTCACGGTAGGTAATAGGTGAGCTATTTAAGCTGAAGTTGGCTATCACAATGTCGCGAAGGACCTCTGCTCTGAGAATAGGAAGCACAACCGGAATGCCGACACGTCTTCTGGGACTTAGGTCTTCTAATTTATCCCCTCCTTCAGCCTCAAGGTTGTCGGTTAAGCTGGCATGATCATGAAATGGAGGTGGGTGGTCTTCGGTTGTTGAGGGGGTGGATGAATGGGGAGTTTGTGAAGTGTTTAATTCCTTCTGCATCTTGAGAAAAATTAGCCGCGTCGTAAAATATGATATATGTATAGAAAATAGAAACTATTGTTGAATGAAACCAAGAGTGCTCATCTTTTTATATTTGTCTAGTCTTTTTACCACGTTGCAAGAAAGCGCGATCACTGCTTTAAAGTTTCTAAGGGCTGGATTCCATGATGTAAGTGAATGTTAAAAACCTAGTGTAGAACCTAACATAAATAGAAAACACCGAAACCTTAGTAGGCCGTAATGATGCTCAAGACGTTTTAGCATGCCTAAAATCTCATGGGACACTTAAAATAGAATAAGACTCGCAGGCCAAAAGGATGTTGTATTGGATTAGAAGGTCTGTAGCAGTACAAAAACCAGCGAATACTGTAGTAGTCTCCTTACCCCCCCGCACCTTCCCATTACTCTTCGCACCTTACCCCCCTAAAATGAGATTAAGGATAGACCTAACATCTTGGTGCAGCACTCCGACCGATCCTCGCATTATCAACTAAAGAGCTGGCATATTAAAAGTAAAAGGAGACTGTGAGGTGTTGCTACATTAAATTTATAAGATAGGACCATTTGTAGTTACCTTATTTCGATAGGGGTGACTTATGTTAAGGTGATGTGGATCAGAGCATTTATACCCAGCTCGTTAAAGACTTTGTCTTTCAATGAGACTATAGTAGCAATGTTTCCTATAAGACCCTATATACATCTCACAAAGGTTATGGGATACCTGGCAAGGGTCCGTTCTATGACCAAACCTTCCAACACGATGGTTGTCCGTTATGGAGGGACGACCTTCCCTGTCCTATATATGAGCACTACAAATTTTGTGGTCTTTACCTTGACAACATTCTACTATTGGTAGTAATATGGCTTAGCTTTGCAATCCTGTTTCGTAGCAACAACCTTTATATCTCTTATTTTGTACTGCATGGCGTACTTTTCTTAATATTTTAGGAGCACCCGTGGGTCTGGGCTAGCAAAGATACACACGAAGCCGGGTGCTTCTACATTTTCAAATTCACAATATATAGTTATATTAATCATTTCCCTTACGCAACTTCACTAGCCACGAGCCGGGCTTGCCATGTCGACACAAGCACAAGGCTCCGGATGGGTGTGGCCGGTTAATCCACCTAGACATGTCACTGTTCATATATTTAGCCTTGCTACCTTCGGCTGGCAAGTACATGCACATAACACGACTACGTTGTGATTGCTCAGTCTCTCGACATATAGCGGAAGGCTTAGGTTTAAACGCTAGTGGCGCTATTTATTGTTAACTTATTACAGGACAGTCGGAACTTAACCTGGTCGGGTGGACAGAATAAGATGGAAGAACGGCAAATGGCGGTTACCGTCTTCCCTCGCCGTTGTCAAACTCAGGCTATCACCGAGGAAGAGATAACGTCCATCTTATATACGTGATAGAAATCGTCATCTGAAAACTGAACAACCCAAATCGGATTAGCAAGTATCCAGCCGCACTAGCCCTGTCACCTCGAAACCCCTTGACGCCTGACACCCCGATGCAAAGTCCATGAATAGTCCCGTGGTTCTGCTGGAGGCTAGAGAGATAGCAGCGCGGATGGCAAATCGCTGTCCTTACTTCATGTTGACTCCACGTATGCTGATAATGATAATGCCGAGAAATGAAAAAAAAAAACACATGCTTTCAGTCGGTATGCCTTGGGAAGAAGAGTGGTGATAGTTCCACTTCCGAGCATATCTCTTTAGTTTGAAGGCGAGTGAAACTAAGGCTCGCCGAGCAACCGGGCAGTGATATCGCCCATGTACTCGGGCTCTAGGTCTACATCTTCGCCCCCGTAGGTTTCAATGCCGACATATTGGAAGGCTTCGACGACCCTATCAATATCAAATCCCATGTTGACAAACCGGTTGATGAGATCCTTGTTATAGCCCTGGTACCTGTAGAGATAGACGACTTAGTATGAAGTGAAGCTGTGACAACAAAACGCGCAAGCAAACAAATGTAAGGAGGAAAAACAAAGAGTGAACAGGGGTCGGGAGCTTACCGGCTGTCGTCAACTCTCTCATGTTGGGGGAGAAAGGTACGAGGCTTGACTTGTTGAAACTTTTCATTTTTGGGAGCACCGGCGTGGATGACAGCCCACTCGTGAGCCTTCTTATTGAAGCCCTCAGGATCGTTGATCATCATCTTAGCGACTTCAGCATCTTGAGGGTCTTTGGGTTCGGGGCTCTCGAGCAGAGACTGGAGGGAAAGGAGCGTGGACTTGATGGTGAGGACAGGCGACCAGGCAGTACTAAGGGTATCGAGACAGATGGCGCCCTAGTCCGATATGTTAGTGACCTCTAGGTAGCGGTAACGACAATGAAAGCGACAGAGACAGCAGCAGAGACAGCAGCAGAGACAGCGACAGAGACAACAACAGAGACAAGGGTGACGAGGGTAGGGTAGATCAGGATCAACGTACGGTTTGGCTGCTGATGTTGGGATGCCAGACCCGAGTGTCGAACCTCATGATAGGAGGACGGAAGGGGTACTCGGGAGGGATCTTCACATCGATGAAGAACTGGCCTCCCTCGTACGGTGTGCTCGGGGGCCCGGAGATGCGGGCCTTGAGGTGTGTCAGATCGCTGCCGCCGTCGGCGGGTTCGGCCGTGACGTTGGAGTTAGCAGCATCGGCAGCCATGTCGCTCAGCTCCTTGGTTACTCGACGGATCCTACTGGACGACATGATGGTGGGAGGTGCTGACTGACTGACTAACTAGCAGCTGTGTCGTGTCTTCGATGGTTCGTTGCTCGGCGGTGGACGTCCGTCACTGGGAAGCTAAGCTATCTTCTGCCTAGGGTGCCGAGTTTCTTTCTCCTCCCTCTGGGGATTTTCTAGCCTGGGAAGCTTGTGGATGAGGAGACGAGGAGGAATAGGAATGAAGAAGAGTAACACGACAGGTCTAAATGAGGTGCATAGATAGGCAATATACCTACTGACTGTCTATCTAACTGTCTGGATGTGCGACTAACTAACGAACTAACTTGGCTGCTTTGTTTGTCTGTTGGCTGGTTGAATGGTTGGCTGGCCGGAGCTGGCTGGCGTGTTCGTGGTGGGGTATGTTACGGTTACTTGAGGTAATCGTGGGAAGAAAGAATGATGCCAAAAAGGGCTGCAGTAGCAGGAGTGCTAGTGATATGTCCAAGGACGAAAGCACGAGCCCCGTGGTTTGTCTTCTGCCTATGCGGAGGTGAGGCGTTGAAGTAAGTGAAGTGGACGGAAGGAGGCGGGAGGCGGTAGGCGGCAGTGCAGACACAGAAACAGGCGAGGGAGAAGAGAGTGATTGAAAGCAGGCGTTACAGCCTCACGTCTAGATAGGAAATTACCCATGTAAGGTAGGAACGATATACGGAGCTGATGACGATGATGCCACTGGACCGCTTGCTACCTCTTGCTTGCATATGCATCTCTAAATACATATATATTAAATAGGCGAGGTGCAGAGAAGTGCACATGCAGGTCGATCCAACCTCATTACGCAATTCTACACGTATTTACACTACTTTTACTAATAATAAAAAATCTAGGTTCATAATGACTTAGTACCTAAACTATCTAAATGAAACTATTAGGTCGAACTGAGCAGCATACAAATAAGTTAATTTAGAGGTACCTGAGTTCTGTTATAAACAACCTACATAGCGCTATGGTGTATGCCTTGCACATGCAAAGAGAGGGTTCACTATTTAAATAGGTATGTGAGTAGCTTGTAACCCACATCCCTGATAAATTCCTCCCGATTTCCATATCGAAAAAAGAGAGTTTATGAGTGTGCCTTAACCCTAGATCTAAGAGTATGAAAAACTTAACGCTGGGAGAAGTTTTACTCGTAAATAAGATTCTCTCGAGAATTTACCTCTAAGCGCCGCCAAGTGCATGCAAGGTGTACATGCAAGTTAGGGGTCGGGCGAGAGGAAGATGTCAAAGAAAACTCCTTATTAAACACACAAGACAATACATGTGAGAGGGATGCAGATGGATAGGTACCTACCTAGGTAAGTTCTGTTAATGATCTTGTTCACTATGAAACGTTTCACTAACTGATTATAGAATCAGTTACTCTCGGTTCTTTACGGTGGAATAATAGCAGGACCCAGCTTAGGCTTGCTCAGTTTAAAAGCGGTACCGTTACTGTTCCATACAAAATGAACGTTCTTTACGGGCCTTAGGCTTGTTTATCACATGCATTTAATGGTATCCCTACCCCACCATATACCTAGATCAATACGTTGTTGTGCCACTACCCCGCGTTCCGTCAGACATACATATCTAATTTATCGATTAGATAGATAGTAGCTGATTGGACAAGGTTATATTTGTATGCTAGGTACCTAGGTGCCTACATCGTAATACTTTAAGCCTTCAGACATCCAATGCCCCACCATCATGAATCTTCGTGCATTGCCTCATTCTCAACCACCCAACCATTATAGATACCCAGGTCTTTCAACTCGACGCTTGTAGGCGGTTGAAAAGGACCAATCGATTTATTGTTGGAATCATTGACGAGAAATCGCTGTAATTAAATTACAGCCGACATGGCTACTACAACGGTGACTACGACGGCCACCGTTGCCACAAGCAAAAAGAAGCATGCGAACCTTCCCCCAGAAAATGAGCGCTACTTACGATGCTGCGCCGACATTGCAAACGTCCTCATTGAGGACCACGAGGCCTCAAAGGACCCCAAGAACCCTAGGAAAGACATTAATCTAAACGGGCTACGCACCAAGCTGTCGAGGAAGCACAAGCTCGCAAACATCCCGCCGCTCACTGCCATCATTGCCGCTGTTCCCGAGCACTACAAGAAATACATCATGCCCAAGCTGGTCGCAAAACCCATTCGTGCGTGTCTAAGTGGTGCCTATAGCGAACATGCTACCGGCCATTATATGCTAACTGTCCCCGCGCGCCAGGTACTTCCTCGGGTATCGCTGTCGTCGCCGTCATGTGCAAACCCCATCGGTGCCCTCATATCGCCTACACCGGCAACATCTGTGTCTACTGTCCCGGCGGCCCCGATTCCGACTTTGAATACAGCACCCAGTCCTACACGGGCTACGAACCCACATCCATGCGCGCCATCCGTGCGCGCTACGACCCCTTCGAGCAGGCCCGCGGCCGTGTCGACCAACTCAAGTCCCTCGGTCACTCCGTCGACAAGGTCGAGTACATCATTATGGGCGGCACCTTCATGTCCCTGCCCATTCCTTACCGGGAAGAGTTTATATCCCAACTCCACAACGCCCTCAGCGGCTATCAGACGACCAACGTTGACGAGGCCGTGGAGGCTGGCGAGATGAGCAATATCAAGTGCGTCGGTATCACCATAGAGACGAGGCCAGACTACTGCCTGCAGCCGCATCTCACCGATATGCTGCGATATGGATGCACACGACTCGAGGTGGGTGTCCAGTCCTTGTACGAAGACGTTGCGCGAGACACCAACCGAGGCCACACTGTCGCGGCCGTCGCCGAAACCTTCTGCCTGGCCAAAGATGCCGGTTTCAAGGTCGTCTCGCACATGATGCCCGACCTGCCTAACGTTGGTATGGAACGCGATCTCGATCAGTTTCGGGAATACTTCGAAAACCCTGCCTTTCGAACCGACGGACTCAAGATTTACCCTACGCTCGTCATCCGTGGTACCGGTCTCTACGAGCTCTGGCGAACCGGCCGATATCAGAACTATACGCCCAATGCCCTCATCGATATAGTAGCGCGGATATTAGCCCTCGTCCCTCCGTGGACGAGAATCTACCGCGTGCAAAGAGACATCCCCATGCCGCTCGTCACGTCGGGCGTGGAGAACGGCAATCTAAGAGAACTAGCCCTCGCGCGCATGAAGGATTTCGGAACCACGTGTCGCGACGTGCGGACGCGCGAGGTCGGCATCAACGAGGTGAAGCACAAGATCCGGCCCAACCAGATCGAGCTCGTGCGGCGCGACTACACGGCCAACGGCGGCTGGGAGACGTTCCTCGCCTACGAGGACCCGAAGCAGGACATCCTCGTCGGCCTCCTGCGCCTGCGCAAGTGCACGGAAAAATACACGTACCGCGCGGAACTCGCGGGCCAGCCGACGAGCCTCGTCCGCGAACTCCACGTCTACGGCACCGCCGTGCCCGTCCACGCGCGCGACCCCCGGAAATTCCAGCACCAGGGCTTCGGCACCCTGTTAATGGAGGAGGCCGAGCGCATCGCGCGCGACGAGCACGGTAGCGACAAGATTAGCGTTATTAGCGGCGTCGGGGTCAGGAGCTATTACAAGAAGCTCGGGTACTGGCTCGATGGGCCGTACATGAGCAAGTGGCTCGACGGACGGCCGGAAGGCCCTTGACGGGCGGGGATGGCTTAGGTTTTAGGTTCTATCGGGGGTATAGAGAAAAGGAAGGCATTGGGCTGCATGCTGGTTTCTATCTAGCTGGCGTCTCGGACTGGGTTTGCGGTGCGCGTGGTTGGCGGCTAGAATGGCTGTCGCACGATGAGATGAGGTTTATATATACTGCTCGGCGTGAAACACGCGCCCATCGCAGAGGCAAATATGATTGATCTTGTTGGATCGTTAGATTTGGGGACGTAGTGCTACCAGGCATTTATATCAATGTACGTCGGCTGTACTGATTGTTATCTAGATGATCGCCGATGAATTATTCGACAATTGCTCGAGAACTATTCAACAATTGTCTGAAAATTACTCTACAGTATACCTCTTGTTTATCAGATCCTACCTAGAGATATGTGGTTACATATGTAGCGCCTAAGTTAATTAATGCTATCCTCGCCTTGCGATCGAGTGAATCATCATCTTGCCGCTTTCTAGCGCGTGAATAGGCAGAGGAGGATCATCGGGGCTACGCTGAACTTAGATGGGATGGTTGAGTGTCTCTTTAGGCAGGGTTGTGAATATGTATAGATATTCTAAGCACACAGGCATATACCTATGATAACGCAGTGTGAGTGAGTAAGGTAGAGGACGATGAGGCAGCATGAGGCCTAGGCATCGATCTTTCTATCGAATAAGGAAGGGAGCGTACAGGTAATCTCCCTAGATGGGAATTCGGTCTATCTAGATTCTAGTCATATGCAATACCTCTAAGTAAAGTAGTATCTCGGTGATTTAAGGGATTGTTTACTATCAACCATTGTGACTACAAAATGATCACGTCTTCGACCGGGATACTTTCTATGTATGTACTTACATAAAGGCCCCAGCACTCCTCGCTTATGCAAATCCACAGCAGCGATCAACCCAGCCAGCTATACCAAATACTCAATACACTATTCTGTACCAAGCAAACAATCGCACTCCCGAGGAAGAGCCCCCGGACGAGAGGAAGCCGCGCCCGCGCACCCCTGTCATGCGGGGGCCGGGCCGTGCCGGTGGTTCGATATGCCAGCCATCCATCCCTCCCTCCCTCCATTATCCATCCATTCCCACCATCCATATTCTCTACATTCCCATCCCCCATCCCCATCCATGCCTCCCCAGTCAAAGGAACCTACACACACGTCTTGCCATTCACTAGCCAAGCTAGCTCGCTAGCTCGGCTGCATGGCGTGGTTCATGCAGGCGCACATGCATACCCTTGGATCGACGCCGGGTTCTCCTCGGGCGCGAGGGAAGCTACACTACCTAATGTATGTATGTATGTACTGTATGTATGTATGTCTGGGCCGGCCCTGGGTCATGCAGGTTATATTGGGTGTTTCTATATTACGTAGCTGTCACATGCTTTTTGCTTTCCGTAGGGTTTTCAGCCGGGGAAGGTACTATGTATGTGCTGGTTAGGGATGTCGGGGGAGCGTGTCCCTGTCTTGGCCATGGGGATGACGAAATGGCATACCTAGTTTCATAATACCTTTTTGGGCGGTGTTTGGAGAATTTAGAAAGCCTATCCGTGGAACGTTTAAGTGTAAGTGACTGTACGCATCGTGGATCTCAAAACAGTCATAGGATCATGAGATATTGGTCATATGCTTTTCGTCCCTATAGAGTTGTAGCTAAAAGGTGTCAATCCCGTTCTTTCACCCTATAGGACTTCCTTCAACCCCTCTTCATCCGAGTTTAACCCGCCACACATCGAGGCTTATAGCGGAACTCGAATTCATCCATCTATACCCGTGTCCTCAACTTGGTTTCATGCCACCAGTAAGTTCACCTCGACAAGTTGGCTTACCACGTTCAAGGCGAAGCGGCTATGTGCGCTCGTAGGTAGGTGATTTGTTCAACTCATATGATACACTCTGGCGTAGTGATCATGCATGCTGTATTTGACAAATGATTCAAGGAAAAAAAAAGAAAAGCCACCAGATGCCAGAGACCCCTCTATCTATAGGTATTTGTACACCGCCTCATTAACACCGTCATGCCCTATCCAAGTCTACAGCAAGTCCCGCTTGACGAAGGACTCGCGCATGGCACGTCCCAGCCCGGCGGGCGAGCGCTCGACGACGACGCCAGCCGCCTCGAGGGCCTTGATCTTAGAGTCGGCACCGCCCTTGCCACCCGAGACGATGGCGCCGGCGTGACCCATGCGTCGTCCCGGGGGCGCGCTGATACCGGCGATGAAGCTGACCACGGGCTTGCCGCCATTGACGGTGTTGTTCTCGCGCAGGAAATCGGCGGCGTCTTCCTCGGCGGAACCACCGATCTCGCCGATCATGATGATGCCGTCCGTCTCCTCGTCCTTGAGGAAGACCTTGAGGCAGTCGATGAAGTTGGTTCCGCTGAAGGGGTCACCGCCGATACCGACGACGAGCGACTGGCCGAGGCCGGCCTGCGTCGTCTGGTTGACGGCCTCGTAGGTCAGGGTGCCGGATCGGGAGACGATACCGATGCGACCACGCTTGTGGATGAAGCCAGGCATGATACCAATCTTGCACAGGCCGGGGGCGATGATGCCGGGGCAGTTAGGGCCGACGAGGCGAGTCTTGGACTGAGTCTTGAGCATATCGGTGATGCGGACCATATCTAAGCATTCAGTCATCTGTTAGCAGCACGCACGATAACATATGCAACAGTGTCTAGGAAGCTAGAGGGGAGGAGAGAGAAGGTGAGATGAAGACGCACCATGCTGAGGGATACCCTCGGTAATGCACACAACGAGGGGGATCTCGGCAGCGATGGCCTCCTCAATACCAGCGGCGGCTACCGGCGGTCTGTTTTCCTTCGTTTAGCGATCCATGGCAAAGGCTGTTCGTCTTCTCTTCTGGCAGACTTACGGCACGAAGATAGCAGTGGCAGTAGCGCCAGTCTCCTTAACGGCCTCGGTGACATTTCCGAAGACAGGGAGGCCGAGATGCTGCTGGCCCGCCTTCTTGGGGTTTGTGCCTCCAACGACCTTGGTACCTGTCGCAAACGCATGTCAGACCCCAATCTCATGTAGAATTCTACCATTTCGGCTTTCTCGGGCAGTATTTCAGGGATATCTACCATAGGCGATCGCTTGTTCGGCATGGAACCTATCGAAACCCTTCTAGTCAGCACTATAGTTGCAGATAAGGGGCATAGGCAAGGTATATGTATATGTAGATCTATATGTATAGACGCTAAGCTCGACTTACGTTCCCTGCTTTCCGGTGAAACCCTGGAAGAGAACCTTCGTTTCGCCGTTGATGCGCAGGTTATCGATGGTCTGCGCATATGCGGAAGAGGTGTAGGTGCGCTTGGAGAGCTGGCGCAGAGCAGCAGGCCGTATGTGACGCAGAGCCTGCATCTTATATGTAGGTGAGAGATATCGGGGGAGGCTCAAGGAGGAGGGCGGCGGCAGGAGAGAAGGCTCGACAGTCGGCAAACGAATTGGTTCGGTGCAAGCAGCGAAGCCAAGGCAGCAGAAGTTGTCGGCGGCGAGAGGGCGGCGGTATGAGGTCACAAGAGTGATTTATTGTGATGAAGTCAGAAGTGAAGCAAGCTTGCCTCCAACAGACGACGCTATCAGCGATAATCTGGAACTGGCCTGTATCAAAAGTTTACTACAGTATACACTCGCTAACTCGGTACGGTATTTACAGTTTATGGATACAGTAATTTTATATAATAAACACGGTCACATCTGCGATAAGGATTAGGTACCCACCTCTTAGAATCAAGGTAGGTACCGAGGTAGATAGCCGTCAGATGGAGGGTGACTGCCGCCAGCTGTCCAAATTCAATCGACTTCAGCTCCGTCCTGTTCCACTTTTTGGAGGCTGCAACTGCACGCGTTGCCCTTTTGCCTGACGACAAGCCTAAGGGACCTATCTAATAGAGGCGTAGTTAGTTATGTACATAGGTAGCTACCTGCTATAACTTGAAGAAACCCTACAATACAGTGCCTCCTGTAGGTACCTACCTAAGCCGTAAAAGGTACTTATCTACGCCAACTCCAAAGCCTCGCCATCCATTGATCCATCCCATGAATTGAAGCTCCATTAGTTTACTTCCATCTCATCATTACCGCCGCCGTCATCACCACCCTCTGCCATCACCATCTTACCCACCGTACCCTTCCTCTGTTTTGAGGCAGAGTGTATCTCGTGAATACTATTTGTTGACTTTCGCATTCCAACCTTTTCCTCATTCGTCCGCTTGTCAATCTCTCGAGTTCTCCCTTTCTATTTTCTGTCCATCTAGGTAGCTTGCGACCTATATCGCAAGTAATTAAGCCAAGATGGTGAGTGAACCTGCCACTGCGCTGGTGCTACTTTCATACTCCTTCTTTACTGACAAGTAGTCTACTCTAGGGTCAAAACCAGTCTGGGATGAATCCTGGCCAGGATGGGCGAGATGATAAGGATAAGAAGGTCTGTCGAGCCCGTGTCATAACCTCACCGTCATTGCCGATATTGTTGTTGTTACTACCCTTCTCCAACATACCCGCAATATTTACAACCAACTCGATAGCCTCGCTCACACCATAACAGAAGGACAAGCCCAAGTACGAACCCCCACCGCGACCGACCACCCGCATCGGCCGCAAGAAGAGAAAGGCTGCCGGTACCTCAGCTGCCGCCAAACTCCCCGCCGTCTATCCGACAAGCCGATGCAAGCTCCGCCTTCTCCGGATGCAGCGCATCCACGACCATCTGCTGCTTGAAGAGGAATTCGTCGAGAACCAGGAGCGCCTACGCAAGGCCAAGGCCGCCAAGGACAACACCGGCCCTGCTCCCGACCCCGAAGCTGGCGACCGCATGGCTGATGAGCGCGGACGGGTTGACGACATGCGCGGCAGTCCCATGGGCGTAGGCACCCTCGAGGAGATGATCGATGACGACCACGCCATCGTCTCCAGCACGACCGGCCCCGAGTACTATGTTAGCATCATGAGCTTCGTCGACAAGGATCTGCTGGAACCAGGGGCCTCGGTCCTGTTACACCACAAGAGCGTCTCCATCGTCGGCGTGCTTACCGATGACACGGATCCTGCTGTCAATGTCATGAAGCTAGACAAGGCCCCCACCGAATCATACGCCGACATTGGAGGCTTAGAGACACAGATTCAGGAAGTCAGAGAGTCCGTCGAACTGCCCCTGCTGCATCCCGAACTGTACGAAGAGATGGGTATCAAGCCCCCGAAAGGTGTTATTCTCTACGGTGCTCCCGGAACCGGAAAGACGTTGCTGGCCAAGGCGGTTGCCAACCAGACCTCAGCCACCTTCTTGCGAATTGTGGGCAGTGAACTGATTCAGAAATACCTGGGCGATGGGCCCCGTCTGGTTCGCCAGCTCTTCCAAGTAAGCCGTTCCACGAGAGCATTCCTCATCCTCACCAAGCTAATCATGCACTACCCAGGTTGCCGCAGAGAACGCGCCCTCCATTGTATTTATCGACGAAATTGATGCTATTGGCACCAAGCGATATGACTCGACATCAGGCGGAGAGCGAGAGGTTCAGAGAACCATGTTAGAACTTCTCAATCAACTCGACGGTTTCGATGACCGGGGTGATGTGAAGGTCATCATGGCCACCAACAAGATAGAGACGCTTGACCCGGCTCTGATTCGTCCCGGCCGTATCGACCGCAAGATCCTCTTCGAGAACCCCGACCAGAACACGAAGCGCAAGATCTTCAACCTACACACGAGCAAGATGAGCCTCAACGAAGACGTAGACCTCGACGAGTTCATCAGCCAGAAGGATGACCTGTCAGGAGCCGATATCAAAGCCATCTGTTCGGAGGCAGGTCTTATGGCGCTTCGCGAGCGCCGCATGCGCGTGCAGATGGCCGACTTCCGGGCCGCGAGGGAAAGAGTGCTGCGTACGAAACAGGAGGGCGAGCCCGAGGGCTTGTACTTGTAGTTATGCCAGATGTAAAGTTAGTAGTAATACGGGTTTATGCTGAGGGCGAGCGAGATGGACCACATTTCGAACTGATTACAGAAAACCCAGAAGTCGTGAGGTCAGGAGATAGCATAGCATTTAACTAGCGCTCTTTTCATGCCTAGCCACCATGTCTTAAAGAGATACGCTGTCGTCCCTGATATCCGTGGCTCTGAACTAGGTCGGCTGTAATCGTTTGGAGAGGCTATTACTTGAGGAGACGCGAGTGTAAGTACACTAGGAAGACGTATGGTAGCCAAAGCCATTATTTTCCATGATCAACAGCTTGCCGTAAAGCATCCGAACTCTACCGTTCGCTTATTCAACACTCAAGTCTCGCCAATGATGGAATACGTAAATATATACTTAGTTTATGAATCGACTTAGTGCACGTAGCTACAGGCTTGTAAAGCCACGCATTACCTCGTGGGTGAGTATCAAGTATTGGCCAGCTCCATTATTATCGCCTGGATAATTACCGTCTCTATAAATCGGAGGATACATCCTCTGTTACTAGAGTAAACACTTCCGCACGTACTTTATCTTTAATTCCTAGAATTAGTCCCAATGGCTATTATTTCGTCTAATCCCGTACTATATATGATTCTGTACTATACGTTGAATATACCATTCGCAGCCACAAATCCGGCTCGTACAGATTGTTGTACGAATGTAAGATGTCTGTCGTCGATTACGCACCGCCTCTACGTCTCTAGATTATTCAATCCCTTTGCTCTTCTCTTAAGCCAATCCTAACATTTAGGAGATAGACTCACTTATGTTAACAAGGCACCAATATCCATATAGATGATAGATATGCCAACATGTACACTAGATCCAGATCCAGAACCGCGGGTGCAAACTTACTATAAATTGGTATAAAACTGGCTGATTAAAGTACCTATGTATTTGCATTCTTCGATGCATCCATCCAATGCCAATCCGGCAGACCCATATTGACAGACTGATAAGGCCCTGCCCTAGATAAACGTTTCGAAGAAGATCCAGATAGACAGACACATACCGCCTCCCAAGCAAACAGTCAAGGAAACAAACAAACTCTCGGGCACGCACATACAGGGATATCTATATATATCCCGTGCCATCTCATCTTACCTCATGAAATACTCTCATAGCTATCTATCTATGGCCAACAGCTCATCGTGGGCCGCCAGTTCGGCTCGAACATCTGCGCGACGAGGTACAGCGGGTCCTCCCAGTCCATCTGGGTTCGAGGCTTCTTCTCTGTATACGCTTGCGCCTATTAGTCATTATCGCGTGCCTTGCGGAATTCGTTCTTCTTGATCATAAGACCGGATATTGCCAATTAAAAGAGGGAGAAAATCAATCAAGACTTACTCATCTCTTCGTACTTCCGGCACGTGTCGACCATGAGCCGTATCTCCTCACTAGAGTCGACGCCGAAGGACCTAATCAGGCTGGCTTCGCTCATGGCCAGCGGGTCGAGGTCGCCTTTGTAGTAGTGCCAGTGGCCGAGGATGATGTCGGCCGCGTGCTTAATCTTAGCCGTGGCGTCTTCGAGATCGTAGTACGTCTACCGTCGCGGCAAGTCAGTCAGTCAGACAGCCAGCTAAACTAATGCACACCGCACTGCACTTATAAATCACTAGTAAAAACCCAAAGCCGGCAAGGCAACTACCAACGCACCTTAAGCCCCTGCTCCTTCGCCCGTCTCCGGCGGTCCTGGCACGCGATCGAGACCTCGTGTAGCATCATGAACACGATCAAGTAGACCGTGAAGAACGTCGTGTCGGTGCGCTTCTGCATCAGCAGCCACAGCTCATCGAGCACCTCCCGCTTAAGCTTGACCAGCACGTGCTTGTACCCGATCGAGTCGAACTGCGCCGTGATCATGCGCGATATGAACTGCTTGCCCGAGTACGTGTGGGGCTGCGCCTTCTTGTCCATGTTCTCGTGGCCGTAGGCGACGTACGCGGACCCGAGGGTGAAGCCTTCGTCGAGCGTTAGTGAGTAGCCTGGCTCGCCACCTGTCGACGAAAAAAAAGACACCTTCCCACAAAGGAAGACGAGGTTGGTTTCACGTGGACTTACGCGAAGCAAGCCATAGCCGGAAATAATTCCGGAACAGCTTCGCCGGGTCTCCCTTGGCCTTGCCGAAGTCTTTGCGCGACGCTCTGGCGCCGTGCTGTAAACTAGGCGTAGAGAAACGCCGCGTTAGCTGTATTCAAGTTTGCGCGCTCTGTAAGCTTGCAGATATGACTGCCCTCTTGTGGGCTTACGACGACGCTAGGTAGGTAGAGCGCAAAGTGCAAGGCTCGCAACATGCTTTACTCACGCGATAGAAAACGTCCGTCTCACATAATCATTCACGCTTGTGTCCCCTACGAATCGACGGATGGCTTCCTCGGCATTCTGCTTGACATAGCTTCGATATTGGTCCGAGGTAGCATCCACGTCGGCCAGGGCGTATGCTGGCACGGCCATCCGCAGGGGCGGCTCTGTCTCGGTGTATTTCCAAACCCGGTGTTGGATGTCTGTGTTGTTCGGCTTGAATTTCCGCACATTGAGCGGGATGGGTTCGCAGAGCAACGTGGTGATGCGCACGCCGATGGTGATGACCCGCTCGTCGGCCCAGTCACCAGACGGGATATTTTCGACGCAGACGCCCGCCCATCGCTTCGTGAAACCCAGGCCGCCCACGCGGAATAGGACGACCTCGTTGAGGTTCCATCGAAGACAGGGGATCCGATGGATGACCTTCTTGGTCTCGAGCACCAGGACCTTCCGGCAACACAGACAGTTCTCTGTTTCGGGCTTGCCAGGATCGGGTATGCACTGCTCTAGGGTATTAGCCCGTGCGACATACTACAAATCGTCGTGACGTCGATGCTTTTAGGGTAACCTACCCGAATCTTTTGCATGCGGCAGCGAATACATGCCTTCCATTTGCGTGTCTTGTTCGTTTCTTCCCGGTCCTTAGGTAGTAGCTGTCCTCGAGGGCGGCGAGGCTGTTCAGGCTTTTGGCCGCCTAACACGAGCTTGTGAGAGGTGGAGGCAGTGCCCCCGAGGGCGTTAGTAAGTAACTCAGGGCCGCCCCCGAACCTGGGCTCGCCGGCCAGCAGCAAGCGACCCTGAGATGGTAGGTGGCTGGTGGCAGCGGCGCCGGCGGCGAGATCAAGCGAGAGCCCCGGTGTTTCTTCCTCGTACCAGGACCCATTGCTGCTGAAAAGACGAAAATCACCTTCGCTATAATAACTATGTACGTTAGGCGCATGCACGGGATGATAGTACGTGCCAGAGAATTTGGGGGCAGCCTCCAACAAATCACGCTCGGGCGCGTGTGGCTTCCCATGAGGAAACGCAGGCGTTCCGGGGGCGTCGACGACAGGATTGTCGAAGGAAACGCCGGAAACCCCAAAATCCGTGTTTGTGAAACCTTGATTGAAGTCGGCCACGTCGCTCCCCGGTGAAAAGTGCTCTATCAAGTCAGTTGATTGGGCGTGGGCACGGGCGTGGGTGTCGGTATCCGTGTAAGACATGGGATGACTAAGAAAACTAACAGACGAAGGAGGCAGAAGAGGCGCGATGCTATGAGCAGTAGAGGCTGGCCATTTCCCGAAAGATTTATTAGGGGGAGAATCACCGCACTCTCCACCACCACTTCCACCGTCATTTCCACTGTCCCCGACGACACCACTCTGGCGCGTGGCTATGGGGAACCCTAATTCTGCAGTGGGAGGGGCGGATATGGCAAAGTGGTCTCTGTCCTGCGCCGTAAAGCTGCTTGTTGCGACGGCATCGTGCTGGTCCCAGCCAGCGAGTGATTCTAGCGGCATGGTCGAGCCCCAACTACTCGGGTCTCCCCAGACCAGGCAGTTGCTATTGACAGCCGAGGTGGTACTCAGAGGAGGAGGGGGGAAGATAACGGGAGCGGCTAGAGCTGCAGCGCCTTGTGCCTCCCCTAATCTCGAGTAGGACTCGGGTAACGGTGAAGGCGACTTCGGCCGTAGTCTCTTCTTTCTTGTGGCCAGGCGAGGGTCGGTCATTTTGGCCCTCTTCCTCGTCGTTGGCTCGTCCATTGCCGATACCACAGTACTAAGTGCCTGGTGCGACCGAGGGGGCGGAAGAGGCCAGAGGTGATGTGAAATTAAAGAAGAACCAGCTGCGGGAGTCGGATCTTGGTCTACGTAGAAACGGAGCAAAACGAACCGAGCCCAATTGACAAACAATGAGTGTACTGCGTCCTTCTCGCCTCTACGCGCGTCCAATGTGGTCAGCCAGGCGAGGCCAGGCCGTGCCGTGACGTACTGTGCTGTGATATGCCTGTGCGGTGCGGTGCTGTGCTGTGCTGTGTGTGCCGTTGCTGTGCCTGTGGTGGGCTGGGCTGTGTTGTGCTGTGCTGTAGAACGGTGTCCAGGTAATTAGGAAAAGGCGGTCGAGTAATTTGACTCGCTCACCTTCAGCCAGTGAACAGGCGGGGATCTTGAGTAGTACGACAATCGGATTGTTTCCCTTGGTTATGTATGATGTATGATGTAAGATGTATGAGCTCGTCCCGATCAGAGCGACACAGCAAGAAACCGTCGACAGATAGATCAGATAGATAGATAGAGATAGATAGAGTTCGATAACATCCAGCCAGGTGATCTTCGCATGTACATGGAAACCTTGTACAGTGGAACAAAACGCTGCACTACAATCACTGAGGAGAGGAGGAGGAGTCAGATTGACGATGGAAGTGCCTGTCGTGTCAGGAAGCTTTGGGACTGGGCTTGGACTTGGGCGTGGGCTTGAGCTTGGGCTTGGATTTGGTTCAGGCCAGGTCAGGTCAGGTTGGAGCCGTGTGCGATGGCAAACAGCAGAGAGATAACGGACACTGAGGGGTTGTGTCGAATGAGCAGACACGAATACCGCTCAATCCCCGTGCGTCTCCCCGTCTCTCCGTCTCTCTTCACCCATTTCTTTTTGTCTCACATGGGCCAGCGAGCCCCTCTCAGAGAGAGCCGTGCGTCCCCTCCTCCCTTTTCCATCTTCTCGATCACCCATATCCTTGAGCTCTGTCTCCATATTGCATCGAATAAAACTAAATGAGCCGCCGCCACCGAAATCAGCCAGCCATTCATCAGCGATTCATCGTGGTACATAGGCCTATAAATCCCCACGCAGCCCTGTCAGCTTCTTCTAATGCCCTCCCCTGCTCCCCGGTAACTCTCTCTCTCTCTCTCTCTTTCCTAACATCATGTACTCTGCCCATGGCTGCAATTTTGTGTGTCCATCAAGATTAATACTGCAATAGCTACCCCTATTCAGCTTGCCGATGACTTTTGCATTGGCGTCGTGTAAGGAGTAAGTAGTTTGCGAGATCTCATGATATTTGTGCAACCTCGCCTGCTGAATCTGCACTTTGCACTTCAACATCCATATACTGTTGTGGATAAATTCGACAGCTTGGTTCACTTTGCAGCCCGTGCAACACAATCTGATCGCCATAAATCCGATATTGTCCAAAATGAGATAAACAGGTATCGGTTTGGTACTGCCAAGCTGTGTTGAGGCTTGTGCGAGATACAAACGTATTATCTCTTGTACCACTCGGCCACTGGTTTCATGCGAGATGTCATATCACCACGTACCAAGCACTCGGAAGCGACGTTAGACGAGAGTGTCGATATCGTTGCCTCTGTGTGACGAGTTTGTGAAGGTTAGAGATCCGTGCTCATGGATGCTCGCATCGGCCTATGACACGGAGCTAGGCAGCTCTACAAAAAAGGCGGTCACCGTCACTCCCAATCATTTTCGTCGAGAATGTTTCTTCCTGACGTGTATGTGGTCGACCCGGCGTGCTCTCCCGCGTGTCAACCGAGGCGCACGCGTGTCGCTAGGCTCGACTACTACGATATGTCGATGCGGCTACACCATATTTTGGTTGGATTCTCTTGCCTACTTACGTCGAGATATCGTTGTGGTCTGAACGTTACCCGCGATGAGGCTAGCATGAGTGATATATCGGCTATTGATTCGTCCTCTGTAGGTCCACGATGGCCGCCTTCGGGATGACAGGTATTCAACAACATATCTGCCGAGTCAGGCCCGTCTATTGCGTGAGCTGTGGCACTGTCCTGGCCACATTGAGATCGGAAAGATGCAGTGATGAGATTATTCGTCCTTTTGCGAATCAAATCCACTCCTCTTCTTGTCTGTGCCATGGAGTACGTCTACATTATGGCGATCCTTATAATAATAAGAACCTCTCGACATGGATCAGGTCTAGACTCGCCTAGACTACACCACCATATCATGAGATTTTTTTTGATCCCTGGGCTATTTTATCAAATAAGAAAATATGACAACTCACATCCGGCCTGCTGTCTCTCGTGCCCTCGGCGTCCAAAGCTGGACTAGCTATGATAAGCTAGAGGCCTCAGCCCCTTCATCTCAAGGGGACGAAGCTTCCGCACAGCCGCCACTCGGATTCCCTTCTTTTATTGATAATCTTATGGCTTGGTCTGGAGAAAATGGCGGTTTATTCGATACCCAGATTGTTGAACTTAGCCCTACAGATGTGGCCGAAGTAGAACAGGCCATCAAGTACTTCCTTAGTACGTATAGGGTCCAGCACACTGTTCACATTACATAAACAAGGTAGAGCACAAAAGAGGCTTATGCTGACTCTATAGGCCTTGGTCTGGATGGGAGCGAGGTGACAAGCGAGAATTTCCCGCTTCCTATCCTAGGCTCTCGACTCAAGGACTGCGCAACTGGTATTCACCAAGGGCGTGGACTGTGCATCGTTCGTGGTCTCACACCTGGTGCATACTCAGCGGAAGACAATACTATCATCTTCCTCGGCCTTGCCAGCTACATCGGTAGAGAGAGGGGTGTACAGAGTTCCAAAGGCGCGATGCTCAGTGAGTAGACTTGTTGCATAGGTCTGTCCTGAATCGGTACTAAACAGTTGCCCAAGCACATGTGTACGAGTCTAGCACGTGGACGGTCCCCCGCGAAAAGCGCCATGGAATCCACACAAACAGCGGCCTGGTGCGGAAGGCCCATATACTCCTATATTTACTCCCTACAGTTTTGCTGATACTCAGAAATAGCCCTTCCACAACGACATGGGATGTGAGATTCTAGCTATGCATATCCGTAACTGCGCGGCTCAGGGTGGTGAAACATACGTGGCATCGGCAGCAGGTGTGTATAATGCCATGATGAAGGCCAATCCTTGGGCTGTGCATACCTTGGCGAAACATAACTGGCCAGTGCAAGTGTGAGTGTTCAACACTCTCCATGAATCTGTAAATTCGGTCCTGCATTACAGCAGTGATCGATGCTAACAGGCAAATTCCTAGTTCGAGGCGAGGCGTTTCGCCATTCGTTCTTGCTCCGCTCCTAGGGTTCCAGTCAGGAAATCTTATCATATCAGCAGACTCGAACCGCATCGGCCCTCACCCGGCCGTTAAGGATGGCCGAATTCCTGACCTGCTGCCGGCACAGAAGGAAGCATTGGCATTGTTGCAAGAGACGGCGACGGCGCAGCAAGTGCGGCTACCCACACGTCAGGGGGATATGGTGTTCATCAACAACTGGGGCGTGCTACACGCACGCGACTCCTACCAAGACGACAACACGGTGAGTCGACATCTTGTTCGTCTCTGGCTTCGAAACCCGGAGCTCGGGTGGGAGATTCCCGAGTCGATGAAGACGCCTTGGGAGTCATCATTCGGGGGGAAGGCGAAGAAGATAGTCAACAGGCAGTACCCTGTCGAACCCATGCCGGAGTACATGGAATCTAAGTTCACCAATGGCTCTGCGGCATTCATTATGGAGGAGAGCGATGAAGACGAGGAGATGTTGTGATAGGCTGATCTTACAAGCACTCGTTCCCCTTTTCACCTCCCCTTTTCCAACTACTTTCGTTTCGCGTTTCGTTCTTAGGACTCTCGTTCTTCACAAGTGGATTCTATAGGTGACAAGAAGTTGATTGCTTTATCTTTATCTGTATGATGAGAAACTTGGGGTACACAGTTTCTTAAGTCTAGGTATCCTGTGAAATGAAGTATGTCAGTGTTGTCACGTGGGATAGCCTTGGAGAAGTGAAAGCTATTTGCCTGTTCTATCTCCATACAAATTCTACTAGGATCGGTCCACAGCAAACCCTTCCACGTCCCACAGTGGTAGAGCGCAATCGACGTGGTCCATTGAGATTCATTATGGGTACTAAAAGAATGATATCGATAAAGTAGTAATCCCAGAGCGCACGAATGAGAGTGCAGTATGACGTCTTCGTCTAGATAAGCTAAGACAAATAGATCTTCAACGATTAGATGGTGTACGTGCTCATGCTATGCGGTGTACCATGTCTCACATAGAGTCGGCTTTACAGGTCTACATGTTCTGATGCATATCGTCATTCTTCAGGTCCACAGATCTAGATTGGACTGTTGAGAAAGGACCGACGAGAGGATTGATCAGAGTCTGATCAGAGGACCAAACATCATTGCTTGTGGTCCCAAGGAGAGGTAAAGATGACGAGCGCTAGGATTGATGCTGCATGCTCCTGGTGGTCCTACAATTCTTGGCAGAGGCTGTGCAGCTTCAAAACAACGACTACAAGGTGGTGGGCCAAGATCTGCCGAGATCTGCCATGCCGGACCATATTTAATATACCTGTAATGGATCAGATAGGCATAAAAGATGGGACAGTGTCTGGTGAAAGATCTGGCTTATCATCATACCTACTACGTACACAATACTACTCGTCGGGGATTATGGAATAGTGTTACCATGTACCATAACACCCAAATGCTTCCTATTCCGAGGCGAAGTCAAGGAGTGTAGAAAGACCCGCTGATAGTCTTGACATTGACCTTGGTCTGACCTTGGCTATGTTTTGTGCACGGGGTCCCGTCAACACGGAGCGATACAAATGGTGATAATCATATAACGATAATTTCTAAAGAGGCGAGGTAGGAGTGGCCACCTAATGCTCTGGAATTCGTAAGGATAGGGACGTATTCTGTATGTGCGCGGGATACAGTGCTGCAGTCAGTATTAATCAACTGGAATGAGTTGATTGTGAAAAGTGAGTTACCGAACCAATAATTGCTTTGCTGAAGAAAATATTCTCTATTTGTTAGTTTACACCTACTCGAGTATAAGTCACAGTAGATACTATGACCCTGCACTGTACGACATTCTTAAGTACCTCTAAGTAGCATTTACACACATTGAGCATCAGTGTGCGAGATCTAACCAACAGGTAGTAGTGCAGAATACATATAGGTACGTATGGAGGTAGTCATACCCCTGAAAATCGTAGCTTCTCACTTCTTTGTCTAGCCAATCTTGGCGTCAGAACAAGCCAACTGCTGAAGTGTATGTATGTCTTCCTAGTTCTGATATGATGATTTTAACGTAGTTTACTAAATCTTGTATCACTTTCTACAATTTATATACATACTAGGTAGTTCAGTATTTTCGGTACCTAAGGTATTTGATGCATCAGGTACCTAGAAATATATATGTACTTGTACTCCGTACCTGGCTGTTAAAATTATCAGACAAAAGTGCCTGCCTCGTCTAATGGAACAACTTGAGCGTTCCTGCCTTGGCCAGCCTTGGCAAACACAGAAGTTCTTATTAACCTATCAGCCCTGGTTGGTGCACCCCTGTTGCCCCAGTCAGGCCCACTCTGCCGAGAAGTCTAGTGCAGATGTTCTGGGTCGATCAGGGGTAACGGCCGATCTCCACCTTCTCTATAGTGGGCCTTCGATGGCTCCTTTTGCTGCTTTTGGCAACATGAACTGCTGAGCAGGGCACACCGATACCATCAAAGCTGCCAAGTTAGGTAGCGTACGCTCCATCCCCGCCAGATCCCTGCTTCCACCCCTGTAACACAGGCGCCAGCAACCCACAACTAGAACTAGGTATGCTCCAGGTATGCTACCGTACCTCCTGCACTGTACTCTAGCACAAGACCCATTGAGATGACCTCGTATTATTGTGACCCTTTTCCTACCTCTTGCCTTCTCAGCATCTCGACCTCAAAACCTTAGCCGCCCATCTCTCTCTGTGGTTTTTGTCTTTCTCTCTCGCAAGCCTTGGACTGCGTCACTGGGTTGAGACATTCACTCCAGCAGGAAGCAAGAAAGACACGACGTTCATTTAGTCATCGCATTTCCAACTACACTCACGCTCCTTAATTTCCCAGACACGGGATTTTCAGAAACAATAGGTGCCATCACTCTCTTGGCCTCTTGTTTCGTTGTCGTTTACCACTAGTACATTTTAATTCGGCAACGCGGTAGTTTGTGTCTTGCGTGGGGAAGGGAACTTGAGACAAACAAGACATTCGGAAGAATTCTGGTTCATATCTGCAACTCGCACACAACCACATACCACGCTTCCACTCATCACGCACACTTTCACAGCACCCAAGTATTCTCAACCACTACCTACCTATAGCACGCTATCGACCTTAACACCACAGCCAACAGCCATCGTGATTAATCATCATGGGGTTTCTACGTGCCGCTTTGGCCTCAACCTTGTTGTTGGCGGCGGTTGATGCCACCTTAGAGCCCATTGTCATGAAGGTAAGCCAATTTACACCCATCATGCCGACACAGCATGAACATAGACGAGACACTCCAGTCGACTATCAGCAACACAGCTCGGTTTCCTCGCCAGCAAACTTTCCAACTTGGCCTATGCATTATGGACTTGCATATTAACTCGATAAATAGGGATCCAAGTTCTTCACCAAGAGCGGCGATCAGTTCTTTCTCAAGGGTATCGCCTATCAGCAGGAGGCCGGCACCGGCCCGGGTGGTGCTACTTCGGGTAGCAATACATACATTGACCCTCTTGCCACTGAGAAGACATGCAAGCGAGATGTTCCTATTCTCGAGAAGCTCGGCGTCAACGCTATCCGAACCTATGCCATCGACCCTGACTCTGACCACTCAGCTTGCATGAAGCTGCTCGACGCCGCTGGAATCTACGTCATTGCTGACCTGGGAGAGCCAGCCTTGTCCATCAATCGGGATGATCCCAGCTGGAATGTTGAGTTGTTCGACCGATACAAGGCTGTTATCGACAACCTCGGACAATACAGCAATGTCATTGGTTTCTTTGCAGGCAACGAAGTCACCAACAATGCAACCAACAGTAAGCTAGATATCTAACATCTCCTAGTATAGGACTACCACGGGAACAAGCGCCCCTGCATACCACTCACTTCAATCTTGACAGTGTAACAGACTGCTAACTATTCTCTTTAAAGCTGGTGCTTCTGCATACGTCAAGGCCGCCACCCGTGACACCAAGAAGTATATCGCCGACAAGATGTCCAAGGGTGGACGCTGGATGGGTGTCGGTTACGCTGCCAACGACGATGCGGAGATCCGTGTCCATATGGCCCAGTACTTCAACTGCGGTGACGAGGCCGAGGCCATTGACTACTGGGGTTACAACATTTACTCGTGGTGTGGCAAGAGCAGCTTTGAGAAGTCTGGCTACGATGTGCAGGTCGAATTCTTCTCCAACTATTCGGTTCCCGTCTTTTTCGCCGAGTATGGCTGCAACACGGTCGGTGGTGCCGAAGGTCGTCTTTGGGATGATACTACCGCTCTGTACTCAGACCAGATGACTGGCGTGTTCAGCGGCGGTATTGTGTACATGTACCACGAAGAGGAGAACGACTACGGTGTAGTCAAGGTCAGCGGCGATAGTGCTAAGACCTTGAAGAACTATAATGTCCTCCAAACCAAGCTCGCTGCCGTGGAGCCTTCCTCGACTGCCATGAGCGCCTACAAGCCTACCAACACCGCCGCTGCTTGCCCTGCTGTCCAGGAAAACTGGAAGGTGGCTAGTGCCATGCCTCCCACTCCTGACAGTGACCTCTGTGATTGCATGTTCAAGTCACTTACTTGCGCACCCGCTAGCAACCTCGCAGAGAAGGACTATGGTGACGTTTTCGGCTACATTTGTGAGAACGACGAGCAGGCCTGCGCTGGCATTAAGCGTGACACCGAGGCCGGCGTCTACGGTCCTTACAGCATGTGCAACCCGAAGGAACAGCTTGGTCATGTTCTTGACGCCTATTACAACAACCAGGACAAGGCTAGTTCCGCTTGTGACTTTAATGGCGCCGCTAGGGTCCAGAGCAGTCCCAAGGTCGAATCCTCGTAGGTTGAACCCCAGAGCCTCTCCCCGCTAGCTGTGTGCTAATTATCATTCCCTATGTAGATGCGAGGTTTCACTTGCGCAGGCCAGCTCTGCCGTAGCCGTGGTCGCCACAGCTACTGGTAACGCCAGTGGCTCCGGCTCCACCTCTGGGTCGGATTCCAGCACGAGCGGCAACGCAGCCCCTGGTTCTATGCCTTCGGGTCCCATCGTTACCTTGGGTAGCATGGCCGTCGGTCTCTACGTGCTCGTCGCCATGGGTGCCGGCGCTGCCATGGTCGCCTTGTAAAACCTGTATTTAGCGTCGGGGCCCATTTCCACGGGTTGGTGCCATGTACTTTTTTCGGCTTGTTCTTTTGCGGTTCTACGGATAGACATGGTCATGAGACGGCGAGAGTGCCAGGCATGGCTTCGGTTTTCATATGCTTCCTGGCGTAGCCTCTTTGATATTTGTAGGATAAATATGTTCTTGCAGCTACTCTATGGGTAGCATTGGAATTCTGAGCATTATGACCCACGACTTTAACCTAATGTTAGTATCTAATTGTGACCTTCAATAGCGCTTAACATGTTTACGCTGCTGTTATCCTATTGCGTCTTTATGTGCTACCTTTTGACTATTATACTGCATCATAAATGACCGCGTCTAGTTACATCTGCGCTATAACTGATGAATCCCATAAAATGGGTGGTAGTCTTATGACGGCTTAGGACTAACAATGGTACTGGAGACATACTGTGCGTTGAAGCACCGATATGATATCATTTTATCTAATTAGTCTACATTGCGTCTTCTCTCAATTGAACATTATCAGTGTATACCGTATGTTTATCTATGTGTTTCTCTATTATCTAGATATAGGGATTATAGCTACCCACGGACCCTTCTTGTATACATGACAATTGCTAAGTCACTTTCATGGGGTCAAAGGCTGCTCAATGCATTTCTGGGTTCCTGCGATGGGGTTTCCAGTGACATATATTTGATATCTCGGGGATGTCCCTTCGGCTACCATCAATAGATGGGGGAGTTGATAAATTTCCTCCCAGCATGTGGAAGCTAGTTGCCTAGCTATCTAGCTATCGTCCGACGAATCAGCGAATATCTCGGTGATCCATATGTGAACTTTCTCGGCGACGGGTTCGTTGTGATCTAGGTAGGTGGGTATGCTTGTATTAGTTTCGTAGTTATGTTAGGCTGTCTCCTGTCTTGTTCCCCGTCTACCCACCTGCCTCCCTATCATGACTGTATTCGAAGTCGAAAGAGGCAAGAGAGAGAAAACGAAATAGAGTAACAAAAGAGAGAGAGGAGACGCAGAGAGAAACTAACCGATGCAGAAAGCATGAGGAAGCCCGCTCTCGTCGATAACGAGGCGGGTCCGCTCGGCCTGGGCGGAGCGCTTCCGGATGAACTCGTCGCGGTAGTGGTCCGCGACCCAGTGGTCGCGACGGCCGAAAAAGAAGTAGAATTTCGGGGGACTTGGCTCGGCGGCGTCGTGCTCGATCTCCCAGAGCTCCTTGTCCCATTTATCTTCGCCTATTACGTGCATCTCGTCTTCGAATAGTTAGCGTACTATTCGCTACATGAGCGACGGGAGGAAGGTAGATGTAGGGGTATTAGAGTCGATGATGACCAGTGCATAAAGATACCAAAACCACGTACCCATCCCCAGATGCAAAGACTGCCAAACCCCATCCCGACTCTTCAGCCACCTCGCCGTAACCTCAGCCGCATGCGGCGGGAACCCGAGCGCGCGGCTCACAAACCAGTGGAGCGCGCGGTACGGCCACAGCCGCAGGAAGCCCCGCGCGACCTGATGCGCACGGGCGCCCAGCAGCGGCGCGCGGCGCAGCGCGTCGAGCTTCCAGCCGCTCGCGGACGCCGCGATGCGCTCGATCGTCGGGAACAGCAATATCGCCCTCGCGGCCGCCAGCTCCGGGGCCAGCCCCGGGTCGCGGCGCACGCGGTGGCTGACCTCGAGGGCGATGTACGCGCCCACGGAGTGCCCGATCAGCAGCACGTGGTCGTACCGCCCGCCGTGCCGCGCGCTGCCCGGGGCCGCGATGCGCAGGCGCCGCGCGGCGCGCAGGATGTGCTGGATTTGGTGCTCGAGGTTGTGCGGTTTGCGCTCTGAGGTGAAGGGGGCGTGGTCTGTGTCTGTGAAGCCGGCGAGGTTCTGCCCGTGGATGTGGAAGGTGAGGGTATCTAGTGAGGCGTTGGCGTCAAGGAGGTCTCGGAGCCAGGAGAGGAAGGGGGCGTAGTAGCCGATGAGACCTGGGTTTCCGGGCACGAAGAAGATCAGGATGTGTTGAGCGGCATTGTTGCTCGTACTAGCACTAGCACTACTCGACCGTGATGGGTAGGACAAGTGGTCAGTTTCCATGGCTAAGTAGAGTTAGATAGACGCGGCTATTACTCGATCTGGCGACTTGTCACCGAACATCTATCATGCAAGATCTTAAAGGCTAGGGGGTATCTGGATAAAGATAGCTCCCCTTTTGCTGCTTGATTATCCTAAGTAAAATGAGGCCCATATCAGCCCCTGATCAAACACCGTGACAATACATATGAGTGTATGTATCTACCACGAAGGCAAATACTAATCTAGTATTATTTTCTTATGGTGTGTATAAACCTACGTACCTACTAATATTTGTCGATAAAGCCTTTTTGACAGTTTATGCATACTTTGCCATGGATGTCCTCAGATAAGCGAGAGGATTGCATGTGATTGGCACTTTAGACATGGAGGATTGTAAGCACATCGTAGAATTGCATCAGCAGCATCTGCCTGCCAAGTAGATATATTGTGGATCTCGATCTGCTGCTCCTCGGTATGTTAGGGCATTCCGTCTCCGGCCATGTTGGACAGCTCTCGGCATGGACTTTCGGCCGGTAAGGCAGACGGGATAGCCAAATTGCGGGGCATCTTGCATTACCGAAAGTCGAAAGTGCACAGGGCATACCAGTATAGGCTGAAGGCATGGGGTACCTACAGTATAGGCCCCAGTATACACTCACTATCTAACGGCACAATGATGTATTCTTTCGCACGGAAAGAGGCAATACATGTACTTTCTTATCGAGTCTATAGCACTGTATTTCTCCAGTGTCAAGACCAGACACATGGTTACATGTTACATCCAATATCTCGGGCACGCGCCATGCCCAGATTGGTACCTGTTATCCACCTCTTGTGCTGCCTGACCTGGCCGACACCGCCCCGCCATCATCACCACCACCCTCACCACCATCACCATCATCGTCTCCATTATTACCTCTTATCCATCTTCGCTAGCTTCGGCCTACAAACCCTCATCCTCGCCTTCGGCCTCACCACGGCGGCGCGTATTTATTTATCGCTCGGGCTAAGCGCCCTTGAATATATTATTATTATTAGACTAGCAAACATATTCTGTATAGAACCCCTCCCAAAAATAATATACTTTTTTTCCCCTCTCACCACCAGCTGCCGATCCGGGTGTTCAGCCACCCCGCGCATCTGAAGCTATTTTAGCAAGCTGAAGAAGCTCAACCTTGTCACGATCGCCTATTACCTAGCTTCGTCCGAACTTGTCCACGTGCCTACTTGCCTATCTTTTCAACATTCATTCACTTATCTGCCTCTATCATCCGTCCTCTGTCATCTGTAGAATGGGATGGCTCACATCTGCGCATAAGGTTTGTTTACCCCGTTCAGCTTCCCGTCCATAAAACCTACCTACTTATGTACATAAGGTAATACATCACTACACTAAATACCTCCCTTGCCTACGCACTTTACCTGTACTCTGCCTGTACCAAAAATTCACCCTGGTCCGCCGTCAGGCAGCCTTATATTGCGTATCTCTTATTAGCCTTGCCTCATGACTCTGGGTAACCCCGGACGTCCCATATCACTATCGACCTATCGTACTCCCCTGGTCCCTTGCTAACCAATACGTGTGGTCTCTGCCTCGACAGGAATCCCACCCTCTTTCGTGACTGGTTGCTCCTCTCATTATTTGTTTATACTTTGTCGACTACCTCTGTGCGCCTTGGCTTCCTCACTACGCCTCTTTGATCGGCTGGCTGTCGCAATATATATACACACTCGCAAACGCATACGCATACACATCCGTCCGAACACGATTCTATACTCTCGTAACCTCGTCTCCCTAAGTCAAGTCCTCGACCACGCGCTTCTGCTTTGCGTTGTCTCTGCTCTCGCCTGCTGGTAGACAAATAACATGGCTACGTCAGAGCTGCGGAAGCGCCCGCAGCCAGCTGTCGATCATCCTAACAAATCCGACCCCGCCACCGAAATCGACATCGCGAATCCAGCCTTCGACCCCAAGACCGGACATCCTTCCGGTGAGGCCAAGTACGGTCGCTATCGATCGTTTCTCCGCGCGGTTACCTTCTCTTTATACTTCGGGACTGGCATTCTTACGTAGGTCTCCTAGTTCATGTCTTATGCTGCCCTAGTTTGAAGATGCCGTGTCTGACTTTCATGCGTAGTGTACACGCCTCACAATTCCTTGGTGCTCCGTTGTACTTCGTTAGCCGCGATCTTTACGATGCATATATGTCGCTGACGAAGGCATGTTTTGGCCTGTTGATCACCACCATGACCCAGTGGTGGGCTCCCACCGTTATTAGGGTCAGCGGAGATGCTTCAGTGGCCGGACAACTGAGCAAAACTCCCGATGGCAGGGTGCAGTGTAACTTTCCAGAGCGCATGGTTTTGATTGCAAATCACCAGGTGAGGAGCTGATGCCGCCCCCTTACCCAGCCTACCCTCCCTCGCAAATACCTCTCTGTCTCTCGCTGACGTTAATCATGTGGGTAGATATATACGGACTGGTTGTATCTTTGGTGGGTTGGGTACACGAGCAGCCCTCAGATGCATGGGCACATCTACATCCTCCTAAAAGAGTCGTTGAAGTGGATCCCCGTCGTTGGTCCCGGATGCATGTTCAACGGATTCATCTTTATGTCGCGTAAGATGTCCGTCGACCGCCCGCGTCTCGCCCATCGTCTCGGGAAGCTCAAGACGCGCCGGACCGCCCCCGACGGAAAGAGTTATCTCGATCCGATGTGGCTTCTGCTCTTCCCTGAAGGCACTAACCTGTCGGGCAACGGGAGAAAGAAATCCGCTAGCTGGGCCGAGAAGAGCGGGCTTAAAGACGCACAACACCTCATGTTACCGAGGAGTACCGGCATGTACTTCTGCCTCGCTGAACTCAAGGGGACTGTGGAATATGTGTACGACTGCACAGTAGCCTACGAAGGCATCCCGTGAGTGACTACATTTCACAAGAAACTGCTAAATCTCGTACTGACTGGTTCTCTATAGCCGAGGCCAATATGGCGAAGACTACTTTACCCTATCTAGCACGTATTTCCAAGGACGACCTCCCAAATCGGTCAACTTTCATTGGCGTCGTTTTGCCGTCGCCGATATACCCCTAGACAACCAAGAGGATTTCGACAAGTGGCTCCGTGAGCGATGGTACGAGAAGGACGCTATCATGGAAGAATACGTCTCCACGGGTAGATTTCCCTCTCACGGGACGGAAGGGCACATCGAGACCGAGGTCAAAACGCAGTATTGGTGGGAGTTCCTCAAGATATATATGATGGTGGGCACCTTCGGGCTCATGTTCAACATTGTTCTCAAATTGGCCCGTCTACTCGCTCGGCCTTAAATAGCGGTCCTCACACGCCTACCGTCATTTAGTCTAATGGACACGAGTTGCTCTAATGTGCTGGATTCAAATCGGCGTTTCAACAGGACAATTGGCCATGGTTATGGAAGAAATCCGGACGCCGGTTTGGTGTTCGAAGTTATAATCCATGGGTAGTGTGGATGGCCGCATTACTGCGGAGAAGCGTGCAGCTGAGAGATACCAACCAACCGAAGTGCTCGATGCCAGAAGAGCGAAAGAGAAGATAATGACTGGATGATATCATGAGAGGAAGAAAGGGGAAGGAAGGAGATGAAACGCATAGTAACCGGAGTCTTTGGTGGATTTGATTCACATTACCTATACCTGCAGGTTCAGCATGGTGTTCACGGTAACGGCTGGTGCATTTACATACATACCCGTTTGTCAGCTAGGCAGTCAATTCGAGACTTGAGATTTAGTGTTGTGTCGTGTCACAATGTGTGAACTACATCATTTTATCCATATCTTTTTGCTCTCTAACATCTATGCATTTTCCACTTGGAAAACAAATGCACTAGACTTGGCACTCCTACCTCAATTATCACATAACAACAACAGCTAACAGCACAGTCCACACAAGCAGTACAACCCCTGACATAACACCCGCGGTATCTGCGCCAGCACTCGGCGTCGGCGTGGGAGTTGGCGTGGTGTCAGTAGAAGAAGACTCATCCTCCTCACTACCAGCACTATCACCCGCACTTCCCTCAACAACCGCAATACGCCCATCAAGCTCGAAATCCACCGGACTATGCGCGCGGACGTAAGCAACAAGGACCTCGTCAAGCGTATCCAGCACCACCAACCCCTCCAGCGGCGTACCAAAGAAGTTATCCCCGCCGCCCGCGAGGAAGTCGATCGTAACCACCGTGTACTGCCTTTCCACATCCACCTCCTCGCCGGCGATGCTCAGGCTCACGAGGCGCGACCCGGCGGGGTTGGACGGGTTGTGCTGGACGCGCACGCCGCGGCTCACCTGCGCGAAGGACGTCACGGGCGCGCCGTTGGCTTGGTTCACGCCGCTCACGACGCCCTCGAAGAGGGAGCGGAGGGCGGCGCCGGGGAGGGAGACTTCGACGACGGCGTTGGAGAAGGGGAAGGAGGTGAGGATGGCGCCGCGGGTGATGGGGCCTGCGTCGATGGTGGCGCGGATGCCGCCGGCGTTGACGAGGGCGAAGGAGGCGGTGCTGTTGTTGTCGAGGCGGTATTGGAGGATCGCGCTGGGTTATGGTTAGCGGTTGTGTTCATTGGTGGCCGTTATTGTGAAAGAGATTGATTGGAAGTAGAAACAGGGGGGATCATACTCAGAGATCAGATCGCCCAGCGCGCACTCCTTCTCCTGGCAAGTGCTCTGGTCCAGAACAATATTACTCTCGCCAACGACCTCAGCCGCGAACTCCTCAAACGGCACCCGCCATGCCTTAACCTGCGCCTGAAGCCCCTCGTCCTGCTTCGTGGTATTCGTAAGATGAACCGGCGCACCATGGTACGCAAGGATCTTCCCCTCAGCATCGTACGTGACGTCGATGTAGCCCAGGTACTCGCCCCAGCGATACGCCGTGACGATAAACACCTCGTCGCCATCCCGATTCGTCTCGAGCGTCGGGTACGGGCCCTCGGCGCCCTCCGCGTCGCCCAGCAGCGTGTGCGAGTGCCCGCCCATGATGAGCTGGAGGCCGGACGTCTCGCGCGCGAGGCGCCTGTCCGCCTCGTAGCCGATGTGCGTGATGGCGGCGATGCGCGTCACGTTAGTCGTGCGCCGGATCGTGTCGATCGAGGCTTGCACGGCGGCTACCACGTCGGTGAACTTGGTGCCCTTGCCTGGGCTGCTGATGCTGGGGACTGTCTCGGTGGTTACGCCGATGATGGCTAGGCTGTGCTCTGAGAAGATGTGGTAGGGCTTGATCGTTGCTAGAGCCTGCGATCAGCACTATTGTCACTTGGTGAAGTGGAATTTGGTTGCGGGCAACGTTTTGGCTCACAATTCAGCTTCTCGTTGTCCGAGACCACGTTTGCTGACACGATGGGGAATGTCAGGTTCTTAAGAAAATCGCCCAGCTTGTCGTCTCCCGCATCCCATTCATGGTTTCCGAGGGTCATGGCATCAAACCCGATCTAGAGATCCCGTGAGTTTCCAACCCAGGCAATTTAACGAGCTCTCTTGAGCAGAAATATAGTCGCCTACCTGGTTCAGTGTCTCCGCGATCTTCTCGCCACCGTAGAAGGTATAGAACAGCGTGCCCTGGAACTCGTCGCCGACATTCAAGACTAAGCTGTCGGGATGATCTGGACGAGTCTCGTCTAGCACCGTCTTGACGCGCGCATAGCCTCCATAGCAGCCCCTCTCAGGCCTCGTGCAGTCCGTGCCGGAGGAAGAAAACTGGTCTAGATGCGCGTGGACGTCGTTAATATGGTAGAACGAGATGTTATAGTTGCCCTCGCCGTCGATGAACCGCTTGGTTGCGCGTTTACTGTACAGTGAGTCTTCGGCTGAGCTGAGGCCTGCCACCGCAAGGGACAGGAATGACAATATTGCGCGAACCATGGTTATTAATCGATGCTATTAACCTCTTGATGTTGAATCGCAGCTTCAATTGACATGCGCTTGACTGGGCGATCAATCCCTAAACACAGACTCTCCTAGCTTCATCTAAGGCACGATGACCGCAGACAACCTACACTTTCACAGCACAGTCGCGGGGACAACGGATAAAGTTTAAATAAGCATGTTGATTGTCGAGGCTGGCACCGCGCTCTTGGCGAATACGACACATGCTGCAACTGATTAGCTATGTCTCCCCAATGCTTCCAGACAAGGAACCATATTCTATATTGCATGCTGTATAGCGGGACTACCAAGTCCAAGGACATACAGTGTCTATCTAGAACCAGGTCGCTGACCGATGGTTGAACCTATCACCATGCTCGTAAGCATCACGCCTAGCCAGAAAAGCCAGGAGCAATGAAATGCCCAGCCTTGGCGACAACCAGCCCAGCTTCCCAGCGGCGCGGACACGCTTGGGGACCAAGCACTATTGAAAAGAGCCAATCTTCTTGTGAGTGCATTGTGATGCATCTCTTGGGCTCTCATCGGCCTTGTCCGATCTTCTACACTAGAAAATCTCGTGGTCATTCTCCTTCTCACGGACAACACCAACGGAGTTGGATCTGAAGTCTACTAATAGATAAGAAATGCCGGAAAGTTGCCAGAACAGGTCCTTGGCCTTTCGTGCTCAAATGCGGGATCTATGTCGTATACGTACAGCCATCTCTCTATCATATTCGCAATTTTAGAACACTATACGATAGTTAGCCTTGATCGTGCACTTGCATTAGGCAAACCATAGGGTTAGCAAGTTGCGGTAAATCGATGTGTTCTCGAGAGATAGCAATAGTTCGGTAGTAGTCGTAGGACATGATGTGATTTCTTTGCCTATTTTTATATATATAGCAAATATTGACATCCACGGAATAGTACAAACATATCTAAACGAATGATCGAATGATATTAAGTTGTAGTACGTTAACACAGGAGGATCTGACAGCACTTCTGGTAATTCAGCACCCGCGATAGGTGTCTTAATGCACAGTTGCGGCTTCGATCTTATGTGTAAGCTCGCCGATAGGTTGTGAGTAGCCGCAGGTCAACAATTATACGTGGCAAAATGTTGTGTTCCGGCGGGAGAGACTTGCTTACTAGATGGATGATTGGTTAAAGAGAAGAGAAGCTGAAACTGTTAAGAGCCGCAAATAGGTGACGAGACTGCGGTAACGAGCGGCTCTGCGGTACTACGGGATACTACAGTACCTATCAATAGGTACTCAGACGTATTCATCTAGGACCTATCCAGATGCTAGTATAGTAGGTAGTTAAGCTTACCTAACTTTTCTTCACTTTAGCTTAGCACGGCGCGTAGCGTCTCGTCTTGATTGATTGCCCCGTCATTCTCGACCTGGCGTTACGCCGAGGGCGCGGCAGTTTGGGCTGACTGTATTGATTGACTGGAATTGATAGTCCAAAGACGAAATGGATTGACGTGCATAGGCATCCCTTTCCGAGCAACTACATACCTCTGCTACTTATCTCTTACGGGGGCTACACAGGTGCCTTTAACTGACAGCAGTGAACAGCAGAAGAGTGCATTGCCAATGCTCGGCGTGCCTCATTACCCAGTCTTGGTGCATACTGTCAGAAAGGCGTGTGCAGCATTGATTCTGCATCGGGGAAAGAAATATGAAGAAAACCAAGCATGTTGGCGGGAAAACAGGTTGCTGCCTCTATTTCTTATACCTGGAACTTACCTATCTAATAGGATCGATACGGGCAGAATATGGGGATATCCTTAAGCGAGCTGTGCAGGTTTCCTTTCCGATAAGTTAGATAAAGTCCGGTATATATCCAGGTATGTACGTATGAGATGCTAGATTAGCGGATTGATGATCTCCTGGATGTGTCCTGGATAATCGAATCAGTCCGGGGCGGTTGAAGGGTACGAAACACCTGAATTGAGGCGCAGTTAGACGGTAGGCCCCCATCTTCACACAGCATGAGTTTTGACACACTGGAGGCTCAACAAAATTGATTGGGTCTTGGTCTCGCGCTTGTGCTAGGCATTGTAGCTCTACGACGATGCGATTGGATTCGGAGACTTCCGTCGGGTGTGGGATGTTTTGGCCACTATCTTCTGCGCATGCTGTACAGTATCTACGTAGGCGAGATAGGTACTGCGTAGGGTCTCCAGACAACTAATGTACCTGTAAGTAGGTGCTGTGAACTGCAGCTGCAAGGCACCGGGAATTGAAGTGAACAAGCTTGGCAATTTACCCCACGTAGCCTTTTTACAATGTTCCATGTTTTTCGTACTCGGTTTTGAAAGTAGCCAATCAAGTCCCGATTTTTGGCTAATTCAAGCCAAATTAGGTAGCAGCTACAGCAATACATGCCAGGTACACACGGGCCGCTACCCTATCTTTCTACCTCTATTTTACAGAATACATGTACCTACAAGTAGGCGCTTTCTTTGCTCTACAAACATAGAATAGGTGTGTGTACAGAATAGGTACCCTTTATCTACCCCGGCACGCAGAGGTGGCGTGAAAGGAATCATACTATACAAAGAGAGATCTCCTTTATCCCGCTCATCTATATCTCATGCATGCTCCTCGAAGACACGAAGGAAGCTGTCAGCGTTTAGATATTTTATTGTTGTTGTCTAATCGGTTAATCAATACCTACTTTAGTTACATTCTATTTTCTGGTTGTCTTTCCTTCCCGCACTCTCATTACGCGTACGCATACTTAAAGTCCACTATAGCACATCTTAGGCTATCGCATGATCGATCCCCACTGGATCGTCCTGCCTTGTTGCTACTCCTGGATTCCAGTCCCGTCTTTGCTACTGCCACTTTACGTGTCCCGTACACAGTGACTTATATAACCCCTTCTTGTCGTATTTCGCGCTGGAGACGTGAAATCCTTCTTTCATTCTGTTCTGTTCTACCATCACTCACTCACTCACGCACTCATTCACTTGTTCTGTTCCGTCCTGTGGTGTTTGCTCGCCCTTTTCATGCCCCTCCTAGCCTGCTTCGGAGCTTTTACGTTTATTTACTACACTCCACCACCAATCAACAACAACTTATGCATACAGAACACAGCACGCGACCTTCTCCATAGACTCTAGAGCATTAGCCGTCCCCACTGGACTTCGTACAACCTCCAGATTAACAACCCAATTAAACAATAATAGGTACTCGTATCGAGTCTCTCGTCAAGAGCAAAGCCCCCTAGACGAGCTCTACCCATCCTCCAGATTTCTCCACCATCCAGGAACCAACCCTTGGAGCCCCCGCCGCCAGCAATCCTAGCAATCCCAGAAACTCCAGTAATCCCTGCATACTGCGCGCTGCAGACTGCAAGATTCTGCCGCTAGCGTATCTAGAATCGCGCGCTATCTCTGCTGGTATCTGTCGAGAAGCAAGGGTCTTGTTACGCCACGCAAGTCTGATAATTCCAAGCCTGGGGTACCTTGGTAGCTCCCAGCCCAACTGAGAGACGGTTAATATCGAGTCTCTCCCTTATTACGACCCAATTCCCTCTCCGGGCCTATCTAGTCGATTCATCTTTTCTCGGAGTTGACGCAATAAACTCAACAAGAGCATAAAGCGAAGAAAGGAAGAACTGCTGTCAAGATGTTCACGAAGAAAATTGATCGAGCCTTTCAATGGGCAGGCGAGAAGATGGGCCACGAGGCCAAAATCACACACTCCGATGACTTTAAAGTCTTAGAGACCGAAATGGCTTTGCGATACGACGGTATGTCATGCCTAGTCTAGACCACCTTCTGGTCATAGTGCTACCATGCGTCGTGAGGCTGATAATTGCTAACTTGTGCCTCTCTGGACAGGTATGGACCGCCTCCAGAAGTCGATGAACGTCTACGTCAAGTCGCTCTCGCGCCGTGGCGAAACCTTCGAGGACAAGGAGAAGGGACTGCCCGTTAGCTATCTTGGTCGGACAATGATAGCTCACGGCGAGGACTTCGAGCCAGAGTCCGAGTTTGGTAATTGCTTAATTGGTATGTTTTTTCGATCAACGACAAGGCCTTAGTGCTGTTAAAGAGTGAGCATCCACTAACCACAAAACACCACACGCAGCAATGGGAAGAGCCAACGAGCGAGTCGCAGGAATTCAGGAGAGCTACGTTGCCCACGCCACATCATACTGGTTAGAGGGACTAGAACGATCGTTGGCAATGATGAAAGAATACCAGGTTCGTCTCTATCATGACTTGAAGCTCTACGTAGGTGGGGAAACCCGAGAGCTAACGTCAGGTTTAATCAGTCTGCTCGGAAAAAGCTCGAGAGCCGTCGTCTAACATACGAGGCGAGTGCGACCAAGATGCAAAAAGCGAAGCGCGAGGATTTCCGACTAGAGGATGAGCTGCGAACATCAAAAGCTAAATATGAAGAGTCATCTGAGGACGTCTACCGTCGCATGGCGGACATTAAGGAAGCAGAAGCCGACTCTATTCGAGACCTAGGAAACTTCCTCGATAGCGAACTGGACTACTACGAGCGTTGTGCGGAAGAACTTCGGAGAGTCAAGAGGGACTGGGTAGGAAACCAGACACAAGCAAACTCGGGTTCGAGGACTTCCGACTTTGGCTGTGTCAGGCGTCCAACGAACCGATCCTACACCGAAAGCAACGATCGCGCCGAGAGATGGACAGGTCGACAAGACACTTCGGACCGCGAGACAACTCCTGAGCCGGTTCGGATGCCTATTCGATCCAACCCCTCCACTGCGAGAAACACGGCGGCCCCTGATGTCGTCCGTCCCAGCATGAACCGCGCTTCTACTGTAGCTTCATACCGAGAGCCTCCCCCTGTGCCGGAAATATCCGTCCGCCAAACCAACACCATACCTTCAACCAACGTCGGCAGCTTCCGCAACAACTTGCGCCCTGTTAACAGGATCCAGACCAACCAGAACCTGAGTCCAGATGGTTACGGCGACGATTACGACACGGCGACGAGCAGCGGGAGTCCGGAATACGATCGCAGCGAGAGCCCCGCCACTAGCTACGGAAGTCTAAGTCGAACTACGAGCAACACTGCGCTTCGTTACGCTGCTACTGCGGCGCCGGGGAGTGCTAAAAAGGCGCCGCCCCCACCCCCTCCGAGCCGATCAAAGAAGCCGCCACCGCCTATCCCGGCCAAGCGAGACGTCGCGTATTAAGGCTACGGGCATACTGCGGCAGCATATTCACGAACCACGATTGTGCGAGAATAGCTTTGTGGTGTTAGCCATATAAATGTGTAACGAACCGACTTGCTAAGCCGGAAGAAAGAAAAAATAAGGGTGTCATGGTTTTGTTTTTTTGTGCAATGGGTCCCTTCAAGAGAAGTTGACAACATGACCAGGAAGGTCTGTCCATCTAGTGGCGTTCGTGATTTGGGCAGAATAGGGGAAGCTCGCCGGAGCTGTCGAGAAAGGTACACACAACAAGGGATAAATGAATTATGGACTGGTTCCTAGTATCCCCTAAATATTAATATTCTAAATTCATTTTTACGACCCTTGTCCTACGTTATGATTGCGTTTTCGTTGATGTTTTCGTCCATTGAGTAGCTAGTGTAGCACGTCGAGCAACAAACAGTACATAGATAAATTGAGAACGTGAAGTGATTTCTCAACGTGTCTTGATTCTGCGGGTATCTATAAAAGACTAGCATTAAATATCATCTCTCATCATCATGGCGTATCTTAGCCCACACGAGACACAATCCTCGTACATCTCGGCCGTGGCGCTCTATTCTCTGTACTCGAGTCTAGTATCTATCGCGAGATCGATGGATCATGCCATTAGGGCAATATGTTTCAGTTCACTGCGGTGGTTGTTTAGTTTTAGCTCTAAGGCTCCTCTCGAGACGGGAAAAGAAGGAGAGGGAAGGGGAGGGAAGGGGAGGGAAGAAGAAATGAACGCACGCCTGAACCTGCTCCCCAACCTTCATAGCCGGATATACCGTCGCCTCGCCCTCATCCCGTCCAGCGGCCTCCTGCTCCCTACGCACCTCCTCCGCGCGCGCCGCCAGCGCCGGGATCGGCACCAAGTCGAAATCGCTCGCCAGCGTCCAGAAGAACGTGCTGCTGATCCTGATGGCGGGGCGCTCGGGGAACTGCGCCCTGCGGGCGGCGAGGGTGGCGAGGGTGGCGTCGGAGACGACGACCTCGTGGAAGCCGGCCTTGACGAGGCCGCCGGTCAGGTGCTCGAGCTGCTTGCCGGCCTGCACGAGCAGGTGGTTCCCGCCGGGGGGCATGGACACGGCGATGCGCCGCCCCGTGTTGCGCGCCCAGATGTGTAGACCTGGGTACCGGCTGCGGCCGTGGATGGTGAGGAAGTTGAGGTCCGTGTGGAAGCCTGCTAGGATCGTGTCCTTGGCGCCGTACTTTTGCAGGTCGGAGGCTGTGGGGGCGAGGAGGTGGGGGCTGGGGGGGTTGTGAGTAGGGGAGTTGAGGGATATGTGGATGGTGGATAGGGGTGAGGGAGGAGGTTGCTTACCCGTATCGCCCTGCGTCGCTGAATGTCGAGGCGGGCAGGCCCATGCCTACGGCAGCCATCTCCGCGAGGGCAGAAACACTAGCACACCCGTCAGTCAGTCCGCCCATCTCCCATCCCAACCCATCATCTACTCACGCGCTCTTCATGCTCTCCCCCCACTTCATCATAACCGGCCTCCACCTCTCCCGAATGCCCTCCGCCCCCGGAACCACGTTCTCGGCATGCAGTCCCGGAAACGCCGTCGCATACGGCGCCGGCTCGCCCATGCGCCAGAAGAAGCGGCACTTGGGATCCGGCTGGTGCCCGCTGATGTCGAGCGGGCGCTCCGAGGGCGCGAGCCGCCGGATCACGTCCAGGCAGGGCGCGTCGACGGCGCACTTGGGCTTCTCGGTGTGCTCGAGCGTGGCGCCCACCTGGTAGTTGACCTCGGGGCGCTCGTCGCGGCGCAGGCGGGCCGCGGGCTGCGCGAAGTAGTCCTCCATGAGGTCCAGGAAGGCCGCGTTGTCGGCCTCGGCGGCGCGGCTGTCGCGCAGCACGAGCGCGCCGTAGGTGATGAGGGCGCGGGCCGCCTTGGCGCATTCTGCGAGGGCGGCGGGGGAGGTGGGCGCGGCGAGGAAGATGTCTAGGTCGATGATGGGGAGGTCCATGGCTGGTTCTTCTGTTAGGGGCATGGTGGGCGGTGGTGTGTTATGCTGTGTTGTGTTGGGTGGGTGTTGTATATTGTAAGTCGATAGATTCCAGTCTTCTAGATATCTAAGTATATTCGAGGCGGGGTTATTATTAAGAGGGGTGAATAGAATAGTGAAAGGGGTAAATGCGCTTCTGAATGTTGATGAATAAAGTATACACAAATCAGTCGGCTTGAGTTAGAGTTGGCTACCAACTTGGATGGAACATAATGTTTATATATTATAGCTTGCTTGGGGATTAGAGCTCCGAGGCACTTAAATACATGCTTCTCAATATGATCAGTGTTGCCGAGCTGGTGACACGATCGAATCCTTTTACACTTATCCATCCATATTCTACCTACCTAGATAGGTAGATTAACGCTCTAGATTTGCTGACCGAGGTCATGCATACCTCCTACCTATAGCTAGATTGGGTATATGTCTTCGCTCTAGATAGACTTTTCTTCCATCTTCATGTTGCTTGCACAGGGGAGAAAAGGCAGAGGTACTTATCGCAGATAGCAAACTCGAAATTCAGAAACCGGCTATAGCCGCTTTCCGAGGATTCTGAACTGGCCAGTACTTGTCTTCCGTATGCAATTGCCTATCTAAGTCTAGGTTAGGTCACATTCCAACGTTTACCGGCGGAATCTCTATTAACCAACTAAATCTTGACCATTACCAAATTTCGAGGCTTAAAACCTAGTACCTCTGAGATAGGTTTTACCATCCTGAACCGGAAAGGGACGCCAACCTGAGCCACGCCGCTTTTAGCCCCGCTCTTTCATAGCCCGATATGGACAAAAACTTTCATAATCTCTAATACACATTTTACCTTAATTGCACAAAAGCAAAGACCGTTTTATCGTAAAACGGATCTTAGTACGCATTACCAAGTCCGTTTGAGTAATCCGTTTGAACGACTTCTTAGGAAGTCGTTCGAACACGATCAATCCACCGAAGTTGGAAACACCTCGAACCAACACCCTGTACTACCACGTCGTTGGCAATCTGCAGCTCGAACCAACGCTGTACGGCATGGTCCGTGCGGAAAAGGAATTTTGAACACAAAAACAAAAACAGAAAGCAAATACTCAATTTCGGCCTCTAATGTACCGTTAGCTACATCGTATTACATCCCTCTCGCTTCTTTATAACTATGCCAAGGATGACTTCGGAGCCGCAGCTTTCTGGACGAAGAATCCAAGTTATTGGAGTCATCGGAGCGGGAAAGGTACGTCCACTTATACCCCGTATAGAATATCATGTCACTGTATCTACTCGTCTAATGCTGCATCCTGACGCTAGAGTACTTTCGCACGGCGACTAGGCAAGCAGCTTTCGATACCAGTATTAGAACTGGACTCTCTTTTCCACCAGTCCAGAGCCGGTGGCGTCCTGTCGGAAGACGACGCCCGACGTACCGTGCAGGCTCTCGTCGAGTCAAACGACGAGTGGATTCTCGACGGCAAGTACGTTGTTGTAGTCCCCGTACGGAGGAATTAATGCTCAGTTAAGGCACAGTCATTGGGTTCAGTTGAAGGACGTATCCTACAGTATAGCGACAGACATCTTATGTGAGAAAATAACCACATGGTATGAGCGACTGTTCATCTGCTGATTTGGTATTACCCTATTTGCTTAGGGATTGATACGCCACTGCCATTGACTCTATGGCGTGTAATTACGCGCACCATCTGGGGTAATTGCCCTTCCCCCCCAGCGCGCTTCTCACTATTTCAGCAAAGGTTCGCTGATGACCAATTTCGTGCTGACCGTTGATTGCAGAAGTGCTGACCATCCCCGGTGTTCTGCGAAGGGAGCTCTCAGGCAATAGCTTGATCGCAATGTCGCTCAGAGTCCGAGCGAAGAAACACGCGAACTGGAGCAAGCGCGTCGGGGCGGATCCCAGGTGGAAACGCCTAAGCGGCTGGTATGGTCGTGAAAGCTTCCTGGCAAGAGTGAGAGATTCGCTTAGAACACTCTAGGATCTCAACGACCTATGATACATGCAATAGGGCGGGTAGTATACTCATTTGCAAGTCAATACAGGGAATCATAAACAACTTTAAGACGTAGAAGAAGCTCACCTGAAAGCACTCATCGAACTTCCTAGTCCATATCAGCAACGAAACACAACACGAAAAGATGATCTCTACCGGAAGTATCTCTGCGGTATCGTCTTATTCTATTTAAGATGATTGTAAAAGGAAAAAGCCAGGCGGTAAAGGCGCACTCTACGAAGCAAGATAATCGCTCGAGGCGCGGGAAAACTTCATGTATCGGTATTAACTGGAGCGCAAATAATCTAAGCCCTACGTGATCAGCAACCGAGCCTGAGAAAAAGCGGCAAGTGCGCTAAGCCTAGTTCACTGCATGCTTGGCGTTTGGTAAAACATAGAACCTAGGTAGATTAAGTACTCTGTAAAGCCTGCCTACATCTTTCCTTAAGTAACCCCGCCTCTTCGGCACCGTGACTTTTTCTTTTTCAACCCTTGCGGGCTCCACTCTCCCCTGCCTAGATTGACTATTAGCAGCATATTATATATTTAAGCAACTGGCTATTATTCTAGGCGTTATATCTTATATCTATAAATCAAGTAACATCTCCGGGGGAGGCGAAGTATGCATACTTTAAAAATACCCAGTATTGATTTCATCAGCTTATTGCCCGGACCTAGTGCTTATCTACCCGTAGATTCACGGTCCCGAAAACATTTGAAGAGATAATCTCCGTGCTGTTACTCGTAGGCGTATGCATACGTGTGACAGATCTTATCAAGTTACCTACATACTTACCCTTTCAAATTGCTTACTAACACGAGGGGACCCCATCTTTGGGCGCTCTCATATGATCCTGTAGGTAATCCAGATCTAGGACTCGAGGTTTAATGATAAGAGTCTCGGCTAGCGTTTCTAGACTCTAGACAGTTTGTTATGTTACAGCAAAAGTATGGCGCGTTCTTGTCGAATTTGCCTGTTCGAAGTTAATATGAAAAGGGGTTTTCTAGTGTAATAGAAGAGTCTAGTAACACGCGTGTAACATGCTGTTCTCTTGCAACAGATGGCGCTTGTAATATCCCTAACCGCGGATCGCTTGAAAGGTTAGATAGAACCACAACGTTCTACGCAGCGTACAGTGGTTGTAAGTACAGAATAGGTAAGCAAGCAGGTGTTCGATAGGGGTCTAAGTAAAAGTAAGTAAGTAGTGATTAAATGAATACCTAAACCGCTGCAGCCAGCCGGCACAATACCTAATAAAAATACTGGTTGCATCTCTGTCACCTATAATTAGGTACGCATTACCAAACTACACAGCTCCTTGGTTCATCTCCAAACCTTGATGCTTCATGGTATGTCTTTTGTGCCTCTTGTGCCTTTTGTGCCTTTTGGTGCCCGCTGCGCCCTCTCTATCGACTCTCTATCGACTCTCTATTCGCCCTCAATTTGCACACCTTGGATGCGTGCCCTGATTTCTCGGGCAAATTAGCGCCAAGCCTCATACCGATAGCATGTCAACGGCGAATAGGGTCGTGTATATGTTGGAGATATTGACTGCATTAAGCATTAAGGTCACAGTAGGATTTCCCCTTGAGCTGACTGACACAAACCGCCCCTCCTCCGGAATGTTACGTACACATACCTGCCGTCGTCGCTCGGTGCCGTCTGGGAGCCTGATGATGATGATGCGGCAGGCCGTCATGCAGCTATTTATGTATCGCGGGTTTGATGTGCGCTATTCCCGGAAGCCATGAGGCTCTTAGATAGATGTTCTGTGAAAGGGGAGATGGTTGCTGCTTTTTCTGGCTCTCTTGACTTGCCGAATTCAACTACGCCACGCTATCCTACTTTAGCTAGATTCTAGATAGCCTTCTGAGTCTTCCGAAACTATTCCTCACATATTCCAATGCTTCTTCCAACCTCCCCCAAGAGACCTTTCAAACGGACGCGAACGGGATGCTTAACATGCAGGGAAGACGGATACAAATGTGATGAGCAGAAACCCAACTGTGGCCGGTGCATGCGGCTCGAGAAACAATGTCAGGGCTATGGCCTTAGGCTCAAGTGGCAGAGCCCCATGAAGCCGCCTCAACAGGTTAAGAAAGCCCCTAAAGGAGCCCGCAACCGAAAAGCATCATCAACAACAACTTTAACTTTGGCCAGGCGACAGTCCCTGCTCGCGACGACAGCAGCAGCCGCCGCGGCATCACCATCACCTCGCGCTATGAGCAGTGGAATCGCGCCACGATATGCGTATCTGCTCGACCACTGGGCAAATACCCTGGCCTCGCTGATCACGATGGCACCGACGAGACAGAACCTATTCCACGTCCATGTGACCCCCATGATCACCGAATCGCCGGCCCTCCGCTCGGCGATATGCTTCATGGCTGCGCGCCACCTCAGCGTCTTGAAAGCGGATCCTTTACTCCTGAACACCGCGACCGAGCTGGAGACCGAATCCGTTTCTTCGCTGTGGAAGACCATAGACACAGCCAACCCCCTCGTCTCCCTCGCCGTCGTCATGGTCCTGCAGATCACCAACCGCCTCTTCACCACCAACTCCGGCATCAACCACCTCAAGGGCGCCAAGGGCATCATCGAGCGCGCCCACCCGCGCACCTGGGACAGCGACGCCGGCATCTTCCTGCTGAGCGTCTGCTCCTACCACGACGCCATCGGCTCCGTGTCCCGGGGCGCGCCGCCCGTCATCGGCTTCGGCGGCGGCGACATCCCCTTCCTGGGGGGCCTGGAGCCCGTGGGCAGCCTCAAGATGCTGTGGCTCGTCATCGGCCAGATCAGCAGCATGAACACGCGCGACGAGGGCACGCTCGACGGCCAGGGCAGGGCCATCGAGCTCGCGCTGCGCATCGTCGACACCGCGAGCCGCGAGGGCGACGCCGCGCACACCATCCACGCCTACAAGGAGGCCGCGTACATCTACCTGCACCGCTTCTGGCAGAACGTCGGGTCGCCGCACCCGCGCACCCTCAAGCACGCGCGGGACTGCCTGCAGCACCTCCTCCAGGTCCCCGTCGAGTCGGCGCTGGTCGCGGGACACCCGTGGCCGCTGTGGACGGCGGCCTGCGAGACGATAGACGGCACGCTGCGAGACCAAGCGCGGAGGCGCGTCAGGGCTATGTACGAGTACAGGCATCTGCCGTCGCTGGAGCGACTCGAGCAGGACCTCGAGGAGGTCTGGAGAATCAAGGATGAGGAGCGGGCTGCTACTGGTATTGACAAGGTCGACTGCGTGCAGGCGGTGCTTACTTTACGGCACAGGGAAGCCGATCTCGAGTAGGATACGATCGTTACGTGAAAGGAAAGGACTGGTGGATTCTGAAGATGGATATTACGGGCGCCATAACCCGGCACATTACTATCCCTACACGTCCGATCGTTTATCCAAGAAAGGCTTGAGGTTAATTCTCGCTTTTTGGGCCATCGGATGTATAAAGGGGGCTACTTTCGATACTGGGTAGCTCATAAGTATGAGCTCAGAATCTCAATGTATCAAACAGGGCAATAAGCTAGCCCCGAAGCGAGGGCTCTAGATCTACTAAGGTCGGCTGAGCCGGCACCGATTCAAAGTTATATTTATATTATATAGACGTCAAATATACTTTATCCTGCATAATTTTGCTGTTGTTCTTTTGCTTGTTCATTTTACCCTTTTTAAGGGCTGAAAAGTCGATAGAATGAGGCCTTCTATCTAGATCTAATATTCATGATTAATTTAGGAGGAATTAGGGGTCACTCCACTATACCATTTGATCTTCGAGTCATAGAAGTAAAAACAAGGCTCCGTACGCTTCAGTAGGACATGGCCTATGTTCCGTAGATAATATAGGGGCTGTTTGACATGGTTAGAAAGCAGTCGATCATGGCAACGGCGCTGTAAAGTCGCTGTCTATGCCTTACCTACACTAGCTGAGTATTAAAGTAGCCCCTATCTATGGCCAGAGCCCTGAGTAACGTAATAAGCAACGTCAGGTACGTAGCGACGTCGCCTCGTAGCGGATCAGAACCAAGGTGTGCATTGATAACAAGACGGACTATGCCAGTACCAGGCGATGCTAACGGACATTTCCGGCGGCTCTTAGATTTATTAATATCCTCAAGCATCTGTAAAGCCGGAAAGATCTAAACAAATGTGTAACATTATAGGGGATTGAATATAATGGCATAAAAGGTATCGAATTCCTCTGATCCTGTCCACCTATATTTATGGCTCAGTGCTACCGTAGCCCCCAAGACCCTTCTAATCAGGCAGGTTTGAGATGGATATTCTTCTCAGGCTGAGAGAATCACACTCTGGAATATCTTGAAACGTAGCCGCTCCGAATTCGGGTTAGTTGACCGTAAACCACCTTGGCTACTCGCTAAAACTTGACATACGCCCTTGTGTTCACTTCAGACGACGACGTCTGCGATCAGATCACTAGGCCTCGTTACGTTATTTGCCTCACCAATCCGTGCGTCCACATAACCAGAGCCTCGACAACGACCGTCCGAGCTCCCAGGCCGACCGGCAAATACGGACCCCCTCCACAGAGCCGCCGAGTCCCGCCCCCAAACTAGAGCAAAGCATACGCCGCAACACAAGCAACAACAAGCGCAACAGCCGCCGACCCGCAAACCCTCGACCCCCCGGACCCCGCCCCCGGCCCCGTGCTGCCAGCCTCGACATCCCTCGCCGTGACGCACGAAAGCTGCACGGTAGGCCGCGCATCATCGGATGCGTTCGCGCGCAGATTCCACCCCCAGATCGTCATGACGGGCCACGTCTTGCCCGCGGCGTCCTCCCACGCTGTCTTGTCGCCGGGATCATGCAGGTCGGAGGCCGTAACGTAGACCTCCGTTCCGTTGATCGAGTTGAGAGGGAGTTCTGCTGCCGTTAGTTACTATGCCTCCATTCATAGGGTCTTATATACTATGCCAATAGTGGGTAGTGGGTAACAGGGGAGTGAGAAGGGAGTAAGTAGTAGGTGAAGCCACGCACGCTGCACATTAAACGCCCCCGTGTTAATCCCCGCACTACCGCAGCTGTCCGGCGTCGCCGGCGGCGTGCCATAGCACTCCTGGGCCCCGGCGAACTTGTCCGCGTACGCGGCCTCGAGGTCGGACACGCACTGCGCGGAGAGCACGGGGCAGGCCGCGTCCGCGCCGCTGGTCAGGTTCGCCTGCGGCGCGTTGGCGATGACGACGACGCAGATCTTCCACGTCGTCTCGTCGAGCGCCGCCTGCGTCGCGAACGTGGCCCGCAGGCGCTGCGGCGCTTGCAGGAAGATGCTCGTGCCGGTGAAGGTCTGGCCTGTGGCGTTGGAGGGGTACATGATTTGGGAGTCTGGGCTGTTGAGCACAGTCAAGTTAACATTAGCATGGGGGTAATACCAAGGTGTTAGCCATGAAGTATAGCAATCGAACTTGCTGTTGACCCCAAGGTGGCGGGATGCCTTACATGTCGCTCGTGACGTTGATCCCTAACTGCCACCCGTCGACCTGCGTGCTCGGCCAGGGAGTCGACACGTCGAACCCGACGACGGAGTTGCTCCCCGTCGCATTGGGGCGCGCGAGGTTCGCTTCCCAGGTCGCGCGGTCGAACTGCACCGCATTCCCCGCCACGATGGCCCCGCCGCCAGGCCAGCCCGCGAGACCGCGGACACGGGGCAGGAGGGACAGGAGGAGGGCGTGATGTAGCACTAGCATCATCGTCGTAGTCTTTCCGTGCTAGCGGAGAAGCAGTCTAAGTTTGTAGTAAATAATACTGTGCCTCATTTCAGTCCGCGATGGGCTTGTGAAGCTCTGCACGACCCAGGTTAATGCCCCGAATAGCCATCTTCTTAAGACTATTGAGTGTTTCAGATGTTGAAGCGGCGTGGCTTACCGATGACGAAACGGGAACCGGGAGCGCACATGCGAGTATGCTTGGGCCATTCGTATAGGTATGTGCGTCCCGTTGACCTGACAGGAGGTTAATTCCCGACATGCGGGGTCCATGATGAATGTACGACCGCCCGCCTCCGAAACCTTGGTTTTGAGGTCTGACAGGCCACTATATACGTGACAATCTCCATCTGGGTTTATGTAATGGAAAATTGCTAGTGGCTCGACCTAAACTACGCATGATTTAAATACGAGACTACCCTATGGGATTCTTCGCCAAATTGCTTTTCATACATTCATAACTCTTCATATCCCTGCTGAGTGGTTCCGAGTACTTACCTAGTTCAATATACGAATTCACTAGAAATACTCTTTGCGCTGTGTTGTTGTTCTTAAAGACCGCAAATCATGCTTGGGGCGAATGATATACATACCCGCTGAGGCATGAGGGGCATCGGAATCTTCATGTAGTAGATTCACTGACTGGCGCATTTGTGCGACAATACACGCTATCATTGTCCTTACTTTGCGTAGTTTTGTCTATTAACGTTTTAAATGTGGCTAATGTAGTTCTATCATTGGTAACTCGGCAACATGCATATATAGTTGGTTGATTAGGTCACCATGAGCCCCTTGTTCCTACAATTTTTTTTCTGATATGGGATTATTTCGTTCCTGTGTCCCAAATCTCGAGTCAGGGTATGTTAGTTTCCAATTGGAATGGATCAAGGAGAGAAGTTAGCTTCACAATTGTTTAAGAAAACTGTCTTGGCGATGTTAGATGCTGGAATAGATAGTCAAGGCGGTCGAAATTTCGGTATGTGTTGTTGAGTAGCAACGCTGTCTTACATGTCTAGGTTTAGTTTGCTTGATACTGTTAATTGCTGCAGAAGTGCTTGTCTTAACTAGGTAGGCTTAGTATATCTTGATATTAAGTTACGGGTGCTGCTACAAAGGAAATGCCATTCTAAAGCTAATGTCTCGGGCTCGTGCTTTGTTAATGTTTCAGCGAGTTCATTTACAGAACGGGAAATACGTCTTGGCTGACATAGTTAGTCGGAAAATATACTGCCGCCATCGGTCAGCACGGCCAGCTCTTATTTACAGCAAGTAACTAGAAATTATCTAGGCTCTCTTCGGTGGAGTGTTTACGATAGGTGCTAGCATATAAATAGTATGTGCCTTGAAGTATCGCGCCAATGTACCTACCTAGAGTTATACTAGTATTAAAACTGTACTTGAGGGCATGAAGTAGGTAAGCTATTGTAATAGTTTCGGATGGTCACGAAAATAAACCACCATGGTTAGTGGGATGACATACAGTACGTAAACTAACGCTCTGTATAAAAGCACTGTCTCTCACAGCGAAGTATACGCTACCTAGTCTAATTTTACTTTCATTTCCTCTCCGTTGAATTGTCAACAACTTCATTCTTCACTCATTCCTAATGTAATATGAACTATAAACGATACATTATTGAGACGACCATACCCTCCCGACTATCAATATCTTAGGCTACAGGTACATAAGCTAGTTCCGGAAGCCTGGAGGAGGCGTTTTATTTGTCTCCAAGTTCTGATACAGAACAAAACGCCCCATGAGCCTGGCCAAGCCACACACAATGTAGGTCATTGCAGAGAACAATTCTATTCTAGTCTCCAAGGTCCTTTGCGAAAGAATCTAGATAAACGAAACGAAAAATATTCGCACAGCTGTCGAGTCTAGTTCGGAAAGTCCGGAAAGTTCGTGCCCTAGTTGTCTTACACCTTGTGCTGGGGCTTATACATGACGGCCGATTCCCTAATTAATCGTTCTAGGGACTATTAAGCACGCAGGAAGGCTTTCATAAAGAGATTCGTAATGGTATTGGTTTAGACGAGAGTCTTTAGACTGTGCCAAGTGACATTGATAAGCTCTTAGCCCTCACAAGTAGAAATTTCCTCATATTCTAACGTATAGAAAACTCAGTATTTCAGTTAGAATGATCGTCTGAGATAATAAATTTAATCACTAGGTATCTTTTTGAATCACTACCGTCGGCAAGTAACTGGGATTGATAAAACGAAAAAAAAAGGGTATACTTGGGATCATAGTATATTTATGGTAAAACTGTAATGTTAGAATGTTCGCTTTCAGGTTGTGCAATGGGTGATCTATACTTGCAAGTATGGTTATTTTCTAATAAACTAATAATAGCAATCGGATTCAAAACTTCATATGAGTGACTAAATTTGGTAGCTGAAAGATCTTCTAGATCTACACTAACTCTACCTACCATCCACGTAGATAGTAGCACGTGTTATTGATAAAAGTTAGTGAAGGAATCGATCGTCTCTTTCCCCTCACCGACCCTACACCATCACACCCAAACACGTTTTCCCTATCTTCTCTCCCAACCATTTAAGCTACTACAGTGGATGCGTCCAACAGGCCGGGTAGTGTACCACTACTGGCGGCCTACACTCTGGTTGTGGTACATAACACATTGTACTACAGTACTGTATGGTGGACTGGATGTACTACATACCTAGGTACGAGTAGACGCGAATATAGTAAAGATAATTGGGCTAATAACCCCAAGTTCTCCAGTTATAATGAGAAAACTAGCTAGTTTTAGAAAAAGGATGTGATTCTTGTGAATATATAATCATAAATTGATCCTACGGTACACACTAATGCTCATCATTGTCCCGAGTAAGTAACTATCTACGATACTTAGGAACCCCATGTGGCATCGCGCATACCTAAAGTAGAGATACAGAGTTAATTACCCATACATCATAACCTTAGTGTGGCATGCCTATTATGGAAGCCCGCATGGATGAGTTGATCTTATACCTACAGGACCTATGCATAAGTCTCGGATCCGACGACTTGCATTTGCCTACCCTCCAATTCGCATTGTTGCGTACAGGATCGAATTGGTTTTTGATGCCTAACAGTACCCGGACGGCTGCCTGGGTAGCAATAACAACTCTATTGTACTTATGCATATGTCAATCAAAATTAGGAATGTCTCGCTCGTGAAAAATTCTCATACATGTATCACCAAAAGACAACTGTGGCAAAATGCTGTAGTGAACTACAGCTTCTGAGTAACACACACTCCCCACAAACGAGAAGCAATCGCCGAGGCTGCGCCGGAGATTCACGGCCCAAGGATCGTATACCTGGCATACCTATGTAGATTACCTACTTACAGCTTAATCTATGCGTACAAATGCCATTCGTACACTAACAATTCTTCCTCAAGCCGTCGAAAGGGTACGCTAATGCGCGCAATATAGGAAGATAACATAGTGGTTTTGCTAGGGGATTAACTACATAGTCATTTTATTTAAGTCTATTCAAATCAAGAATTCCTAGACAATTGGTCGCATCGCTGTCATTTAGACAATGAAGATACCAGATCATGCTACATAACAACATTAGTTAGTTGAACGCCAGGGCATATTTGAGATTAATACCCCTCCCCCATGTGAGGTCTCCAATTATTATTACTCCATATAGTATAGCGTGGTTGTCCTCCAGACACCATCTCCGCATGGGGAACTTGATCGTGAGGGGAAAAATAAGGGGAAAACTGGCGCCACTGACGACATTGAACGATTCCTCCAAGGAGCTAATGTGCACTAAAGGTATTAGTGCTGTAGATACTGTTTGTTGTACTGCTTATACTGTGCTCGCCTTCTTGTGGGCTTATGGTTCTTTTTCGTCGCGATTGCGTAACTAGTTCATATCAACTGTGATTACAGGAATATTCCCCGAATCCTTCTCGAAAATTTCTCGAATCGGAACGATGTGTTTTAAAGCACCTTGGGTCTGCCTTGGGGTAGGTAGCCTTATTTTGTAGCCGCTAATGGATGGGATGTGATAGTCGGATATGGAGGCTCGTGGCTATCAGATTTGATAACATTGTTTCCGCTATTGGCTATAATATGCCTAGACGGGAAATGCAGGGAAAAGAGGAGAAGGCGAATGGTAACGTTGCTGATAAGCACGGAACACAGTCATTTATTGTGCATCTGTAGTATGTACGCATATCAACGAACTTCAAACGCAACTCGCTAGCAGCATTCACCGCTAGTGTACGCGCGACGATCACTCCCATGTACACCTGTAGTGGAGGTGGAGATAGGCCCGGCTGTTCCTAATGAAACACTGTACAGGATAAAGAACAGCAGTCAGCCGCCTTGCTCAGCGACCGTTGGGAAGCGGAGTCATGTGCTACAGTACTCATCTTCATAGGCACAACCTTTACTGAGCTGAGTAGAGCTGCCGATATCCGCGTACGCGACGAATACATACAGGGCGAGCTGGGCAGCCCTGCTCTTTGAATTCGGGCATCCATGAGGTCTGTCTATGCGCATCTACAGTACAGATACACCACAGATAACAACTCTCGCAGAGTACTACCGAGACTATTCCCTAGCGCATCTCGGCGCCTAGTCGAGGTGGTCTTTTTTTTTGTTTGAACTAACGCCACGACTTGACGGCCGTTGGATTCAAGTTGAGCGGAAGGACTCTATTGTCCGGGTGATCCACACAGTAACCATGTACTATGCCGGCAACGCACAAATGGAATCCTAAAAGCCAAGACCTGGGGACACGGCGTAGCCGAGGACACTAAGTATGGAAGGGGTATGTACATACACAGTAGAAGGGGGAAAGGGCCAAAATCGCGTCACCTCTAAGTACTTTCTTTGTGACTCTATCCTTGGAACTGGGAATCAAGTGTGGGCAAAAAGTGCGGGATAGAATCCCAAGCTCTTCGCTTCCCCGCGGCTTGCCGTCATCGTACGAATGCCCAGGAGCCCAGGAAACGCCGAGATAGTATCACGTGTTGTTGTCACGTCTGGCAGTTAGGACTTCGTGCGGCGAAATTCGACTACGGCACGGGAGGCGCAAATTTTCAGCCGCCATGCAATCCGAAAAGGCGATGGCCCCGGCACTCACTCCGCACGACCATGTCCTCGTGAGGGGGATCGTAAAAGGCCTCCTCTTTGTATAAGCGCCGAGGTAATGGTCCATGGACAGAGCCGCAAATCCGATACAGTACCACCTCGTAAAGTATCTAATCCCTTTCTGTATGCTGTACCACGATACTGTAGTTTATTTCATCGTTAGGTGGCCTGGCCAAGTATCTGGTGGCGAGCAATACAGGGAATGTAGAGTGTTTGCGGCACAGTATTGTACTTGTACTGTGTCTAGATCCTAAAGATCACGCGATCTAGATCTAGGTATGAAATCCTTTTTGCTCTGTGCGTACGTAGTATGTCGGTAAGTGGCTAGAGTAAGTATGGTCTGCTTGTCTCTAGATGGCCATCATACAGTAAGGTAGTCTCAACGCTGAAGATGAGAAGGGATTGACTACAAGAATTGGATAGTGAGTGAAAAAGAATCACTACACTACATCGTAATTAGCATACCTCGGATAATTTAGTGCACAGCATACCTATTCACAGGCTTCTATCTACAGTACTGGTAAGCATTTCTCCGTGCGACACACCTTCGCTGACTGGGTGTTGAGATAATTACGTATGCCAACTACGGTATGTCCAAATTACCTACATAGTACGTAGTGCATGCAAGATACACACTGCAGGCCTGGTCTTGGCAGGATTAGCGCGGCACCAACCAACATTCGGTCTTCCAAGATGTTTGTCAAGGAATTGTGGGCTCCAGGCGGGCTTTGGAGCTTGAAGGGTCAATGGGGATGGCGATCAGTAAGAATCCGGGGTCTCCTGCTTACTTCTTGTGTAAGGTGGTGTAAGTCTATGTACATATTATGCAGGTGGAGATGAAGATGGGGATGCGAAACTGCTGCGAGTCCCTGTTCAGCTCACTACTCTGCCTATGTATAAGACTGATCGATCTGCGCATGTTCTAGTCTAGTGTGTGTCCTCGATCTTTTGTTCTCTCGTCATCTCTTTGTTGAACGTGCGCGTGAGGGTTTGGCATCTTTTGTCTCACCTGTTCCCGTGGTCCTCATAAGCGTCAAGATGTCGGACATCGAGAAGCACAGGTGAGCTTCGAAACTAGGGTCCATTAAAAGAGAGATCGAAATGTCTAACAACATCTCTAGCATTGAGCCTAAGGGCGTCTCCGATGAGAAATTAGAACAAGGCCTAGACGTGAGCGAGCATGTCGACCTCAACGTCAACCTTCAAGCCAAGTAAGTTGCTTGCATTCCCCCAAACCCACGGGGGTTCACCGTAATACAACATGCCCCCCGCCCTCTTAACCCCGGGTTCGAGCGCATAGTAGATCTAACGCAACTAAACAACAGGATCATCAACCCTTTAGAGGGCATCCCGCGCGATCAGCTTATGCGAGATGTTGAGGCTTTTGTACGAGAGAAGGGCCTCGAGGAGCACGTAGCCTACTTCCGCAAGGGTGCTCTGGTTGCCCAGAATCCCGGGAACTACGAAGAGATTGATGGCGCAGAGGCTCTAGACGAAACCGAAAAAAGCGTTCTTCGAAAAGAGATCTTGCACAAGTGGCGGCTGCCCTGGAGACTCTACCTCACAATCATCACTTGCTCCATTGGCGCCGCTGTTCAAGGTTGGGATCAGACTGGATCGAACGGTGCTACATTATTCTTCCCTACATACTACGGCATCGATTCGAACAGCACCAAAGACAAGATCGTATGTTCACACTCCGGAAATTCGAACACGGCTTTTACTTATGTCTTAACACTAATACTAACTCGTTGAATAGTTGGTTGGTCTCGTCAACTCTGGGCCTTACATCGGCTGTGCTGTCATCGGTTGCTGGCTCTCTGACCCCTTCAACAACTGGATTGGTCGCCGAGGTACCATCTTCCTAGCTGCACACTTCTGTATCTGGCCCGTCATCGGTTCTGCCTTCTCCCACACGTACGCTCAGCAGATTTCCAACCGTCTCCTCATGGGCATTGGCATGGGTCTCAAGGCCGCGACAGGTTTGTACTCGCTATCTGGCACCAATCGGCAGTAACTTGGCTAATATTATGTACTAGTTCCTATATTTGCCGCCGAAAATGCCCCTGCTGCCGTCCGAGGCGCTTTGGTCATGTCATGGCAGATGTGGACTGCCTTCGGTATCTTCCTCGGCACAGCTATTAACCTTGCCGTCTACCACAACCCCAACAACTGGCGCCTGATGCTGGGTGCTCCCTTCATCCCCGCCGTGCCTCTGCTCGTCTTGATCTTTTTTTGTCCCGAGAGCCCGAGGTGGTTGATGAAGAAGAACCGGTATGCCAAGGCCTGGAAGTCGTTGATGGTTTTGCGCCACCACCCAATTCAGGTCGCTCGTGATATGTACTCCATCCACGCGCAAGTCACTATCGAGAACCAGATCTTGAACAAGAGCACCTACGCCACCCGGTTCGTCCAACTGTTCACCATTCCTCGAGTGCGCCGCGCCACCTACGCCGCTTTCACCGTCATGATTGCTCAACAACTCTGCGGCATCAACATCATCGCCTTCTACTCGTCGACTGTCTTCGAGGAAGCTGGTTTCAGTCAGTTCCAGGCCTTGCTTGCCTCGTTCGGCTTCGGCGCCGTCAACTGGCTCTTTGCCTTCCCCGCCTTCTGGACAATCGATACCTTTGGCCGTCGATCTCTGCTGCTGTTCACGTTCCCTCAGATGACGTGGACCCTGCTCGCGGCTGGCCTATCTACTCTGATTCCCATGGGCAACCCCGCGCGACTTGGCCTCGTAGCTTTATTCATATTTTTATTCGCCGCTTTCTACTCGCCCGGTGAAGGTCCCGTACCTTTCACCTACTCGGCCGAAGTGTTCCCCCTCTCCCACCGTGAGGTCGGCATGGGCTTCGCCGTCGCTACCTGCCTGGGTTGGGCCGCGGTCCTGGGTATCACATTCCCTTTCATCCTCGCCCGTCTGGGCACAGTTGGTGCTTTCGGCCTGTACGCTGGCTTCAACGTACTTGCCTTCTTCATGATCTTCTTCTTGGTCCCCGAGACGAAGCAGCGCACCCTAGAGGAGCTAGACTACGTTTTTGCCGTGCCTACCCCCAAGTTCATCGATTACCAAGTTACCAAGGTGGTGCCGTGGTGGTTCAAGCGCTGGGTTCTGTTCCAGCGGTCGGCTGAGCTTGAGCCCCTATATCAGCAAGGGGCGGCTCGCCGGGAGAAGCGGGATGAGAAGAACTAAGGACTCGCCACGAGCGACAGTCGCCTGGTTGGCGCTGGATTCTGGGGGAACTCGACGAAAAGTTCTCACATTTTAGATTCAATTGCGAGCTCTGCTTTATATATGCATTTCACTAGAATACCCCCTTTTCGCAACTTACAGTTGCGATAATTGAATTTTTATTGTTTACAGGAAGACTCTCCATGACTTGCTAGTATAATTTAAATACCATGACATGTACCGCTGTTCGCCTCATCAAGAGCGGGTGTCTTTGTGTGAATCCGATATGATGCGTATTGCTTCGTATAGTGAACAATGTAGTAATGATTCTGAAATACTTCGAAAATTAGGGGTTAGTATGTAAACTATTAGTAGCTTCAAGGACTTCTTACGTTACGGCCAACAAGTGTCTTGTTACTTTTCCTCTTCTATTCTTCATAACCTGAGACCACTCTCGTAACACATAACCCCTACAACCGCCCATAATATCAAAATAGAAGATATTTGGATTTAATTTTGTGAATCTACAGTTAGCTAGTATACTTTCGAAAGATGGAACCGTAGTTAATCCACGGAGGATCTTTTCTGTAAAATGAGGGCGATCTTTTACGTAATTGAAACGAAATCAATTTGTTAGTAATATGAAAAGTAAGCACTAGAATTGACGTGCTTAGATAAAGTTGATACGTCTAAGTCCTTAGCACATATACCCTTAACCTCGAAACTGTAACAACTAGATGAAATCTTCAATCCTATACCCGGTCTAGGCACCTTTATAGTTGTCTGCATTAAGGCGGTTACATCTTCAAGTCGTACGCTTAATTTTGAGAACTCCCCACCCTCGGAACCGAACAGCAACGCTATACCACAGCACTACCAAAAGTAGAACGTTGTCAAGGTTCCCACCTTGACAGTTTACAGGTTTTATATATGGGACCGTGACAGATTGCCTCAGGTTGATCAACACTCTAGACTAAGAAGTTAAACACCGAGAGCATGGGATCCAAGTCAATATCAGACCATGCTGGTTCATTATGCTAACATGACCAAACCCAACGACTCAGTAAGAATCGTACACAACTGACACAATCATTTAACAATATCGGTAGCTAATAATGAATTATATTAGACGTAATCTAGTTCAAAAAGACATAAGCCCAACAATATGTACGCCCTGAACGCCCTCTCCGCCCTAGGGCGGTGGTTTTCTCCCATTACATCCATGACCATAAACCTCATATCCATGAAAATCCCCTTTGAAGAAATAACCAGATCTAGTTATCAATTCCAACACGAGCTGAATGATTTCAGATGCCCATTCTGATAGAGTTCTTGTAGGCGCCTGTTTGCGTCTGGATTAGCAATGCACTTTGAAAACACAACTTGTGATATACTTAGGTAGCGTACTCTGCATGCGCCGTTTGGTCTCCTCGTCCTTCTTTTTCTGTTGTTGTGCACTCTCTAGCTTGGGATCGTACGAATATACTGATGAGGAATCTCGGTATTCGCCAGTGCTTGACTTGGTGGACATGTTCGAAGATGTGGAAGAGGAGGTGTGAGTGGATGATTGTGCAGGCATTTTGATCTGTTTATCAAGTCCGAGTTGTCTGTTGATGTAGTTGCAAGAGATTTTGTGTTGTTGCTGTTACCGTATTGTGCGTATTATAGAAGAGTATTATTGTATAAGTGTTTTGGCTGCTGTTGATGTCTTGATACTACTGGAAAGGAATTCTAATGCCTCTCAGGCGCCGGAATCTAGTTATCTATATACTCAGACTGTTCACATAAATTGCCGGAATGAATATAAAAAAATCGATGCCTGGGACGTCATTATACTCCGACCGCCCTACGCGTCATCTAATATTGCCTTGCATTGTTGGTGCTTACCATCCATCCCGAATCGTCAATTTTGCGTTGACGGTTACGGAGACCAGTTACGTGATATAGAGACATGGTGTATTAGTGTGGTTTGTTGGTACGTACACCTACTTTTTTCTGCTTCTAGAAGTTAGCCGAACTCCGATATTGGTCAATGCACCAATGACAACTCTAAAAGTGTCGGAATTCGAGCCCAGCATCCCCACTCGTAGCCCCTGTCATATCAAGTCTGGAAGCAAGAGCGGAGTGCTGAACAGGCTACAATAAATGGCGTCGACTCACCACGGTCTTCGCCGAGGCAAGACTTCTCTAAAATGGAAGAATGCCGCCATATCTCGCATTTTGCGACCCTTCTGTGCCTTAGTTTGACTCATCCAGCGACCCCGGTCGTGCCTTAGGCAGCCAGAAAACGACTCTGTACATGTCTTGGCACAACACGCATCATCCTGATTCATCCACACACTGCATCTCTAGCCCTCAATGATGAGTCCTCAGGTTGGAGGGCAGATAGTTGATTTGCGGGTCGACCCGTCGCAGCGGGTTCTCAATGGGAAATATAGACGCAATGGAAAACTGCAATCCTGTGAGCCTTGCAGGTATGATGACGATGGCTTCTGTTTGCCTGGATAGGACCTTATCGTCATTGACACTGACGTGTACAGGAAGAGCAAGCTCAGATGTGACCATGTAGTTCCAATATGCAGTCGGTGCGTAAAGAGGAGATGCGAGGAGAAGTGCGTATACCATCCAAACCCGCTGACCAAAGTAAGTCGCTTCAAAAAACTCTCAAGAACTGAAGAGGCGTGCGCGTCGTCGAGCAGAGCCAGATGGACGGGATCTCCTCGAGCTCTACCGAAAAGGGCGGCCCCGTCCACGCTATATTGCGAATATTCAGGGATCTGGATGCCTCAAACTCGTTGATAACGGTTATATAGAAGCGCCAGACGGCGGAGAATGCGCCACCAACTCCTGCCACCACCATCAACGAAGAGGCTTCTCCTATACTGCTGCCTACCATCGAGTCCTCAGAGCCCGGCTCTCCTCTTTCGCCTGGGTATCATAACTTTGGGGAGTCTCGGCTGGACTACCAAGAGGTGCCGCCGCAAGCGCCAGCCAAACTGAATCGAGCTGCTTCGGCGCCTCCTCTGTACTCGCACCAGTACGAGTGCGAACCGGGACGGGTGAATCCAGGCTTTTTCGGGGCCACCAACTTCATGAGTATATTTTCAGAGAACCTCAGCAAGCTCGGGGTCGTGTCCACCGAGTTGGAGGGCCCTAAGCTGCCACGGCTTACCATCTCCAATGACCAAATTGTCCGGGGCACGCAGATACTCTATTTCCTGAAGGACGCCAGCTTAGTCCATGATTTCGTCAATCGCTCTTTCGACATTGGCGACGGTGTTAGTAATGTGCTTATCGAGCCCATCATGAAGCAATGGCTGCTGAAGCTATGGGCGCACCATTCGGACACGCTCAAGAAGGGGAGCCCGGAGAAGCTGCGCCGTTTATCAGAGTTGCTGTGGCGGAATACGCTGACGTCGATAGCCGTGAGGGAGGATATGGACTACAAGGAGTGGGCGCTGCAGGCGACTGGGATGAACATCCGATGGGAGGTCATCGGTCTCATTGCTGCCCTCATTGGGCAGTGTGCTACAACGTTGAGTCGGTCAGATGGTTTGCTTGCGCAGCATAACGCAACAAAGCCTGTCCTCGCCCGGAAGATGAGTGAGATCGCCTCGACGTGCCTCAATTTCTGTCGTGACTGCGAAGCGCTGGACGACCTGTTCGTCTGGCTGCTCTTTGAGAACACAGGCTTGACGGCCTCGATCAAAGGGGACGGAAGCTATGCTGTGTACAGCGAAACTGGCGAGTTTGTCAACGCTATCGTAGCCATGGGCCTACATCTCGATGTTAAGCAAGGCAAGCCTCGCATACCGTTCTTCCTCGAGCAAATGCGTATTCGGACCGTGGCCGGCGCATATTCCTCGGAGATTAGTATCTCTTCCTACCTTGGCCGCCCACCTAGATTGTCGTATCGCTACTGTAATCTCGTTCCCCCAGCAGACGTACCAGATCTCCAAATCATCGCCAGTGAAGAGGAGATTGCGCGTATCATTTCGACGTTTGACGAAAGTGGGTTTGGCATAACGGGTAAGGTTTCTCGCGCGACATGGATGAAAACATGGCTGCCATTAGCCCCTAGAAGAGAGGAAGTTCTGGATCTGGCGCTTGGAAGATACAGCCGAGACGAAATCCTCCGCCGCGCAGAGGAGATTCAGAAAAAGAGCGACGAGTACTGGGAAAGCGTACCCCTATTTATCCGAACTAACACAGATGACTCGGCCGATTACCATGACGTCGGATCGAAAAGGAAGCGGCCCCTCGAGTCATTATTCAAGATTATGCTTTACCAAGCCTACCGGGCGAATGAACTCCTCCTCCAGCGGGTGTTGATCCGCAGGACCGGAGCCAGTTGGGACAGGCTCGTCGAAGCTGCAAGCTCCATCTTCCAGGACATTTTACAAATCAGCAAGCGTCATGACCTGGCATCGATACTACAAAGTAACATATCGGCCCTCCTCGCCGTTCAGGGTCTACGAAGCGCTGCCGTCATAGCGGTAGAGCTGTTAAAACAAGAACAACTGCCTAACTACCCGAAAAACCCGCTGCTGTCGAGAAGTCGAACGATCCAGGACCTGTCCGTCTTCGCGGCTAGGCTTGGGGACGTCGAACCATCCGATGGATCTTTCACTGTCTGTGATCAGGGGCGGAAGGTGATCACGCGTATCCTCGACAAGATCTTGAGTCCTCCAAACGTATTGGAAAGGCCTACTGCGTCCCACATACAATTTGAGCAGCAGCACCATGCACTAACTCACGACGGCATGGACATGAGCATCTTCCCCAACGAAACGGCTCCCCATCAGGAGTGGCCTGCTCCAGATCCGCTTGATTTCCAAATGGGAGAGGCAAATTGGGGTATTGAAGTACCGTTCCTCGGTCACGACAGCGACTTTGTGCAGTGGCTCGAGAGCGTAGACTGGGAGAGACCTGTATGATGATACGACCGGTGGTTTTCCCCTTACACCTTGGAGGCGGAGTCGTGATTAGGCGTCGTCTCGTAGAAAGAGGCGTTGCGGCAAGTCAAATGACGGTTTCTTCCGGCGTAATGTTCTGGCTTCTTTGATTAGGGGGATTGTAATACGACTGAGCATACACTGAGGCCGATATAAACCGGGGGCTAAATGACGTTTTCTAATGGTAATGACGACAACTTCTGGGGCTCGTATTCGTGCGGGTTTCAGAAGTCTGGATGACGAGACGAGTACATGGTTCACGCCGATTAGGACTCATCAACAGTATTACTCAAAGCTCAAGCAGTATGAGTAAACGACACTATTTCCTGGTCATCACTGTCCACAACCGTCCTGTCGTCTTGTTATACACACTAGTATGTGTCATAGATTATACACGGGGGTTTAACTATAATAGCCATGGATGATAATATAAGAGCATGGTTTCTTCAAAAATAGTAGTATCTCTGCTTAGAAGGCGCTGCCAGGAGAATTATCACTAATCACAGAAGAACTACTAAGTTTTTATTGTCTAAATCCCCACGGAAGTTCTCTTGGCTCGAAGCCTGCATCACCTAGGATTCTGCTTTTTTTCCAAGCACACTTGTAGTGAGGTGGTAACAATTACATCACACGGCAAGGTTACAAACTCTGTTCTACTATGAATTTTTCGTCCTTTCCAGAACTTAGCCTCTATTACCTCGATCCTCTGTGTTTCCGTATTAGAATCACTGATAGACCACTCTTCTCTCGACTCCTTTTAGGTATTAACAAATACAAGTAGAAGCTGGCGACTTTGGAATCTCGGCAGACTTACTATTATTAATAACTCATTCAGCGGACTAATTCATCTATCGATATATCTTCAAGATGGTCCACCAACATGGCGACGAGGTCGATATCCCCGAGGCGAGCAAGATGCGCCAGTAAGACAGCCCAGAGAACAAGCCCCTATTCCGTCTCCATATCAATTGAACAAGTGACGAACAACAAAACTAACTTCTCATAAAGCCTCGGATCCTGGCTTCCGAATGACCACCGCGTGCAACACGACTGGATGGCCAAGCACGTCGCCCACGTCGACAGCCACCCGCCGCAGCAGCTGATTCCGGTGCTGCAGGAGTTCAAGGACCTGATCGAGGGGGACTCGCGCATCTACATGTACTTCTCCAAGATGTGGGACGAGGTGCCCCTGAAGAAGCCGTACTACTACGACCCGACGGGCAAGCGGCAGATCCGCGACTACGGGCACATGCTCGCCGTGCTCAACCGCATCTTCACGCAGGCGCCGCAGTGGAACGAGACGGCGTTTGGCGTCGGCATGGTTGGCGTTCCTATGGTTTCTGTTTTCGACTATGTCATGGCAACGCCGAGGTGAGAAATCTTTGAATTCCTAGAACTGTATCTCCCCTCTCTGTTTCTCCTGTGAAATATGGAAAACAAGGAGAGGTGAAGAGGTTCGAGGGATAACCTACATTACATATATATGCGCTACGTACGTAGCTAGGCTATATACACATATACTAACTCAGTCACTAGCGGTCACGCAGCCTTCCTCGACCCAGAAGTCAACAAGATGATGAAGAAAATCCTAAACGAATGGGGCAGATTCCTCCAGGCAAGTTGCTTTCCTCGGGCCCCCTTTGACCCAAACACACCATTACTCCCTCTCTAACAGAACAAAACCTATCTACTAACATTCTATATCCCCAGTCACCCAAGTCCGCCGAGGTCCTCACCACAAACGGAACAGGCTGGTTCTCGCAGCACGGCAAGAAGGACCTCATGGAGGTAGCCAACGCGCCGCTGAAGACGAACCACAGTTTCGAGGAGATGTACGTCTGCGATCCGAACGCAAAACACTACGGGTATACATCGTGGGACGGTAAGTCTACATATTCCCCCTCCCTACCCAAAAACCCCCTTCTCGCAACCTAGCCCCTAACCACCCCCAGATTTCTTCACCCGCCAACTCCGCCCCTCCGTCCGCCCCCTCGCCTCGCCCACCGACGACGCCGTAATAACCAACGCCTGCGAGTCGACCCCCTACGCCATCTCCCGCGGCGCCTCCCTCCGCGCCCAGTTCTGGATCAAGTCCCAGCCGTACTCCCTCCTCGACATCCTCGCGCGCGACCCCCTATCCGCGCACTTCGGCCACGGCACCGTCTACCAGGCCTTTCTATCCGCGCTCTCCTACCACCGCTGGCACGCCCCCGTGTCGGGGCGCGTGGTGCGCGCCTCGGTGGTGGAAGGGACGTACTTTAGCGAGCCGCTCTTCTCCTCCTCCTCCTCCTCAGCGGCGGCGCCGGCAGCGGCCCCGGCATACGACATCGAGGCCCACGGCTTCCGCAAGTCGCAGTCCTACCTCGCGGCCCTCGCCACGCGCGCCGTCATCTTCATCCAGGCCGACAACCCGGCCGTCGGCCTCATGGCCTTCGTGGCCGTCGGCATGGACGAGGTGAGCACGTGCGAGGTCACCGTGCGCGCCGGCCAGCGCGTCGACAAGGGCGCGCAGCTCGGCATGTTCCACTTCGGCGGCTCGTCGCACTGCCTGCTGTTCCGCGAGGGCGTCGCCGTCGACGGCTTCCCCGAGGTCGGCCTCGAGCATAATGTCCCCGTCAGGGGCCCGCTCGCCGTCGTGAGGTCGTGAGTGTTGTATTGTTGCTATATGTGTCATGTGTTCGTGGAATACAGTAGGTGTAAATTGATTACGATATATTCATAACAACGAGCACTCTAGAAATGCTGGTTTCCAGCTTCGATTATGCTACTCATATCACTCACTACGACTCCGGTTCTGCTCCTACCAAAAGTGGTAGCGCTCTCTAGGCTACTGCTTCACTGAAATAGTGACCAAATCGATTTGCGTAAAAAGGTCTCGTTCTTCATTCATGCTATTTCCATGTCTAACAGACAGCGCAACACTGTTTGTGGCTGCCTAGTCTTTTGTTCCCCAACAAGACTCCTGTAGAATACATTCCTTAGCACGCTCATTGGTATCTGGTCTATGCGTTATCGAAATCAGACATACACAACCACACTTCTTCGTCACAGCACTTCATCTCAGGGCTTGCTTAAAGGAATGGTTTCCCTCACCCGTTTCCGTCGTTGGCTCCCATGGTTCCATTACTGATCAGCCATCCATCTCTGATCACCTCCAAACCCCCCATCGTCACATTCTCGTACGCTGCGGTATGTTTCTCATACCCAAAATACGCATTGTATGCGACTAGTCATCTCTGAGTGCAAAAGAGCCCTCTGTACTGGTGTAGGGCTGCCGAGATCTGGGCATAATATTCTATACCTAGAGAGTCGATGTCTGTACTTTGCCACCATCATTGTGCTTTTAAGTCTGTAGCCAACATGGCTGCTCAGTCCGGCAAACCCCCTCTAGACTACCAGTCGGCCTATCAAGTGATTCAGCGGTTGCAAAGCTTGTGAGTGGCTTGAATCCACTCTAACCCACATTCGTATTCGTCGTGGTGATGCTCCTAAAATATAGGTTCTATAGCTCGATGAATCATGATGGTCACTAATCACTGCTTGGGATATCGCTCCGAATTTGGCATCCGGTATGGCAACAAATTTATAAACAGTTATACCAAGTTGAGTCGGGGCAGCTTTATGGTCCTTGGACCTCGTCGTCATCGAGGCGAGCTTGCATGGAAGCCGTACTCGGACCCGGTGAGGATGCTAGATTATCGAATAGACCTGTACCCGCGGTACTGGGACCAGCAACAGCAGCGGTACTTGGCTGAGCTTCTAATACCACGCCGTCTAGACTTGCTGGTATATGTAATGATGCGGCTGGCGTGTTCAACATAGCACCAGCCTGACTGGGACCGTTCGTCTGCGTCGGGAGTAGTAGCCCACCGTGAGGAAAGGCTGGTGGTGGCGGTATAGGGTTATGGGCTAGATTGGTCAAATCGGCATTGACATCAATCATGTCACTACCATCGCCCATGTCATCATCCTCAAGACCATCGCCCTCCTCGAATCCTTCGGCCTCTGGCGCAGGACCTGGATCAGGGTAACGTCTTACTGGGGGTGCCTCTCGCCGTCGCTGTGTCCGTCCCTCGCGGTACTCGGCAAACTCCTCCCTAGTGTTGAGATGATGCCGTAGACCGGCGACGCCTGTCCCAGAAAATACACAGAATACTGCTCGCTGGTGCTCGGTAAAGTCTGGGATACTGTGAGCATGGGTAGGGGAAACTAAGGGGTACGAGGGACCATACCTGGAGGGGCTTCGCGGCAGAACCTATCTAGATCATCGCGAAGGAACGCAGGCACACCAGTTAAACTCAAATGGGTTAACTTGGGGCAGCAATTTAGCAGTTTAATTATGCTCTATTGTAATGATTAGTTCACTTGCGTCTGGTTCTCGCTAATATGCATCTGATAGAGTCTTACTGGCAGCGTTAGATTGGTGCAGTAACTTAGATGCACACGTTCTAAGCTAGGGGCACGGACATCGTGGCTTGGGTGGCCTGCTGCATTTCGATACTGTGACCGATGGTCGTTGGCTGTTGCTAGTGCATACATACTCTTGTCGGTGATACTAGCGCATTTCACAAGCCCAATTCTCTTGAGCTTGGGCAAGCCAGCAAGCAGCGTGACGGACTCATCTGTTAGGTTTGTACAGCAACCTAGGTCGATGTATCGGATGCGGTTGCAGCTGCGAACTAGGCGCTTCACAGCATCGTCCGTGATGTGACGGCAGTGGCCGAGATGCACATAATGCAAATTTTTCTGCAGTTTAGCGATGGCGTGAACGGCAACATCGGTGATGTTGCCGCACTTAGCGAGGACTAGGTTTCGTAGACGCGGGGCGACCTCAATGATTTTCTCGACAGCCCTATCTGTCAGACGTGAACAAGACGTGAGATCGAGTATACGCAAGTTTTCGTAGGTCCTGAAGGGTGGGAGGGCGAGGAAAGCACCGTCGTCGATGAGTTCACAGCTCGCCAGCCGTAGTTCACGCAAGGACTGTTCTTTGGCAAGGAGGGCCGAGATAGGTTCGTTACCGATATCACTACACTGATGAAGGTCGATCTCAAGGATATTAGGGCAGTGGGTCGCGAATGCGAGCACCGCGGCATCATTCAGTTGATTACAATCGTTAAGTTTGAGCTATTTGGGCCACACGAAGTCAGCTCGTGTGGTACTCGCAAGCCCATGCTGCGACAGAAAGCGTGGGAGATGGGATAGTAAGAAAGGAAAAGGTATTAGACATACCCGCTTGATAAACCGACAATTCCTGGCGAGTTGGACCAGACTGTCGTTCGAAACCTGCTTGCAACCAGAGATATTAAGGCCCTGGAGCTTGTGGCAGTTCTCGGCGATAGCGATGATGGACTTTTCTGTAATGTTGTTGTCGCCCGACAGGTCTAAGGCTAACAGATGCTGGCTGTTCTCAACGAGAGGCGTCAGGCCCCCATCCGACAATTGGTGGCAGTTTGTCAACGTCAGGCGCTCGACGCGGGTACACACGGCCAGGGGGGTTACGCTGCCATCGCTCACACGGTCGGCAAGGGCGGCGAGGTTCAATCGCTTGATGAAAGCCGTGTATGTGAAGAAGGGTCGCTCGAGGCTGAGGGTTGCGCAGATGGCCGAGTGCTTTTCCCAGGTGGTACAGGAAGGCCGGTGCCAGAGAATCTCCACGACGTTCCGCGCCCACCTCTTGCACGTCAGCATGCAGTTGAGGAGTTCCTTGGGGTCGCTGATGCGCGAGAAGATGCTGATGAGGATCTCGCTGGGCAGCGCAGCCACGGTGGGCAGACATTCCGGGTCGGCGACTTGCATGTCCTGGAGGTTGGGGACGACGCCGAGGGAGGACTGGGAGTCGTTGTTGGCTAGAAAGAAATCGGATTCTTCATTGTCAGCGGGTGCGGGCGAGTTAGTAGACGACGAGGATCTCGAGTCTCTCGAATCCTCAGCAGCGATAACAGGGACGGGGAGTTGACCGGCACTCGAGGCGGTCAGGTCGACATTCGAAGCAGTAGCGGCGGCGGCAGCGGCGGCGGATGCACTGCTGGTAACAGCAGCAGCACCACCAGCCGTAGCACGAGCAGCGATGACATCGAGCGCAGGAGCCGGAGGGCGCGCCATCCTGGATTAGGTACGAGACGTCTCAAGTGGGACAAAGCAGATGCGAATTGATACGGCAAGCGACGACTGGATTGGGGCAGATGGAACACCAGGCATGGGCGATGGTGCTGATGCGGGTGTTGCTCTTGACGTTGATGCTGCTATTCCTGCTGCTGTTGTTGTTGTTGTGGTTAATACGGAAAGAGATGCAGGATGTTGGAGCAGTGAGATCAGGCTGGCTGGGCTGGTTGGCAAGTGGTGAACGAGGATTGTGGTGGAGTGAGTGTAGGTAGTGTGGTAGTGCGGTAATGCGGCAGGTTAGTGTAGGTAGGTTAGGTAGGTAGAGTGATGGGTAGTGATAGGTAGTGCGTACTGCGTTAGGTAAGTACCTAGTCTAGTGCACCTACCTTGTAGGGCAGACAGGCAGGTGTCATGTTGGGTCTCTGGATTGGCGGGGCGGGGGTCGGGGGGGCCACTTACCTACCGATGGCTAGGTAGCAGATGACGGTAACAGGTGACTGATGATCAGAGGTGGTCAAGGTAGTGGCTTGAATACCCTGATGTAAAAATGCCTATGAAAACACCTAACCGTGAATAGAAGAGGAGAGATCTAGACCAGTAGCCAGTAGACAGCTCAGCTCCGATGCTATTTTATATGGGTAGCCTTAAGTATCTGATATGCGCAGGGAGCAAGAATTGATTGCACGCACAGAGCAGCAGTGTAGAGTTTCGTTTCTCTAGAGGTATTCGATTTAATCGATGGATTGTTAAGAGAATGTAGGTACTTAGTAGGTACCTAAGCCAGAGATTTACATACAGTTGGTTAGGGGAGTAGGAATCAAGAGCAAACTTCTAATTCCCACCTCTTGAAGGACCATCACCACATGATGGTAGGCAGGTACCTGCTCAGAAATTTCCCAAGGCTGTGAGTAGTACATGAAGGTACCTAATTATAACTATAGCGCCGTAGCACACCTATATATGTTATAGATTACGTAGGTTGAGGGGTAAGAAGGGCATTGTTGAGAGGTGCTTAGGTATGAGATAACTACCTGAATACCTCCATGAGGATATGGAGGTAGGTACCTACCCAAATATAGTAAATTCATATGTACATGGTAATTAGAAGTACCGATTTATATGTGATCTACCTAGGTAGCTTACCTACATGTTTATTGATAGCATACCTAGCTATGTATTCTTAGTGATTTGTTAGTATATTATTTAGCAGTTCATCCAGTCTAATACCTATATGAATCCCACTGATTATATCGGCATGTGAGATACCTAGGTAAACATCATGTGATGCAATAATAATAGTATTGGCTACATATGTAGGTGCGGACCAATAGGCTACGTACTCAAGGTATTTGCCATTTGCGTCGGTTCTGTACGCACCCGGACAGTTTACTAAGACAGGAAAATAGATAGGTACCTAAATTAAACCCGATCTATGATAAGTACAGACATAGATAAGTCCCTGGGGTAGGAGAAGATGGTGAAGACGGAATAAGGCATCTAAATAATGTCTCCCAGGTGTAAATTACACTACACATGTACATGCGTTCTCCGATCTTCCATCTTTATTATTATCAAATACCTAATTTATACCCCCAAAGAAAGTTCAGAGGTAGCCACGTCACTAACAGTGCCCATGGGTGACGATTGACTAGACAGCAGCTTGTTTTCTTTCTATATTTACTTCTAACTTTTGAATAAGTTACCCAAACTTGATTCCTGCTATGGCATATTGTCTACGTTGACTACTTACCTAGCAATCAGACAAGGTTCTTTCAAAATTTAGGTTGTTTGTTCGTATTTGTGCATATGTAATTCTAGGCTGTGCACGGTGTGAGGTTATGACCTCACCCAGCACCAGGTTACACATAGGCTACCTACCATGTAGGCATGTTGCTCTTTACCCCTACATGGTGCTCTTTACCACGCATCTTCCATTACACTTGATTGAACCCAACTAGCACTGGTAATACAATCCTAACCGCAAAAGACCACAAACATAGAAGCATATACGCTCGGTTGGCCAATTGCTTTTTGTTATGCCCTGCTGCAGGGCTGCCTTGCTATTTTGGAACCTATCTGGCTTAGCAATGTATAAGACCTGGTGCTCTCGTCTCAATATCAATGCTATGTTCTTTTGTCGTGAGGAGGAGCTGTCCCAGAAGCAAAATAGCTACAAGTAGGCTAGTGCTTTACTTCCCCAACATTGCTAACCAATCGGGTTCGAGGGCTCTTTTATTCCGGGTGAACATTAAGGATGGTCGACCTAGTTTGTCTAACAGCTGGGTGGAAAGGGGTGTCTGCCGGGTAGGTCCTCTGCTCTAACCGAACTTATACTCTCTGCAGACCAATAGGTACGGTAAGCATGGCGGGGCTGTATTACCAGAGGCTTCCACGCGAGAGGTAATGTAGACGTAGGGCTGATACTACGTACACATACGTCAAGAAAATGAGGGCTGTCGGGGAGAAGTCTGTCCTTCTGATTGTTGTACTCGGGCCAGAAGCTCTAGATAGGGGCTGTAAGTCTGTAAGAGCTGTACGCCAGGTAGACGCTGCAAGTCATCCATCATAAGCATCGAGGCTTGACCTCCCAGCGAATGCATAGGCCAAGAGGTACATATATGCATACAGATTACCATATCGCCTGCCGGCATCGCAGAGCATTGTCGCTGCAGGCGGCGTGCAGTTGTGGACTTTGTAGTGTGGGAGGTTCGGAGAGCGGACCTCGATGCGTCTTACAACGTTAGCGGTCAAACGCTCATCAGGCGCCTGAAGCCACATTGGGAGCATAAGTACCAGGCGCGCGCATTAGGGCGACCTATAACAGCAAAGCAATCACGTCTTACTAGTTTGAGTGCTTACGGCGTTTTTCTGTGCCACGTTCTTGTCCATCCGCCGTTGTTCGGGCCTGTCTGTCACCATATGGCATAACCTAGGTATCATGCAATGGACATGCTACCCTGACGTCCGATTCTTTTATTCATTTCGATACGACTGGATACGATGTCAATGCATCAGCCTGCCGAGAAAAAGTATGAAAAATATCGAGTACACGCCTTCGAGCTGAATAGCTTCGGTTGAATTAAAGTATAAACCTTCCTTGACACCTGAAAACCTCGATCCTACCTTGATACCTGGTTACTGCAGAACCCTCGCAGCTTACCAACATAGTCAAACTCCACCAGGGGTTGTTGTCTTAAGGCATCGTATTCTCGGCTGGCTTGGACTAAGACTCGGCATTTTCCCACTTCATTTGTACACCCATGCGTATGAGGGCGGCACTATGGCACCGCCCAATGCTACCATGTCTGACACCAACAGTAATGAGGAGATTAACGTGTAGTTCGATGACTCGGGTGTCAAGAGCTCTCTACCATCTACCTGAATACCTAATCAAACTTATTAGTCAATAATAGACTCTATCAAGTCTATCGATGTCTTCGTATAGCTTCTCCCTTGGAGGTTGATTGTCGACATATACGTCGCCTCGAAGACGTATTTACCACGCCAGCAACGTTACCCATCATCAAAAAGACCAGCTCACTTATTTATGCCTTGAACTTCGGAACTTCGTTAGTCTACATATCGCTGATAACCAACGAGTCGACGGTCATCCTGCTCCTCTTCCCCTTCCGCCGACTTTGTGGTCACCTAGCTTCACGCTATGACCGGCACCATCATTGTCACTGGTGCCAATGGCTCCGTGGCCATCCATGCCGTGCAACATCTCCTGAAGACGGCACCAGAGAACACCCTAGTATTGACCGTCCGTAACACCTCGGACTCCGATTTGAATACGAAAAGGTTGCGAGACACGGTGAACAGATTCGCCAACGCAAGAGTCTCGATCCGGAAGCTTGACCTCGCCAGCTCTAAAGCTGTAAATGAATTCGCAAATGGAATCGTCGGCGAGATCGCTCAGGAGGAATTGCCACCCCTCGTGGCTATTGTCTGTAATGCATTTCACTGGAATATGATCACGCACCAGGAGCTCACTGGAGACGGGCTTGAGAAGACCATTCAGGTTAACCACATCTCACACTCGGCCTTAGTACTTCGGTTACTGGGCAGCTTTAGCCCGCAGGGAGGGCGTCTCGTGCTTTTCACAAGTGACTGCCACTACCCCGGGCGCAACGGCTTGGAGAAATACCCGCCAGGTCTACCTGACAACATAGATGACCTTGTGAAAGCGCGTCAAGAGGCGGACAAGCAAGGTCGCGGGTTTCAGAACTATGCGAACTCTAAACTCGCTATCTTGATGTGGACGTACGCGCTAAATCGGCGCCTGGTGAAGGTAAACACTACACAGTCTACATAAATTTGAGACAGAAGATATAAAGGCTCTAACAGATGGTTTAGGATGAGTCTCTGAACAAAATTTCCGCTGTAGCTATCGATCCGGGAAGCATAACTGACTCGCGGGCGTTGCGTACCAATACACCTGCTATGCTGTCGTGCGTACAGATGTTTATCCTACAGCCTCTACGACCATTACTTCGCCTCCTACTCCCCGACATGCGGAGATCAGCCGACGCTGGGGTGGACGTCGCTCATCTTGCTTTGAATCAGAAGTACGCTGGAGAACGCGGCTATTTTAGACTCATGGTACCTGGGCCCAGTTCAAGCGAGAGCTTAGACGGGACGAAGCAGGAAAAAATATGGACGAAGACAGCCGAGTGGGCGAAGATCACGAAAGAGGACACAGCACTCGAGGGTGGGGTTTAAGATAACTACCTACGTTTAGTAGACGACACTGATAACTAAGGGTGGAATCGATGAGTATCATGAGAATACGAGACATGTAAATCATCTCGCCCTAATACAACTAAAACTTTTATCCATTGACTATATTTTCATTATACATAATTACATATCTCATCAACTATCCAACTGAGCATCAAGCAGTATGGCTCAGCAACACCCTACGCTCCTCAGACTGCTCCCGATCAGAAAACCGTCTATGGAATATCGACGTCTCCATTTTTCTGCATGCCAGATCCCAGTCTGTAGTCCATTTCTTAAAGAAGGGTTGGTAGCCAAGTAAACCCCCGATCCAGCGACCGAGAACAATACCCAAACCGCGCGCAATGGTGCGACTAAAGGGTATCCAAGACGGTAGTGATAGATACGAGCCGCCGGCATCAAATATCTATTTCAGTATTAGTCACTGCAAGCAATTTGCTTATGTCACGAGAAAACAAGGGACTTACACTCATGACCTGCAGTATATCGATTTTCTCCCCTTTCACGACAACGAGATCCTGATACGCATACCAGTTCTCAAAAAAGACAGTATCAAGCCTGAACATTTCATCAGTGTCCTGCCCCGACAGCAAGAACACAGTCTTCTCCCCATCCCACCCATCATCATATCCCTTAGCCTGCCCGTCGACATCTGTCACAGGCGAGTACAGACGGTGATTACACCACGGCCGGAGACTGAACTCGCCATCTTTAGGACTCAGGACATGTTCGACGCCCTCGATCTCGACGGCCAGCCGGCCCTCGAGAACCTCGATGTACTCTTCTTGGTACGGGTGGAAGTGCAGAGGCGGCTTCTGTGCCGCTACTTCTAATATGCGCGGGTGCCGGAGGTGGAATGTCACCTCGTAGGCGAATACACGACTGCTGTCGTGGGGATGGTAGATGACACGAGTGATGATGCCGCCTTCAAAGCTATAGTCCGTTGTTAGTATATGAGTGCTAATTGGGGTGAAATAGGGTGTCCGTAGGGGAAGTAGGGACTCGGCGTTAAGTCAGAAATGACTAGTCTGAAGGAACGCATGCGCGAACGTCCTAGATGAGCCCAAGTCCTTGACTTGGGGGAGGACAAAAACGTCCTGGAGGAGTACAAGCCTTGGGCTTGAGGGAGCACAAAACCGTCCTCGTGGGTCCAGATGTAGATGTTATAATAGCTAGGAAAATGGAAACCTGTGGAATTTCATGAAAACATTTACTTACGCAGTGATGACTTTGCCTAGGGCGGGATCTGAACGGCTTAGAGCAGACATCTCTAGTAATCTATTAAGAATTGGAAAATAAGTGAGACGAAAACTGAACTCGACGTACGCAACAACGTGCCTCTTAACACCAGCGGCAGGCAAGTCGGGGCTCCTTCGAGTGTTATCTTTAGTTCTCGGTTACGGCCGTTCCAGTCACACAATTGACTCTTCGGAGGTCTGCGCCGTCCGATTCATAACAAACAAGAGCCAGATCATTCTATTTATTGTCCGCTGACCATCATCCCGCAGCAGCAGTAGCAGCAGCAGCAGCAGAACTAGCCGAGAGATTGGCTTCCTGGTTCGCATCATCCTCCCGCCCGCCCAATTAGTTATTTACGGTGGGCGGGCATTCCCCCTCGGGACGAAGGTAACCCTGCCTCACGCAAGCCTCCCAAGCCTCAACCCTAGGCGCACTTCGTTCCCCGTCCAAAATAGACTAGTCACGAGAACAAGCGACTCCCCCTACTGACAGGAAAAGGACTGTACTGTTAACCGAACGGGGGGGGCATGCAGTATCGACGGCTTACTTTTCAAGGTGAGAGGAGAGGAGGGGTGGTTCGCTACGCGTGCGGTGTACGGGAAGAAGCTACAGTAGCTCTGTGCCGCAGGTCCTTCAACCGTCAGCCAGCCTGGCGAGCGAGCGCTTCAGAACCTCGAAAACCGCGACGACTTGCCCTGGTTTTTCGCAGGACGGGGCCTGATTTTCGCATTCCCGTGACGCGCTGCCGCCTCTTCCGTGTAGAGCCATGCTACCTACAGTGGAGGCCTCGCTCAGCGAGGAGACTAGGTAACGACACTTGGGCCTACGGCTCGTCTCTGCGCAGAAGACGGGCGAGCCGTAGATAGGTGACATGGTACGGTCCCATACCATAACCAATACCGAGGAGTATAGTTTCCGATACGGGTGGTTTGCTAGGAGGTAGTCTGTTACTAGATAGTAGCGCGCAGAGGACTGACGTTGGTTCGAGCTAGCGTAGTGCCGTGGTCGATAAGCTGGAAGCTGACGGCAAGGCTGGTTCCATGGCAAAAGCAAGAAGGATGGCACGCTACTTGCGCTACCGAACTACTGGCGGTACTTACTCCAAATTTTCCAGCGCCACCTGGTGATGTACAGTAGCTTCGCTGGATGGGGATCAGCCGGTGTTTCTTTCGAGCGAGGCCGCCAGGGTGCCCTGGTTCCTGACTGAAGGCGCACCATCGACGCACACATACGTACACAGACACACAGAGATCCTCTGGACCCTGGAGTTTGGCACGTTTTTCCCCCCCAGAAAAGCACCACTTGGAACGCCGTGCAATTGGCTCCCAAGTTTAGTTCAGAAGGACCACGATTACCTAGCTCTAGCCCCCTTCCCCTGCCCCCCTGGCTAGCGAAGTGCCAGGATTAGCCGCAGCTCACCCACCACACCCTCCTAAGATCCCTGGGCACCTATCACTGTCTGTCCCGAGCGATCTACGCTCCAGGTCCCAGGATGCGAGCATGTACTACGATATCGCCTGGGTGCGCGAGGGTGAAGGTGGCCACGTGGGGTCCTCGGAGCCGGGATATTTCTTATTTCTTATTATTTCTTACGAGCCCCTCTCAAACCTCGGACCGGGAGGGACTCATATCACAGACAAGTCAGAGACATGCACACAGACCGTATATAGAATACAATAGAGAGCGAGAGAGAGAGACCTGCATAGGGTTACAATATCGACGGTGGGGCTGCGAGGGAAAATGACTTGTCTTTGCCGTACCTGGTGTAAGTGGGAAAAGCGAGGTGAGTCAAAAGCACATTGTACATTGTATGTATGTAGATCTCTGAATCTCCACACAATCCCGAAAGAGCAAAAATAGAAATAAACCTAGCCCATCGAACTGGACTGAGACTGCGCTGCCGCCTGTTTTCCCAAGCGAATGAGTAAGTGAGTGAGTGAGTCGCCATCCCATCCCATCCCATCCCATCCCACCCCATCGCCGTAGCACGTAACACTCGCTTCGCAAAACTGTCCGGCCGTCAGCTGCATCGATCATCTGCGAGGACTACGCATATGCATCCGAGGAGGCGGCGGAGGAGGAGGAGGGTATGACCCATCCATTCCCTCTGCACCGCCCACGCGGCGAGGTTGCATAGGTCAGGGCCCAGCAGCAGGCTGGGTTGCATTCGGACTTTTGCCTTTTGACGCCAAGTCCAGTGTCTTTCGTTTATCGTAGTAGTCTTTTTACTTGTTGCTGGCGCGCGCGCGCAGTATCCGCTCTCGATAACATCATGGCGCCGAGCCGAGGCTCCTAGGCTAAGTAATGACCCTCTCGACTAATACGTCGATCAAGATTGATAATATCGCCCGCGCGCGGAGGTACAATATACAATATACAATATTTACACCCACACATACTCACATAAGACAGCTGATTTTTTATTGACAATTTAATGCGGTTATTGGCATGCTAATTATTGGCGAGGGTAAGGAACACTATTGGCCCAAGGCCCCGGAAACATCACATCATAGTCCCCATCCCATCCCATCACCACTCGTCCCCATCACCGCCTCTCGGGCGGCAACTTGAAGCCACCAGGGACCAGCGTCTGGAAGATCCCGCGGGGGTCGTAGCGCCTCTGCGCCGCGCGAAGCTTCGCGACGCTCCCATTCCCGTAATGTCCGATGACGTCCTGCTCCACGGCGGCGTCGTTCATGAAGATGTACTCGACGTGCTTGCCCCTCTGTCTCGCGGCGTCCTCGATCCTGCCAATGATGCCCTGCGCCGCCGCGTTCGCCGCCTCGTCGTCCGCGGCGTCCCACCAGCCGACGTCGAGCGCGAGCCACGTCTGGTTCACGCCCTGCAGCCCCAGCGCGTTGCCCCCGCGCGCACGGCCCGCGGCGATGGCGCTCGTCGAGATGGGCTGCCAGCCGACGGCGACGCTGCCCGCCGTGAGGTTCCTGATGGCCTCCAGCTCGGGCGCCGTGGTGACGATGGCCTCCACGGCGCTGAAGAGCGCGGCGTCCGTCTGGAAGCTCGTGGCGTACCAGTTGAGCCGCGGCAGGGAGGGGGGGATCTGACCTGCGAGGAAGGTGGTCATGGGCTGCGTGCGCACGGTGTCGGTGAGGAAGGGGATGGCGTAGAAGGGCGCGAACGCTGCGGGTTTTTCCACGGGTTTGTTGTACACCATGTTTAGTAAGACGCCGAGGCTTCCGTTGAGGGGAAAGGCCTGCATCATGAGATTCGCGTAGACGTCCTTGACAGGCACCGACTGGTACTGCAGTAGAGCATCAAACAGGGCCGGGAGCGCGTCGAGCGAGTATATTCTGTAGCCACCCCAGACATCCCCAGTCGGGTATGTGGTGAGCGTGAACCTTGTCACCACGCCTGTTGGGATTCGTTCGGCTGTCAGTGGCGTTCGGTTGCTCGACTGCATGCAGGCGGCTCGACTGAGTGGGATAGATAGACAGATAGACAGATAGCTTACCAAAGTTGTTGGCACCACCTTTCAGCGCCGACCATAAGTCGGGGTGAGAATGTTGATTGGCATTTACAATGGAGCCGTCAGCCAAGACGATCTGCCGGTCTTTGCGTGAGCCTGGGCCGAACTGTCAGAGCGCCTCTCAGACTGCTATACTCACCTCGAAGTTCTCAACGTTGTCACACGCCAGCCCATACATATCTGAGAGGTACGAGAGCCCACCTGCAAGAGCGAGGTAATAGTCAGCAACAAGCAATTCTGCTCACAAGTCGGGGTGAGAAGAAACCTGCTGCCGAGAGTAAGACCGCCGACGCCCACTTGGAGGATCCTGCCACCAACAACCGTCACATTGTATTGGTCGAGGTAGTGATAAACATCGCCCCATCTCATACCGGTGCCGACGACCGCGACACCCTGTCGGGCGTGATATTCGACGCTATTGAACCCGGACATGTCAAACAGAACACCATCGTTTATATTCGCGCCTAGTGGTGCGGGGGAGTGGCCCCCTGAGCGGATGGCGAAGTGCACCCCCGTCTGAGCAAGATACCTGACCGCACGCGAAACCTGCTGGGCCGTCGTTGGTTGGATGACGCATGTTGGTGATGCCCATGCCGTCTGCACCCTGTTCACATCTTAGCTAGTTTTCATGGATAGTCGTTCCCTACGTATGGTTTGGAGGGGCACACCAGTTCTCTTCTGACGCAGATTGATATCGCTGCCCAGAGGGCAGCACGACCCCTGTCCCTAGGTTGCCCTCCAGATAGGCACAGGCAGTAGAGGCAGATGTCTGATTCAGCACGCCGTAGGAGGGTGAGGAGAGGCACAGTAATCCCCCCAGGATCGACAGCGCTCTCAAACCAAGGGCAGCGGAAATACGGGCCATTTCGGACGGGAGAGTGGTGTAATCTAAGGATGCAATTTGTCGTAAAACTGCTCACTCTTAACCCGGCGCCAAACACGATGTCAGATATCTAACCCATTGTCTTGGGGGGTGGTCTACGCTAATTATATGAAGAGGCACGGTCGTAATCGTGAAAGCCACATCCTCCGTTGGCTCTATGTTGGATAGACTCCGAAACCATCGAGACAGGATCCATCGTAATGCGACAGCCTCTTCCCTTCCGCAAGAGCTGTGTGTGATACGGACATTGCACGTAGACCGTGTGGTGCGGTGTACGGAATGGAGCGTAGTGTAAGTGTGGTAGTGTTATGTAGGTAACATCGATGGAGATATCCTAAATAAGAAAAGTAAGCAATTGATCAGTCAACTGTCTCGATGAGTCTGTCGTCGAGGCAGCGCCAGCGCCATCGCCAGCGCCATCCGCTAATTGTTGCCTGGCGCGCCCCAATACGAACGTTGTCGCCAGGGTCACGGGAGGATGATGCGCTTCGTCCCATTGACCTGCAGACACTGCCCGGAGCCATGGTAGTGGTATCTTGACATGGGGATGAAGATAGGTATTCCATTTTCGGAAGACGTAAGGCGAACAGGGACCGGGAAGCTGGTCATCATCACAGGACTGTAGTCTACTCGCTAACCCCTTTACGGGCACTAGTCTGGTGCACGTCATGAACCCTGGGAGGATTGTCGAAAAAAGGAAGCGGATTTAATAGGATCGCCCCCAATCCGAGCTCCCGCCCGGGACCGTCCCCCAGCCTAATTGAGATAATAATCTTCTAAGACAAAAACCCATTTGTGCTTATGCGTAGTCGGTAGTGCTCTGTTTTCTATTTGTTCCGTTTGTTTACTTGCAAACGCCACGGTGAGCGGTCAATTTGGGTTGTCTTAGGCTGCCAAGGATAATCTTAGTTGAATTCGTATATACGGTTACATCGACGCTCAGCGAACGAGCTTCATGTGATACGTGCGTGCGCCTTAGGTACCACCACTAGGTTTCCAGAATAAGAAGCGCCAGGGAATGGGGTACGGCCTGCAATTCAGTCACCAACTCTCAGCAGAGCCGCGGCTAGCGTTAACCTACCAATGAAATTCTCGTCGTTGTTTGTCGACCGACGGAGATAGACACGTAAATTCAGCCCGGTGGATCTGGAGTAAGGGCACGACAGAACCGTACATATCCCAGACGATCCAATCCCTAGACTAGTCGGAAAAGTCCAGCTTTTGGCGCTGAGGGACAGGGGCATCACAGCTGATACATTACTTAGACTCACCATAATGAAGTAAGCATTGAGCCACTCGCCGTGCTACTATGGGTGGTGCCTACACTAGTTCGTCTATCCCCTCGGCGCACATCGCGACTCGAGATGGCAATGGTAGGCCTGGCCGTGGTCGGTTGCTCGAAGCCCCAAAAGCAACCTCGACACAAACATAACGGGTCAGGCCATTGTACGTACGCCACAGCTTGTCGAGGCAAGGCGTAGGTGCTAGTTTAAAGGATTCTGGAGTGCGGCGGTTCCCTCCCTCCCTCACTCCTCTCACCGAGTCCTTCCTCCCATCCATCCATGACACCACCAGGCGTCCACCCTATTGACTGACTAGCCAGTCAGTCAACCTCACGTCGGATTGATGTGCCGGCACTAACACGCCAGCTAGCCCACTATATATGGAGTTGTCAGGTGCTGACCATGTAGTCGGCAAACGCCAACTGTAATAGGCGGCGTCTTATTGCCTACAGGATGGAGACACATGGTAACACAACGAACCTAGCCCCTTCGCCAGGAATGATGGTCATCATCGTGACAGAGTCATATGTTCGTTGGGCGACCCGCATACAGGGCTTGCGCGCTATCAAGGGGAACTAGATGGTAAGGCCAAGTCCTAAAGAATCCTTGCTACCCGAGACTATCGGAAGTTGGTGTGTATGTGTGTGAGCTTTCTCGTGGTGAATCGGGCAACGGCCGGTACGCCGTCACCGCCCATTGTGAAGCTGAATTGTGACGGGACCAAACACGCTGAATTGTGACAGGACTAAATATGGAAACGTGACGGGCCTAAATATGGACATGCAAGACACGGGTAAGGAGATACGCGGAGCTTCCTATTAGCTAGGCCGCAGAGATAGGGAAGGCAGAAAGCCTCTCGAGAACCGTGGAGCTCGCAGTCATGGGGGGCTTAGACTAATAAGACGTCCATACGTAAGAGTTTGTCCCTATTGCGCAGGGAGCCATGACTCGGTCCGGGCCTCCAGTGTCTCGGTAGAGTCGGTGAAGGAATTGACCCTATTTAGGGCAGCATTCCTGGGAAAGGCATCAGGGTATATATAATGTAAGTAAATCCTAATGATCGAAAGCATACCTCAGGCACTTAACCGCATCATATCACTGCCACATCTACAGACTGCATTGTTGTCCCTACCCTGACCACTTGTACATATCTACTACGCGTGTGTTAGTTTATATCGTCGTCATCATGGGAGGGAAAGGCATTCCAACGTACAACAAGCCACCTATCAATAAGGAAGCATCGGCCGCTTCAACAGAGTTTGAAGACGCTACCCTTGCCCAGCAATACGGTGGCAGCCACTCCGGGGGCTGGGTTGGTCGTTTACCAGCCCCTTGGGTCCCGTATGTCCAGCTCGCCCGTCTCAGCCCGCCGGCGGCCTTATTCCTCATCTACTTCCCTCATTTCTTCGGCATCGTGCTAGCCGCCTCGATCCAGCGGTCTTCCGCCTCAGAAGTCTTGCGTGCCGGCCTCATCATGTTCGGCGGGAGCTTCTTCTTCTCGAATGCCGCCCACGGCTGGAATGACCTCGTTGACGCTCCTATCGACCAAGCCATCTCGCGCACGAGCAAGCGCCCCATCCCCCGCGGTGCCATCACCCCGCGGGCTGCCTTCATTTTCACCGTATCTCAAGGCATCGGCGCGGCGCTGTTCCTGCTCTTCATGCCGAGCGGGAGCGCTATATATGCTGTGCCGAACATAATCGGGACCATCTATTACCCATGGGCTAAGCGCCACACCAATTTCGCCCAGCTCGTGCTGGGCTGGTGCCTGGCCTGGGGTATCGTGATGGGGTCCTGTGCCATGGGCCTCAAGCCCTTCACGGGCGGGCCCTTTGGGGGCGAATCGCTCTTGCAGGAGAAGATATGGGTGCAGCCGGCCATCGCCTGTATCTTCTTCGCAAGCATTCTATGGACCATCATCTACGATACCATCTATGCTCACCAAGATCTCAAAGATGATCTAAAAGTGGGTGTCAAGAGCATTGCTGTCTTGTTCCGAGACTATACCAAGATCCTATTATGGCTAGTCCTCGGCTGCATGATCGCTCTCCTCTCCATGGCCGGCATGCTCGAGCAGATGGGATGGCAGTACTATATCATTGCTGCTGGCGGATCTGCAGTGTCACTAGGGGCTATGATTGCCAACGTCGAGTTGAAGGACTCTGCGAGCTGTTGGTGGTGGTTCAGATACGGGTTCTGGCTTGCTGGCAGCTCTATTGCCGGTGGCCTCTTTTCCGAATATTTACTCATGGCACCTCAATCCTACGCGTAAGGCGCTCATATAATTGTATATATTTCATATTCTTAGTGTATAGGGTTCAATAGCGGGCGTCTTGGGGGGGTTTATAGCGATAACTGTAATCGGATTGATCTTTTTCTATGTCGAAACCGGATGTTTACCAGCCGTCGGTGCCTCGTACCGTGCATTCCTTTTATCTCATACTCGTCTAACGGACTGGTTATACACACGGCCAGTTCTTGTTTATGTTAATCGTCGTTCCGTTAGACGCTTCTGCCAGTGCGGGGTCCGAGAAGAAGAGACAGTATTTGGCCACATCGTTGAGCTGAACGTTTGTCTTGCCGGGGACAAAGCCGGGATATGCGGTGCTCATGGCAGCCATGCCCTCCTGATTGTAACCTGTCGCAAACACGTCGATGATGTTCGTGTCCATGCCGCCCATGAGGAACGCAATACTGTAGATTCCCTTGGGGCCGTAGAAGCTGGCGGTATTCCTGACGAGTCCAAGAAGTCCATGCTTGCTCACCGTGTACGCCACTCCCGCGTTGAGGCCGCGGAAGGACGCAATGGAGCCGATGTTGAGGATCGTGCCCCCAACTGGTGATTGTTTCTCGAAAACACTGATGGCGGCCTTAGTACACAAGAAAGATCCAGTCAAGTTAACACCAATAACGCGGTTCCACATATCCAGAGAAGCAGTGCCTGCGGCATCGAATTTGTCCATGACGCCCGCATTGTTGACCAGCATATCAATGCGGCCGAACTTGGCCGAGGTGTTGGCGAAGAAGGTGTTGACTGCTGTCTCGTCGGTAATATCAGTCTTAGCGGTAATGACTTTATCGCCGTACTTTTCCCACTCCGTCGCCGTCTCCTTCAGACGCTCCTCGTGAACATCGAAGATAGCCACGTTAGCACCGGCCTCCAAGAAAGCGGAGGCAATCACTTTGCCGAGACCTCCGGCGGCGCCAGTGACCACGATCGTCTTTCCCGCCACTGAAGAGGTGGCCATTTTCAGATATGTTGGTGTGAGTAAGTGGTTGTCGATGTCGTTTGTCTGTGTGTGAGTTCAAGAATGAAGAATCCAATTGGGAGGAAGCATCAAACTATATTTATACCTCCCTACCTACCTATTGTATCTTTGTCTTTATACGCAATCAGCATAGGATCGATCATTCAACTACCTATCGGCACTCGATGCGAACTGGTAAACTACGCCCAATCAGCGAGATGCGAATACGAGTAGGCGCCGTACTTGGGTTGGGGGAGGTGTCTCTTTGCATTTGCATAAGGAATTCGCAGGCATCCCGTAAACGAGCGATTCTTATTCGTAAAACCAACTGTTCGCACGTGCTTGGCAGTGGATCAATTCTTCCCCGCAACTCGGTTCTATCTTCGCTAAGATAGGTAGCTACAGTAGACTAAGTAGATAGAATCCATCACCTAAGAATTCTAGCTCTCTTAAAGATGCCACCTATCTAGGTATATGGAGACCATCAATTTTGGCATAATAATTATAGAGGCTAAGCTCACAGCAATTGCCAAAAATTGAATAGTCTGTTTTATTTCGAAGTTAAGTTGGTACAAATATAGCTCGAATAGATTGCGTGGGTACCTAGGTACCTAGTAGATAAAAGACGGTATATGTACCTATGTACCTAGTTCAATGTGCTGACCAGTCAAGTTATTCTAATAGAGGGGGGCTATTAACCCCCTATATATAATAAGTGTCTTTCTGCATAAACCCATGAATGTAACGTTGGAACACACTCCAGTCCGTAATTCACGGAAATGCTGACAGATGCTATGAAAATGTGAGCCGACTAATTAGCTATAACTTATTACTACACAGCAGGCCATGACAACGGGCTCGATGATCCTCCGTCTCCGCTGCACCAACTGGGGTGCTCGTTCATCGACTGCGTAAATTAGAAGGCCGGACCCCTTTCCAACGTTGTTTCATATTTCATCTCCCCACCTCGGTGATTATAGGCTCGCTAACTTTTTAGTCACGTTGAAATATATTACTTTCATTATTTTGTTATTACAAACAACGTAGAAATATTGACGTTCCGCACTTTCGTCGTAAGGATCTTCTCGTGGGTACTAACGCTTCGTCACGACACCTAGTTGGGAGTCAGTTTGAGGTCGCGTGGGGCAATATTTAAGGTGAGGGAAGTAAAGATTCAAATCAATGGTCTATATGAAATAAGTATGGATTTTTCCCATATTAGCTTCTAGCGTTGCAGCCCTGGATAGGATCAATGCTCTGTCGACTGGCGATTCTTTCTGGAGCAACTAGCTACTCGATCGCGGTGTTAGGTGAAGCACTAATTACAAGATGTACTACTTAGTTAAGTCATGTTTCCATGATCAGAGGAGACATAGCGCAGAACATCGCTATTACTTCCGATATTTCACCATGTATTTGGGAGTCATAGGATGTTCACCGTAGCCGCGAGATGAGTTTTCTAGGTTGTTCCGTTTAGACAACCACACATGTATATTTACGAGGTCAAACTATGTACAAGAATTTGGGAATATTGTTTCCGAACCTCTAGACCTGGCCCTATGTCCTTATCCTACTTATAAAATGTTCTCATCGTCCGATCACAATTTAAAACTGTCGCGTAGTGCCTTGTATACCGTTAACTCTTCACAGTATTAACGGCATTGTCTTTCCGTGACAAAAACCTTTTACGAGAAAGCAGGGTTGGCATTCGTGTAAAGTTGCGAGAAGTAAGCCTGGAACCAGGTACCAGCCTCAGGGGCGGGCTGTAACGCACTCGCGGCGCCGCAGTGGTAATCGTATCGAGTGGCAGTAGTGTTGCTGGTACCATCGCACTCGCCACCAGGCTTAACCCACACAAAGGCGTCAAGGAGCGCATCGCCGGTGCTAGCGGAAGGGCGAAGACCGAAGCCGGTGCCGATGGCATTGCACCAGTCACCCCACTGGCTCTGGCCGGTGGGCTGCTTGCCGCTGCGGCCGGTGTCGGTAATGAAGTGCGCGTCCCAACCTTGAGCCTGTAGTAGGGGAGCGAGGTTGTTGACGTAGCCGGATTCATCGCAGACGTTGTTGCCTTGGGTGTACGACGGGCAGGCGCCGGTGATCTTCCAGGCGTTGTAGTTGGCGACGTTGGTAGCGAGGCCACGGAGAGAGGCGGGTGAGCCAGCGTCCTTGTAGACCTTGGCGAACAGCTGAGCGGCGGGGCCAAGGTTCGCGGGCCAACCGAGCCAACCGGCATGGCCAGCGTCGAGGTACATGGTGACATTGGGAAGGTTCAGCGACGTGACAGCATAGTTCGTGCACTCGAGATATGCGGCTTGGGCATTGGAGCACTTGGCGACATTCAAGTTGGTAACCAAGTTGGCGAGGGAGTCGGGCTCTGGTGAACTATTAGTAAACGGGAACGCGCGAGGGCAATGATCCTTTGGTACTAACCGACTACCAGAATAACGCGGATGTCTGAGTACGTCTTGAGAACGGCAACGATGGCATCAATGTATGCCTTGTATAGAGCAACACCGCCGTTCGCAATGGAATATTCTCCGTTGGAGGCAGCAGCGGAGCAATCACGGTCTGGAAGATCGTAGACGACGAAGATACCAGCATTGTTGGCACCTTTCGCGTTGGCAGCGCGGATATCCGCCAAAGTGCTTTCCATTAGGGCAACCTTGTCGCGAGTGTCCCTGAAGATATATTAGCCTTGTGCATATATTTTAGCATGATGTTATTTGGAACTTACAGCCACAGGAAGGTGGGCACCTTAGCGACGGCCGCAGCTCCGGCGCCCAATGTAGGCACAGCGTAGGCGCTGATTTCAGATGCGTAGAAGCTATTCGCCCACTGGGTGACGCCCGAAAAGGGGTTGCCAGAGGGGATGGCAGTTCCAGTGGCTGTTGTCTGTTACATAGTATATGAGCATGATTGCCTACGAAAATGACCGAATCAGACATGGCTTACAACTACAGAGGTGGTAGTCTTGGTCGCGCTAGTCGTCGTCGTCGTGCCCTTCGTTGTCGTAGCGACTGTTGTCGTCGCGGCACCTGTCGTGGTCGCAGAGCCTGGGAGACATTGGCTTTGCAAGACAGTTAGTGTTGAATTTCAGGCTCGCGATATTGCATTTAAGATATACCTGTAATAGTCGTTTCCCTTGACGCAAGTGCTACCACTGACGCAGCATGTTGCTCCGGAGTAGCCAATGCCGCCGCATTGCGCACTGATTAACACATTAGATTAAATACGCAGCATAGAAGTTTGAAGTTTGGAGGTTCATACTATTGCGCGGCGCAGGACTGGCGCTCTTCAACGTGGCCGTCGAGAGGGATACCAAGAGCAAGAGTGCTCAGGGCAGCAACGAGAAGGCTCTTTGCGGACATCTTGCCTGATTTCCTTATTTGTTTGAAGAGGATGGGCGTGGTAGGTGCTGTAGATGTCCAAACAAGAGGAAACATCGAGGGGTTTATATCAACACTCGATCATACTTTGATTCTGTGTTTTAGCTCCGGAGGCGGCGGTTAGACGGGAAAGGAGGTCCTAGAGGATCCATCGTCGACGTCAAAAGGCGTGGTACGCAAAGAAAGCCACAAGCCTGCCTGGTAGCCATGTGATTTGGAGAGGGGAAATGAGGATGACGAGATGTCCACCAGGCGAACGGAAACGCGGTCAAGGTTCCCGGGAGCTTGGCGAGAGGCTAGATCTGGAGGGTATGAGGCCATCATGAGCCTCATAGATACTGTGCTCCCCTCTCCCCTGCGGCCACGGACGCCGATATGTGGGAAAGCAACATACGAGAAGGAGAATAGCTACTTCCGCCAACTAAGAGTCGAGAGGGCGGACTGGAAAGTCGCGGGACCCGGGTTAGTGGATGAGGGTCTAGCCGGGTTGGGCATGATCCTCGGAGGCATCCCCAGACAAGACCCGAATAGGGAGGTCGGGCAGGGTGTCGACGGAAATCAAGGGGCCCGGCACGGTTGGCACATTGGCACGGGCGGCTCCAGCTCATGCACCAAGCTCGCTAGCTACTAGCCACCTACATAGTAGTAGGTTGGTAGTACAGTAGGTAGGTAGACTACTTAGGTAGACGCTAGACTAAAGCGTCACATCATGAGCTCGAGAGGCCCAAGGGAGACTGGCGGGACCTCGTCCCAACCAGGTAATCGTTGCTCGTCATACCTATGACAAGAGAACGGTCCGTTTAGGTCTGGTCTAACGCCTGTGGTCAGCGGAAGTTGTCTGCCAGAACCGGGTTCGATGACAGCTGAACCGGGAACCTGGCTTCGAACTGCAGGATATGGAAAGTATAATATAATGTGTTATGCGCGGACAAGACAACCAGCGCTCCATTTGGTAATCTCATCACGTTTCATGGCCCAAAAGAGAAAGAAAGAGCTAGCTAAAAATGGTGCTGGGCATAGGAATACCGGTAGTAGTAGTATTGAGATGCATGAGATAGTAGCTTCTACCAGTCCTCAAAGGCGATGACTTCTTCATCGGTTGTAAGTAGTATTCTGTATAGCTGCGATCTCTCTCCACAGGCGGATAGATAAACTTCATCATGCTGGGATAACGTGATTCATCATCTATTTAATTTGACTATGTAGCATGGACGAGGAGTAGAAAAGTAAAACTTTAGTTAGTACTTATAAGAATGCATGTGAAGGATGCATATTATTGTCGTGATAAAGTTACTGAAGGTGCGGGTGATGGAGATATTCTATTTATTATCCTCTTGGCGCAACCCAGCCCTATTACCTGCGCAGTATGGCGTATATCAGAATCAGCCCGCCTGGAAGGTACCTTTTCGTGAGATAGATACAGTGCCCTCCTACAGTGTAATAGGTAGACACTTAATGTAAAGACACTTAATGTAAAGTCTAGGTATTATAGGTACCTCCTACAGGGATCCAGTAGCTGTTATTAATGGGTATAAACGGGCGCTAAGTACCTAGGCTAGGTACCTATAAGATACCGGAGGTACTTGCACTTGCGTAGCTAACACTGCTAACCTACCAAACGTGGGTGATGCAGGTCATGTCGAAGGACACTAACGACCTCACACTCGCACTATCTACGCTACCGACCTACCCTACATACCTCCCCTATTTGTTGCTGGCTGCTCGTTGTACAGTATACGGTACTCTGTACTGCACGCGGCACGTCCAATCCACTTTCGAAGTCGCCCTCGCACCTCGCACCTCGCTCTCGTCGTCGCCATCGACCTTGGCAACATGTTGTCCGGTATCCTGATCTTCAACCAGAAGGGCGAGAACCTGATCTTCCGCGCCTTTCGGAACGACTGCCGGCCCCGTCTCGCCGACGTCTTCCGCATCCAGGTCATCTCGAATCCCCAAGTCCGCTCGCCCATCCTCACCCTCGGCAGCACCACCTTCAGCCATGTCAAGCACGAGAACATCTACCTCGTCGCCGTCACCAAGAGCAATGCCAATGCCGCCCTGGTCTTCGAGTTTCTCTACCGCCTCATCCAGCTGGGCCGGGGCTATTTTGGCAAGTTCGACGAGGAAGCTGTTAAGAACAACTTCGTACTCGTCTACGAGCTGCTCGATGGTACTACATACTGCTCTCCATCTGCTGACCTATTTGTCTATCTATCTGTCTGGGGGCCATTATTGCTGACCTATCCCTCTTGCGCGCCATTACAGAGATCATCGATTTTGGATACCCCCAGAACACCGAGACCGACACCCTGAAGATGTACATTACCACCGAGGGTGTGAAGTCCGAGCGCGCCCCCGAAGACTCCGCGAAGATCACCATGCAGGCTACTGGTGCGCTATCATGGAGGAAAGCTGACGTGAAATATCGGAAAAACGAGGCCTTCGTTGATGTGATCGAGGATGTCAACCTGCTCATGTCCGCCACTGGTGCTGTTCTGCGAGCTGATGTGACTGGTCAGATCATTATGCGCGCCTACCTCTCCGGTACGCCGGAATGCAAGTTTGGTCTCAATGACCGTCTATTATTAGACCAGGACGGCCTCCAGTCCCTGCCCAGCGGGAACAGGCTAGGCTCGAAGGCCACCAAAGCTGCTGCTGGAAGCGTCACTCTCGAAGACTGTCAGTTCCACCAGTGCGTCAAATTGGGCAAATTTGACTCGGATCGCATAATATCCTTCGTCCCTCCCGACGGTGAATTCGAACTAATGCGCTACCGAGCCACCGAAAACGTCAATCTACCCTTCAAGGTGCACGCCATCGTTAATGAAGTTGGCAAGACCAAAGTAGAGTATAGTATTGGGCTAAAGGCCAATTTCGGCAACAAGCTTTTCGCTACAAACGTGGTGGTCCGCATCCCCACACCCCTGAACACGGCTCGTATCACCGAACGCTGTACTCAGGGCAAAGCAAAATACGAACCTAGTGAAAATCATATTGTCTGGAAAATTGGCCGCTTCACAGGCCAGAGCGAGTTCGTCCTAAGCGCCGAGGCCGACCTCACAAGCATGACAAACCAAAAAGCCTGGTCACGACCGCCCCTGAGCTTAAGCTTCAGCCTTTTGATGTTCACGAGCTCCGGACTTTTGGTGCGATATCTCAAGGTGTTTGAGAAGAGCAACTACCCAAGCGTGAAGTGGGTACGGTACATGACAAGGGCCGGCTCATATGAGATACGGTAAGTCCAGTTGATCCAAGTATTGTATGATAATTACTAAAGATTGCTGCAGATTCTAAGCGCCGTAGAGATGATACTCTAGAAGAACTACATTTCAAGGGACACGATGGAGAGCAGTACTGCGAAGGCAGTTTGTCTTCCCACGCCCACATTAATTGGTAAACCTAGTACGGAGGAGTAGCGAGTACATATGAGCTATTACTCATGCATTGTACTAACACTACACTTATAAACATTCATGCCTGCCGATCACGACATTGATCCTTATATTTGGAGTTGCTATAGGGCTCTTGTCGTGGGTCTCCAATAGGTAAGCGACTACCTCGGACCGTGTATCCGGCTCCGAATTGTACAAACTAGCAGCATGTATGAGAGGGCACCACTTTTGCACCAGGTCACGTTTGTTGCTATACGATTTAATTAAGATCTATGAGGGCAATAGGCTTACCAATGGCTTAACCGAGAAGAACCTCCGGGTGCTGTGGTGCAAGTGGCCATGAATCTGTATGAATGGCAGGCGTCATATTACTAAGTCGGTGGTGGGAGAATGATGAAATATCGACACAACGTCCGAGACAAAACATATCTTAATTAGCTAAGTCTCTAACACCAAATGTGAAAGAAGATTAAGGCTTACCTTGCAATGACTTCAAAGTGTATAAATGAGGTTATAAAAGGCTAACATTAGTAAAATAGACTTGATAAAAGAAACCTAGAGCGGGAACAAGGGAGACTGAGTATTAGCACTTAATCATTACTAACACATTGTTTAAACCGTCTTCTTTTATCCGCGACTTATTCTTTAGTTTTCCTACCTTGCCAAAAAGATGTGTTGCTCAAGGAGCTCTTTCAGCAGTCTAGTAGAGAGCGATACGCTTTGCGCTTAAAAGGGGTTGGAGCGCTTAACGTGCGTCTTTACTTTACTCTCTTTACTTCACCAACACTTTACCAGCCTAAAGATAATCCACAATCATATTGTAATCCGAAACAATGGCAACACGACAACTAACACCAGCAGCGACACCCGGGCGAATGCCACTGCTAACACCAGGGACAACACCAGCACTGACACCCAGGCGAATACCACTAGTAACACCAGGGACAACACCAGGAAGCCTCCTGGCTAGACGAAGCATCAACGCATACCGCAAGGATGTCAAAGGCAAAGGCAAAGCCAGCGCCTACAACCAGCCAACAAGAGAGACCCCAGGCGCCCCAGGCGCCCCCGGCCAACGCGCCAAAGTCTCCCTGCCTCCGGCCTTTGACATCAACGGGCCCACCCACATCCCCATCCCGAACACAACAGCCGCGTACTGCGCGCGTTGTGGACAGATCTGCACAGGGACGGGATGCTGGCACTGCGGGATGGCCTTCACCAAAGCCGCCCCTCCAACAATAGAACCCCTTCACCCTCGGGCCCCCTCTGTCTTTCCCATTCGCCCTCCCTCCCCTTCGTCGCACAGGAAGAGACCTGGAGGGGAGGATGATCCGTCCGCTATATTGTCTCCTGCGAAACGCATCCGCGGGCTCCGCGGCGCCGAGTCGGCGCGCGAGATGCAGCGTGCTATTTTGCGGCAAGAGCGCAAGTGGCTAGGTATTATACGGGAGCGGCTGGGCGTTGTGCGCAGTGCTGAGTTGGAGTTGATGGACTTTGACAATATGGAGTTTGGTGACCGCACGCCTGTGTTCCAGACGCCTCCTCAGGTGCGGGTTCTTGCGTTGCCGCTTAGAGGCCGTAGCAACAATATTCATGATGCTGCTACTTCTACCGACCCCTCTACCGGCCCTTCTACTCCTGCTGCTACTCCTGCTCCTGCTCCTGCTCCTACCGCCCCTCCAACGCCAGAAACCCCCCGGGGTATCTCTGTCCTTCCCACTCCCTCCCCCTCTCCTTTATTGCGGAAGAAGAGACCCGCAGTGCCGGACGATGAGGTCGTTAAAATGGCGCCTGCGAAGCGCCTCCGTGAACTCCGCGGCGCGCCTTCTGCTGGTCCTTCTGGTCCTGCTGCTGCTGGTCCTGTTGCTGCTCCTGCTGCTGCTCCTATTGCTACTCCTTCTGCTACTCCTATTGCTGCTTCTGTTGCTCCTGCTGCTGCCCCCGTTGCTACCCCTGTTGCTACCCCTGTTGCTACCTCTGTTGCTAGTAATGCTGCTGGTCTTTCTGGTCCTGCTACTACTGCTCCTGTTGCTACTCCTGTTGCTACTCCTGTTGCTACTCCTGTTGCTAGTAATGCTGCCAGAGGCGGTAAACGTGGTCGTGGTAAACGTGCCCCTGTTGCTACCCCTGTTGCTACTCCTGTTGCTACTCCTGTTGCTACTCCTGTTGTTACTCCTGTTGTTACTCCTGTTGCTGCTCCTGCTGCTCCTGCTGCTGCCCCTGTTGCCACCCCTGTTGCTACTCCTGTTGCTACTCCTGCTGCTAGTAATGCTGCCGGTATTGCTCCCAGAAGAGGCGGTAACCGTGGTCGTGCTGGTCGTGCTAACCGTGGTGGTCGTGCTAACGCTGCTAAGCCTGACAACGCTGCTAAGCCTGACAGCGCTGCTAAGCCTGACAGCGCTGCTAAGCCTGACGATGGTTGGTACACCCGTTTACGCCGTCGTAACAACATGGGTAGGTTTATACCTACCCCTGGCACTGGCGTATTCGCCTAAGCCCCATTGGTTGTCTTGAAGGGCTACGGTATAGATCAGCCATGCTTGGTAGGTTGAGGGCTGCTAGTTAGGTTTCTTACTCGTGATAAGGCGAGAGTACATCTTTTTTTTTATGTGTTGCTAATCTGGAGTTACTATGTAAGTCAAAAGTTTTACGCTATTCGGCCTGTTTATGTTTGCGAAATATTAATGAAAAAGGCTACTCAATCCATTAACTAAGTTTATTCTTGAATGTGAAAATTTATACCTACATTGTCCGTTAAATGAGAATAGAATAAGTCGTGAAGCTGTACTCCGTGACTCTAAAAATCCATCCTAGTCCCTTATCCTTGGGCAACAGGTGTGCTTAGTATGCCTTATGAGGCAATTGTATAAGACAGAGAATACGCTTATTCGCATTCGAAGGGAAACATGACGAAGATTAAAGATTATTGGAGGGACGGGGGCCCCACCGTACTTAGATAAATCGCAAAATTTCAAGACAAACAGTAGAACTTTTTCCTACCGCGCCGACCATCTTCAAGATTCTCGTCTACTCCATTGAACAAGGCTAGACAGAGCCTAGTAGCCTCGGCCACCAGACATCGCCAAGGTGAAATCGACAGCGTGATTGCAGCCCTCTATATCCATCCCCTACTTATACTCTAAAATTAATTACCTACATCTCTACTATCTATAGCCTCTTCTCAGTCATCAGAAACATGGCCGCCGACTTCGAAAAGCAGAGCTACTGGCACGACCGGTTCGCCACCGAGACGGCCTTCGAATGGCTAGTACCATCAGAAACATTCATGCCCTTCCTCACACCTTACCTCTACGCGACCGAAACCCAGCGCATCCTGCACCTCGGCCCCGGCACAAGCGACCTACACACACACCTACGAGCACGTGGGCACGCCAACGTGACGAACGCAGACTACGAGCCGCTCGCCCTCACCCGCGGCCGGGCGCTCGAGGAGGCAGCCTTCGGAGACGTGCGCATGAGCTACGCCGTCGCGGACGTCACGAAGCTCGGCGCAGACCTGGGCACATTTGACCTCGTGGTGGACAAGAGCACGGCCGACGCCGTGTCGTGCGGGGGCGACGCCGCCGTGCTTGCCATGGCGCGGTGCGTGCGGGCGTGTCTCGCGCCGGACGGCGTCTGGGTATCGCTAAGTTACTCGGCGACGCGGTTCGAGCTTGACGAGCTCCCGTTTGAGGTCCGTGTTGTGGGCAAGATCCTGACGCCGAAAGCGAAGGTTACGGATCCGGATGTGTTTTATTGGTGTTATCTCCTCCGGCCCCGGTGAGACGGGTAAATGGATATCGGGGTGTTACCTGGCTGGAAAGCATTGGATATGCGGGCCGGCCATTTCGGACTTGGCGGTTGATTCATAATCTACATCACATTTATTTCAACCCAAGATGGCTTACACGGGTTATGAATGTCTTGAAGATACAGTAGTTCTCTAGACGGTGAGAGCTTGCGGGACAACGTGAAGATAGGTCTTGTTGGGAGATGATGTAATGAGCTTGTCAAGTCAGTTCACAACGACGAATTTACCTACGCAGGGAGCAAATTATTGCCGGTAGCCGGCCTTATATACCCCAATAATACCCTAGATCGCCAGATTCGACGGGACATTGCCCTAGACGTCCCCGCTAAAAAGGCTATAGACCAGCGATCTTAAACGTGCTGGCCCACTAATCTTTCGCCCATGACCTCATCTCCTTATTGTGCTACCTACATGTACGTAGCCACTTCCCTGCACCATCTAAAACCCTCCGGTCGAAGTGTCTGTACTGTGTAAACTGCGTAGGTAGGTACGTTTGCGTACCTCTCGTACGTTTCTTGCTGGTGATTCCTGCTGTCAATGCAAACAGAGCTGTCTATATCATTGGCTCCTGCTACAGACGAAAGCCAAGTCTGATGTCCTACGTGCCTAACACTCGTCATGTCATCAGAGCAGGATCACCTCCTCCTGCATTGTCTCTCTAGCACAGCATATGGTTGACTGGACATACATAATAATTCATGTTCATTCTCAATTCCGCGGGACATCGCTACAAATTTACGTTTTCTCGTAGCTGCTACTACCGTTAGTTCTCTCAAGTATACCAATTTCCCCCATCGCTGAGGTATACCCAGTATGGCAGACCAATATAAGTTCGAATGGCAAGACGACGCAGCTCCCAACAGGGTCCACGGAGGGCCGCACAACGGTAGACACCCGATCCCTACTGTACAAGGATACAGGCAGCACCGTAAGGAACTGGATCATCAAGTGCAAGACGAAGAGCAAGCTCAGCGAGGCCCAGAGGACGACTCTAAGCCGAAGAGGGCATACAATTCTGCTAAAGCCATCTTCAAAGACGAAGACACTGAACCTAAGAGTCGCCATGACCCATACCCCTCAGCTAACCTCAACGATGTGAAGTCTCCCCGCCAGTCTACGTCCGGGGAGGACACTCCCAAAGCAAACGGGACGGAACCCGCTTCACAGCAAGATTTGGGAGAGACCACCGGCAGCCCTAAAAGGAAGAAGCGTAAAACGGGCGAAATATCAGCAACGGAAGCTGTTGTGGGCACGTTTGACCCCAAAGAAAAACGCAAAGCCATGAAGAACAAAAAGAGACATGGCGAGGGGAGAGAGGTTACTGATCCGATAACCCATCTTCCCATTATCATACACGACCAGACCGCAAAGGATCTTGACTCGGTTCCCGAGAATGAGCTTGAGCCCGGCGCCGATCATACTACTGCTACCGGTCCCGAGGGTGCTTCCAAGTCAGAGCAAGCACTGCAAACTGAGCAGGAGACAATCCAGCGTGCGCATAATGGCATGAAGCGTGTTTTTCCACCGCCAAACTTCGAGTCCACGAGACAAGAACTGTCCACTGTTTACCAGAAGGCTGTCTCTACTGGGGTTTGTTTAATGGGCCTGCTCGCCGTCTTGGGAGTGGTCTTACCTACCAGTTTCTATATTATACTAATACTTGCTGGGCTCGGCGCGATGACTATCTTGGGAATGGGTAAATGGGTGAACAAAAAGACAAACGAGATATTTGATGACGAAACCTGGGATGCCGCGCGCAGGGAAGAGCAGGCCATTGTTAAGAATGATGAAGAATTACCCGAATCTGTGAACTGGCTCAACAGCCTTATACGTTCCATTTGGCCCCTAGTCAACCCAGATCTCTTCGCCTCGCTCGTCGACCAAATCGAAGATGTGATGCAAGCATCTTTGCCCAAGGCCATCAAGATGGTGAGTGTGGATGATATGGGTCAAGGAAGTGAAAGCATTCGTATCCTCGGTGTACGATGGTTACCCACTGGCGCGGCCAGCCAAAGTGTTGAATCAGATGGGCAGCTGCGCAAAAGCAAAGAATCATCTAAGAGTGACCGGACCGATTCACAGCAATCACAAGGGATGGAAAATGAAGGTAGCCCTGACGACGGCATAAATTCCTCGGAGGATGGGAATCCAAAGCAACAGGAGCAGGAAGAGGTCGCCTTGCGTGAGGGCATGGAGGCAGAAGAAGGCGACTTTATCAACTTGGAGCTTGCCCTTGCTTACCGCAGCCGCACTTCTAGCAAATCTCTCAAATCAAAAGCCAAGAATGCCCACCTCTACCTCAAATTCTACCTTCCAGGTGGCATAGCTATCCCGGTATGGGTTGAACTTCGAGGTCTCATCATGACACTTCGACTCCGACTTCAGCTTACTCCTGATCCTCCTTTCATCGAACTCTGTACTCTCACATTTCTTGGACAGCCCAAGGCAGACATCTCATGCATGCCCCTATCCAAACATAGCTTCAGCCTCACAGATGTTCCCCTCATTTCATCATTCGTCAATTCCGCCATTGATGCTGCGCTCGCGGAATACGTTGCCCCCAAGAGCCTGACCTTGAACTTGAAGGATATGCTAGTTGGCGAAGACTTCAAGAAGGATACTACAAGCATTGGCGTTGTTTGGATCTTCATTAAGCGTGCGAGGGACTTTAAGCAAGGCGATGCTGGTATTGGGCCTATCCAAGGGAGTAGTGATTCTTATGTTACTGTTTCTTGGGGTAAATTTGGCAAGCCTGTTGCTTCGACTCGTGTTGCAGTAGGTGAGAATGAACCTAGTTGGCACGAATGTGCAAGTATTCTAGTTACACCGGAAGAAGTGAATGCAGGAGAAAGACTTCGTCTGCAACTTTGGGATTCGGACAAATGGACGGCAGATGATGATTTAGGGCGAGTTGAAGTCAACTTAAAGGACCTAATGCATAACCAGGAGACCTTGAACAGAATCCAAGATCGAGAAGATCGCTTCACTGGCGAAGACGTCGAAGAGGATATGCCAGGCTCTCTGACCTGGTCCGTCGGGTACTTCGCAAAAACAAGGATCACGCAACAACAGCTCGAGGCGCAAACTTTCAATCAGAGCATCCGGACAAGAGATGACCTTAAGAGACATGTCTCGGAGTCGGCCGAGAATAAGTTAAGGGAGGCAGGCAAAGCTTTGGATGACGAAGAGGTTCAGCAACAGAAAGCACAAGATTACCACGAACTTGAAAATTCTAGTACGTTAGATCTGAAACTTTTTTTACTTCCTACTACAACCCTATTTGAAGGGCAAAAACGGCCGTATCCACTATACTAACCCCAAGATGCTATAGTGATTGTATCAGCACCACCGAGTAGCGAGCTCGTCTCCGGCATTCTTGGCATACAGATCCATAACATGACAGGTCTCGAGATTCGAAAGCTTCAAAAAGACGACAAGAGAGATGCGGGTGACCAGGAAGACGAAGATGAACAAGCTGATGATATACCCAACGGCTATTGCACTATCATTTTGAACCATAAGATGATTTTCAAGACTCGGACGAAACCGAAGAACTCAAAGCCATTCTTCAACGCCGGAACAGAAAGATTTATCCGGGATTGGCGTGATGCCGAGGTCATCGTGAGTACGCGAGATGCGCGAGAAAGGGAAGATGATCCTCTGATTGGACTGGTATATCTTCCACTCTCAAAAATCTTCAAAGACCGGAGCCAGGTGATGGACAATTACTCCCTTGTAGGAGGAATTGGCTACGGCAAAGTACGAATTAGCATGGTCTGGCGAAGCGTTGAGCTCAAGCTCCCTCCTCAAATCAGCGGATGGGACTACGGTACCCTGCAAATCCAAGGCCCCGTTACGCCGAAGGGCGACTTCCCTTATGGGTTGACTTGTAATAGGATCAAAATTAGGACAAACATAGGACATGTCAAATTATACCCCGACGATGGGGTATGGAAGGAAAAAGGCAAGAGAGGATCCGAAGGATTATTCATGGCCGTGCGCAAGCGATACTCGTCTGCTATGGTGGTCGAATTTCGTCAATCCAAGTTAGGGCCAGACAGAACTTCAGCTTTTGCGATTCTCTGGCTCCATGAGCTTAGGGATGAGGAAGACGAAATAAAATGTCTAAAAGTTTGGAGAGGTAATAAGGAGAGCTTCCGTAAAGCGCAGACATGTTGCGAGTTTGACGGATCAGGCGAGAAAGACGAATTCCTCGGCGAAATCGAGGTCCCTGTTCGTTTCTGGCGCGGACTCTCAGGGTACCACAAGAGCTTCGCCGCTCAATCGAAGAACAAGGATATGAGAAACGTGATGGAATGCCTCGACACGATTACAGATGAGGGGGTAGGGGACATCGACGAGGACTCAAATGACGAAGACAGCACAGGCGGTGGGTCTGACGATGAGAACGACGAAGAGATCCGCCGGAAGAAACTACGAATGCACACGAATGATGACTCGACACCACCAAGCTCAGATGATGACGGCGACAGCACCATACGGGCTTCATCAAACGCGTCCAATATATCCCGTCCGGGCTTCAAAAAGGTGAAGAAAGTAGCCCGCAACCCTGTCGAGGAGCTCACGAAGGTGGCCACGACGGTCCTCGCACCAGGCCATAACGACTCCGAAGACGGCTCGCGCGGCCTCAGGGGCCAGATGCGCGACTACAAGGATCACCACAAGCAGCTGCATCGTAAACATCGAGGCATCATGCAATGGCGGGCTGCGCGAGAAGTGAATCACCTCGGTGGAAAGCTGACCAGGTTTAAGGGGGGCGTTAGCGGAATGTTCCATCATGATAGTAAGGATGCTGGGATCGAGACTGAGGTGTGAGGATGAGATGAGAAGGAACCGGTATCGGAGAAGTATTGCTACGGTATTTTTGTTATCAGCAGTTCTTGACGCATGTCAGCTGCGAGGATAGCGGTTGTGTATTATTGTGAGGAAGATGGTGTCTACCGTGTAGGGTGTAGTAATAGTAATTCCGTAGCCTCACTCGATTTTAATACATTGCTTTAAGATTGGAAGGTAGTAGAATGTCTGTCCTTTAACTGTTGGCTGTCAGAGCGTGATAGGGAGAGATTATCAGTCGACGCGGAGAAATTAGCCTTCACGTATAACAATTGGCCTCCCCTGGAGACAACTAGAGGCATTATAACGTGATAGATCTGGAGCCAGGGTGCGCGGCCAATAGTTTAAAAGATGGTAGCAAGTCTTCAGGCTTGCGGCAATTTCGCCTTTGCGGAAGGGTGATGGCGCAACGGTGTCAGAGTTGTACGAAAGTTATCTCGACTTTTGATTCGACCGAAATAAACCCTGTCGGTATGCGGCTAACAATTAAGACTTCTCGCCTAGATTTCGACGCCTCCCGGTACCTCCCACATCTGTGAACGCAATAGGAACATTACTGCAGGCTCAGTGCTGAATGAAATGGCGAAGCATATGGACGGTTGTATAGACGCGTACCTGAATCTAAGTACTGCCTAACCGTACTTAAAGTAAAAATAGCCGATATAATATATGCCTACTCGTATTGTTCTTGTTTATCGTGGATTGTGCATATTGCGGCTCCGCGACAATACTATCTTGAAAGAAGCAACCACTCTGACGGCACATATAAACCCAGTCCCAAGAAAGGGAATAGTTTAGCTAATAAAAACCAATAAGGCTATTTTCATTAAATATTATATTTACCTGTAATTGTAACACATACCGTCTGGTAACATTTACGTAATAGCAACCCCAGTCCTGGTCCTAACCTCGCGAAACCAAACGGAGAAAGAGTTACCTAACCCTCGCGCCTTATTTATAATTAGCATGCCGGCACTTCAGCTCAATAACGACATGAGATGGTGCGTGTGCAGTATCCACAGCGGAAACGGCATATGAAGTTTGGCCTGGGGGTTTGGGAGAAGGGAAGACAAATCATTACGTAAATCCGGGGTTTCGTTGACATTATTTTTACCTACGAGTTTCGAGTTATAAGAGCCTCATGTCCCTTGACCGGGGGTTATTCAACGACATCTCTTCATCTCCTTGCTCTTGCTGACAGTTTTGTGATTATGAGTTGTTGTCTTATGAGTTTGCGTTTCGCTTTAGCTGGTTGCCTCCAGTTGACTTGGCATTGTCTTTGTCATTGCGCATCTAACCTACTACATTCTGATGAATTAATCACAGGCTCTCATATTTCGGAAGCGGCTCTTCGCCTAGGAATGGACAGTAAAGAGCAACTCACTCTGCTCTGGCTCAGCCTGACATAATTAAGCTGATATTGCAATATCCGAACAGCAACTACTGCTAACGCGGTCCAAGTGCGAAAGCGCAAATTTGGTTCAATATTGGGTATAGTTTGACTACAGTTATTATATAAAACTCTATGAACAAGAAGGGACATACGAATCCCGGAACTAAGTATTGGATATCTACTCCACGCACGTGGACATGGCGAGCCGCCCCTCGACTCGACGCATATTCTAAAAAAAAAGGCGCACTTATCTCGCGCGCAGGATTTTTTTTTCTCTCGCAACACAAAAAATAAAAAATTTCTACCCTACACCAGGACCGTCTTCTCGGGCACGCTGCCCTTGGACGAGCTGGCGCGGTCCATGTCGCTGCTGTGGATGGGGATGTCGCTCGTGTGGCGCTGGAGCTCGACGTAGTCGTAGGCGAACTCGCCGAGCTGGACGTCGTCGACGCCGATCTCCTCGTCCTCGGGCGAGACGCGCAGGCTCAGGCCCGGGATCAGGTTCATGAGGAACAGGATGACGCAGGTCAGCACGAACGAGTACGAGAAGCCGGCGACCGAGTCGGCGATCTGGAACGCGAGCTGGATGTAGTTGTGGTTGATCCAACCGCCGGGGATGACGCTGAAACCATCGAGGTTCGCTATGTAGTCACTGTAAAAACGCGTTAGTTCGTCGTCCCTACGTCAATAGATGCTGGGGATACTAACGCGGCGAAAAGACCGGTGAGCAGGTTGCCGATGATACCGCCAATACCGTGGACAGCGAAGATATCGAGAGCGTCATCAGCACCCATGATGAACTTAAGCTTGGTAGCCACGTTGCAGCCGATTCCACCGACAACACCGAAAATGACAGCAGCCCAGGGCGTGACGTAACCGGAGGCGGGGGTGATGGCAACCAGACCAGCGATGGCGCCAGAGCAGAAACCAACAACGGACCATTTCTTCTCGAGGCGGTAATCTAGCAGGCACCAGGTGATGCCACCGACGGAAGCGGCCAGGTGAGTGACGATGCAAGCCATGACGGCGCGGAGGTTCGAGGCGAGGGCGGAGCCACCGTTGAAGCCGAACCATCCGACCCAGAGGAAAACCGTGCCGAGGACGATGTGGGTGACGTTGTGAGGTCGGTACGGGAGACCGGCAGACTTGGCGTAGCCAGTGCGCTTTCCGAGCATGATGGAGAAGGCGAGCGCTGCGGCACCGGAGGAAATGTGCACGGGCGTGCCGCCGGCGAAATCGAGACCGCCGAGCTTGAAGGACCAGCCGTTCGCGTTCCAGGTCCAGTAGGCGATGGGGTCGTAGACGATGGTGGACCAGACGAAGATGAAGACGATGCAGGGCAGGATGCGAGCACGGTCAACAGCGGCGCCGATAGCCAGAGCAGGACTTCAGGGGTGCCATGTTAGTTTTCCCCGCAAGCTCTAAGCTCTCAAAAAACAGACAAAGAAACTACTCACGTAATAGCGGCGAACATGCCCTGGAAGAGGCAGAACAGCAGGTCCGGGATCTTAGTGCTGCCGACCGAGGGCTGGGCAAGGGTCTTCATGAGACCAAAGTTGGAGAGGTCGCCGATGTAGGCGCTGCCGGTGTGCGAGAAGGCGAGACTGTAGCCCCAGAAGAACCACTGGAAGTCGACGACGGCCACGGACAGCATGGAGAGCATGATGAGCGAGAGCGCCGACTTCCGGCGCGCGAGGCCCGAGTAGAAGAAGCCCACGCCCGGGATCATGAGGAGCACGAGGGCCGACGAGGTGAGGATCCAGGCGAAGTCACCGCTCTAGATCAGTTTGCATTGCAAGTCAGCGCGAGCGCCCATTGTTTTATTTTCATTTTTATTTTCTTTGGCATTCCCGAACTCGGGGTTCCAAATGCCCCCCGTGTAAGTCAAGGTCAGGTTCGCCGTACCTCGTAAAAGACGTTCAGGTTGGCGACGTCGCTGGAGTAGCCAGGGTCGGCCACACCCGAGGTGCCATTATATGTGACGACCTGCACGCTGCCAGACATGTTGGCGGCGGGATGTCGTGAATTGTGCTGTCGGGTGCGAAGTGTGTAGGACAGACAGACAGGCAGACAGACAGATTGGGGAGCGGAGGGAGGAAGTCCTTCTACAGCTACGGTGTAAGACAGCAGCAGCACAACACAGCACGTCCGAGGCGCGGTGGAGAACCTTTAATTGTGCCGACAAAGGGCTAAGGAGAAAAAAAAAGAAAGAAGAGTGAAACAGAATTAGAGAAGAGAGAAGGAGGGGAGCGAAGTCAAAGACATTGGCGCTCCCGGGGGGGTACGGGGTCTCTAAATACAAGACAGGGAGCTTTCACCATGTGTAGTGTACGCAGTAGTGTAAGTAGTGTAGTGTACGTATAATATGGAATATGCCATGGATAAGACAGGGCTCCGCATCTCGTGTCTAATGCGTACAACTGCCTAACATACATACATACACTACCTACTTAGATAGACTACTTACAGTATACTACCTAGTCTAGATAGGTCCTACAGCATGAGTGTGAGTTGATTGTTGGTAGGTATGCACGTACTTTAGGCATAGGCCCGTACCGTATGGAGAGTACCTAGTCGTACAGTGTATAGGTAGGTAGATTGATACCTAGATAGATAGATTGATAGTGTATAATTGTACTTACTTACCATCCATACCTCCATACATACACAGCACACAGAATACACCACAGAAGTAGTATACATGGGGGATGCAAGCCAGCATCAATCAATAGAATCCTTCAGGCACAATACCATGCCCGATCCCACCTTAGCCGGGGCGTCATCGTGGTGCGGCGGGAAGGGATGAGCAACTCAGCTGGGCTTGGTACTGAAATATTACACGTCGGCGCTGGCATGGGCTATTCTGTACGGGCGAGAGATAGGCATAGCGTGTAAGTACCTACAGAATAGGTGGATGGGGGGAGACCAAAACAAGAAGACCCCGGCCCACTGGAGCAGGAGACTTCCGCCGATTCCAGCATACCTAATACTAGGTATATAGATACCCACCAATCATCCATGACTCTTTGCGCAACCAACGACCGAACCGTTGAACTACCTCCTAGTCCGGCCGCCAGTGGGTTTCCTCGCTGATAAGACCATTTCGAGCAAATGAAACCGGGAGCTTGGCTGTTTTACACTACGTTTGACACGAGTTGGTATGTACAATGCAAAGCCTGATACTACTGCGAGAAAGAGACAGTGCGATATCCGAAGCAGCGGTCTTGTCTTGTGACCATTACACTTGGCATTCTCGATATATCTGCATACCAGTATCTGTAGTGTACGCATTCGAGGCGTTCGAGGCGAAACCAGGATCGTACTACCAAAGTGGGTTCCCACGAGATGAACCTAGTAGCTGTAAGTGCAGGACACCTAGCTGCGCGCGGCAGACTAGTGTAGTACAGTGCTAGTATAACACTAAATAGATAAGCAATACCCTCTCTGCCTGATATAGATGAAGATGACGATGACCAGCAAGAATTACTTGAAGTCTTTTGGCAGTCTGTACCTAGCTTGTAACAGAAAGTCTGGGTTATTATAGCATTATGTAGGTAGTGGTTTTGTACGGAGAGACACTGGATTGCTTGTGGGCGCTTATAAGTAAGGGAGCAACTAATGATAGGTTATAAATGGCATATATGGCAAAAGAAACCGGCTTTCTGCCAGTTATATAACAGGGCGGCTACTTTCTAGAAATAATCCCTAGGAAATCTAGTCCATTTGTCATTCTCATCTCGAATCTCTAGGAATATCATTTCAATATTATCTACGGTAGGTAAACTAGGCAGGTATTGTGACGTGTTACCGCTGTGTCACGGAATGCTAGGTACTCACAGTTCCTACAGGCTTTGGTTTGAGATGAGAATATAGTATGTCGAAATTCGCTTGTCGCAGGATTCCGGTGTCTACCCATTCTGTTCTACTTATTCCGCACTTATTATCTAGTTTAGGTATGCGTCAACTTATTCACTATTTTCCACTTACGCCCCCCCACGTTCGGATTTCGGCAGCTCTCGAACCTTCACGGCTATTTGTCTAGACTCTACAGTATAGTGTGTTGTTGTCTGGAATTCCGACCAGGCCAATCGTTTAGCGAGTCCCATTATCGTATGCTGTGTGGTGTTGCTGCTGTGCTGCTGCGCCGCTCGAAGGCCAGGACTAGACGGGCTCGGCGCAACTCGACAGAACCTCTAACGAACCGGAAACTCGACTGCGGTGCTCGAGTTCTACAGACTCTCGCACGAATCATGCTGGGACAGATCAGCACTGTCGGACCGTGGCACGGAGTTGCGCGGGGTTGGGTGACATTTAACGTCGGTGCAGCCGTGTAACGAAAATGCCGTTCGAGGAAAACAAAAAAGATCCCCTCCCCTCCCATCGAGCAAGTCAGATCACCACTACTACCTACCTACGCTTACCTGGTTAGCGCCAAGATCACGCATCTGAGATTTACTGGATACCTACCTACTTTTGCCAACCTTATGCTGGGTATACTACATACTACATCCACTACCTACCTCACATTTACAGGAGGTGCTTCGTGTAGCCGGGCTGTTGGCAGTCTGATGTCCCCGGGAGTGTCACCCGCCGAATGCACTACAACTCTATGCTGTAGCTATCCTTCGTCCTAGAGTCAGTACTGTATGTAAGAAAGATCAGACGAAACTCCAAGCCCAGCCAGCCAGCCGGCTAGCCAGACACGAAAGGCTGATAAATCAGCGAAATCAATGGGCTAAGCACTCTACTTACATACCCCGACTTGAAGTTTACAGTTCTTCCCCTCGAACTCCACGGTTCGCTATCCATACTTACAGAAATACCACAGCAGCACTAGACTAAATGCTATGCTATGCGCTTTTCAGCTCTACGACCTCCACACACCCCGGCGGGCAGTGCGGGCTACATAGGGAATGGGCGCGCCAAGCAAACGCCCTGCTTTCGCCCAGAGATAAGGACGTGTATTCGTCCAATGACAGCCGAGCGTCCTTCCAGAACAAAAAAGCCTGCTGAGGGGCGCTGATATCCCTGCTAAAAAGATGTACAGTGTATAATACAGTGCAGGCTTTCTCTTAGTAGTAGGTATGTAAGTACTATGCTGTAGACGGTTAGTCAGTGGGCATAGAGAACGCCACAGCCGGGCTCCTAGTGCGTCTGCGACGAATCGTAGATCTAAGGTAGCGAGGAGGGCGCTGTTCGGCTGGAATGTTCTGCGTGCGTGTGATGTACTGGCGTAGATAATGTATGTAGATAGATAAGTAGCTCTTCATATTCCCCGTGATTCCTCATCCTGACTCAGTTGACTGATTGCCTTGTCATCACGGGCTTGTTTGTCGACGAAAGAATCGAAACCAAAATAGCCCTGCGCGAAACATCTTGGCCACGAAAGCGGACAGCGATCGTGGGCGTCGCCTTGGCCGAAACCGGCATCGTCGGGGAGCGAGTGGCTTCATAGCTATCTATCTATCTACATATCTATCTAAGCATCTGTCTGAGAGGCTGCTGACGCACTACATATGTAGAGAATAAGCAAACCATTACACAAACGAACGACGTGCGGAATGCGTTTGTCTCTCGCAGTCATCAACCGGAAATAATTCCCACGTGGAGGAGACTCTGGCCATCCCTCTCCTGCAGGTACCAGAGAGCACAGTCGTCTCAGCCTTTGATTCTGGTGTTGTATCTGTATGCGTACCTACATCTACATCGCGAACTCGATATAAGTTACCTACTTATACGTAGGGTAGCGTCGGTAGGTAGCATGGCCAATTTGGACCCAAGATACCACCACTTCATCCGGTGTGTAATAGGTATCAGTAAATAACCTCTGGCATATATACTTTCGTAGTAGCGCCGATTGTTATCGCGAACCCCAATCATTTCGGTCGAGGGATCCCAATCTAGCAACTAGTTCAGTCACACTAAACCCAACCGACCGACCGGCCAGGTAGGTCTACGATGTTTAATACCGCGCTGGCGGAACTGGTGGAGAGCACTGGGGTAGTGCGGCATGCCTACCTGGTTTAGGTGAAAGGTACAGGCAGATACAGGTAACTGGCGCCGTTACTAGCCCAAGTGTGTTGGTGTTGGTGGTGGTTAGTGTTGCGCGGAATTATGCGTAGGGGATCCCTAATACGAATGTCTCTTAGCCTTGCCTGACTGTTGCCAAATTTATCTATATGTACATACTTGCGGAATGCTGTACAAAGGCAGACTACGCAGATGTAGTTTAGTGTAATGGTATTTAATGCTATTCTTTAGGTTAGTATATGTTTTATTGCCAGATGACTTACCGCATCTGGAAAGGTGAGCGAAACTGGCGTGGTGAACGAAATCCAAAACCTCCATCCCTCGAGTCTAAAATGTACGAATGCGTATGCCACTATGCATCGACGACATGACACAACACCGCCTCATACCTCGTGCCAACTATCGGCCGCGACCTGTCTCAAAGGGCATACAATAGTAATCACAAACCAGCAACGGTAACGGCAATTCCACGTTTCCCAACAACACTTCACTCATCACTAGATCCCTTACCGTCCGCAGTGAGCGCGGAATCTCAATCTGACACATCTGACAGCGCGCGCGGGCGGGCGCAACATTCCTTCTAGAACATCTCCCGCACCGGCCTATGGCGTTCTCCCACAGGGTTTCCGCGCACTAGCTAGACGCGTCATGCATGCAGGAAGCAAGGTCAGGTCCGCCGCCATCAGACGAGTGCTACCTACCTACCCTACATACAACACCGCAACAAGACTTGCACTTCTCACTGCTACACTGCGACGCTGCTGCCCCTATAACCTCGGTAAGCCACCGGTGCGACGCCCATACTGTGTATGTACGAGTGGAAGGGCAGGAGAATGGGCCCCGCGCGAATCAGCCGCCTGCGAACCTGCGTTTTCTGTAAACTACCCGTCTGACATGGATGGGACAATGGCATGTCCCTTTTCTGCAGTAGGCAGGTAACCCTACCGTAGGTTCGTCTGCCCGCCTTCGCTGCGACTCTGAATACCTACCTACCTGCGCAGAGAGATCCCTGATCTATATGGGCCTTGGTATATAAATATGTAGGCCAGGAAGGAGGGCAGTTGGTAGGTGGGCATTGCCGATGAATGAATCTAAAACGTCTTTGCTCCGAATTCCAGGGACGGCCCTACTTGCGTGTATGTACAGTACCTGTCTAGGCGAGGAGAGTATCAACGGTATCCCAGCCTATACTCGGGAAAATGATCGATATTACAATTTTAGCGTTTTATACAACTGCCATGTTCGCTCCATGCTTCCCCTTACTGAGTACATCTCCCAGAGAGCGGTGGGTAATGAACAGGAACGTGTATATAGAACCATTAATGCAATGAGCACTGATACGGCACCCCATCCCAACACAAGACTCTATTATGTATATATCGCCGAACAGCCGCCGCCGCCGCCACCGAGATCTACAGGTTGATTTACCAAATGAAGCTATAATCCATCTCGGCGCATGAAGACTTCAACTACGCCTCGCATTTTCTCCTCTACACCCTTCTTCTCCCGAGCACTAGCCGGTGCTGCAGTGCGACAGATGGCGCTGCTGAATATCTCAGCAGCCCTCCTCTCCCACGCCAGGCGTCGCTGAATCGCGCCCTCGTCCACCGTCGACCCCGCACTGCGCCGGAAACTCAGGCTCCGTTTGCCCAGGGAGCCGGGTCTGCGCGTGTTGACAGCCTCGCGCTCGTCTTTGTTCAGAGGTAGGAGCTCGCTAGCCACCCGTGCCAGCATCGCCGTGAGAAAGACAAATGAGATATTGTAGTACGGTGCTGAGGAGAGGATGTCGAGAACGCCCGTCTTGACGTCCTCTATTTCCGCCGACGTTTTCGCGCTTGTGATCTGTGGCAGGGTCTGCTCAATTCTGGCCCAGAGCGGTGCTGAGATGATGCCATCAGGCATGCTCTCGAGGAAGAGTAGTAGCGACTCGCTCACGATCTCCAAGCGTTTCAGTGCTGGCAAATCCGCTGTCAGTGCTTCAAGAATAGGCTGGTCGTTCTCCAGTGCCTCAAAAATGGCTCCCCGTAATGTAGCATAATCCTCGTCCTCGTTTGTCTGCCACATATCTCTATCAAATGGCCAACCCACTTTCTCGCGGGGAATTCGAATATCTTCTATCATGTTCTCATCGGCTATCAATCGTTCCGTTAATGATTCAATGGCTTCTATGAGCTTGAAAAGCTCGGACGGCGATGAGCTTTGCACGTCGAGACTGTACGGTATTGATCCCGTATTTGGGCGTTCTTTCACTAGCGCCGTGATGCCGCCTCGAGGGATGCGTATTAACTCTTCAAGAGATCGACCAAAGCATGAAGGTCGCCACGTAGCTCGTATCGGAATAAAGTAGTCTCTACCATCCGTAACACGTAACACTAATACGTCTTCCAGCTGCGTAGGCCTCTCATTCAACCCCTGTAACTGCTTCAATTCACGAACTTCAATTTCGATGGCTGCACTGACTGTCTCACCGGGCTCTAGTGAGATTTCATTATCCAGTATGTTTTCGTTTCTCTCATTATGCCCATTCAGAGAATGATCAAATTTGACTCCGAGCCATCCCGGCCTTTGGTTATCACTGTCGTCATTGTTCGGCTTCTCTAGGAAATTGAGCCTTGCTTGTACGCGGCCAGTGTTTGCGATAGTTAAAAAGCGTGCCTTCTTACGCATGAAGCCGACGTGTCCAAAATCAATGCCCCCACTACCATCTATGGCAGTACTCCGGTTCGTAGTGGTGGGATCACTCCCGTCAACGACAATTGTGATACTAGGTCGTCCTTCATTCTCAACACGGTCCAGCTCCCTAGCCACTTCAGCATGAACTTTGGCCTTGAGCTCCGGTACGATAGCGTCGTATGTTAAGCTGAAAATGGCTACCAGTGGCTTGTGGTCTGAAGACATGATTCGTTGGTGACTGGTGTATAAGTCCAGACTTATCTCATCCATGAAACTATCCTGTGTGGTGACTTGTTCTGTATTATTTCCTTCCTCTTCGTATTCATCATAATCATAAACCGTGTCATCTGTAGTCGGGGTTTCCCCACTCGAGTCGGTGGTGGGATCATAATCGAACAAAACGCTCTCGTCGTCGGCCGCTTGTTCAATGCCCTGTCTCTTCATGTCGTCGTCCTTGTTCTGGGTATCAACATGGTCTTGATGATTCTTCGTGTACCGTTCTTTGTCCTTGCGAGTCCGATAGAGTATCCGATCACACCAGCTCGGTGCCCTTTTCTTCTCGGACGTATCGAAGAGTCCAACTGTGCCGACATCATACTTGTATGTGGGCAGAAACGTGATAGGCCCTTCTCGCCATCCTTCGTGGAATGCCTTTTCATTTTTTATTGCCAATCGCAACTGATCGTGAGGTAGGAGAGAATCAAGGGTTGCCTGTAGGGACGCCGGATCATCATGGGGGTCTGGCATGAAGTCATCAGGATCAGGTAGCTCCTCACTGCTCTCACTTTCATTCTGGTCAAAGGATGCCTCTCGCGAAACCATGCCGGGTGTCGAGGTGCCATCTAGGGCTTCGTCCTCATTATCGTGGAGAATAAACACGCTGTCTTCCCCAAATTGCGGAGTAGAATTGGTATTACTAATATCATATTCGCCGCGGGCGTGTAAGGTAAGAAGATGTCGGATGTCGTTCCCGGGAAGGCCGTCGAGACGAAAGTTTAAGTCACCAAAGAAGAAGGCAAAGTCTTCATCACCGATCTTATCGCCTTCTTCCTCCATAACGCCCGAGCGGCTAATGGGAGCAAAGACAGTTTGCGTTAAGATCTTATTGTAATCCCAGCATCGTCGATCGAGACTAGCTTGATCATGCCCAGATGCAAGGTGACAATTGGAGAAGACTATGCGAGTAGTCTCGCCTAACAGGAGGCGAGAGACAACAGCTCCCTTGTTCCCCATGTAGCCAAATAGACCTGTGCCTATGGGAACGGTGGACTCATTGGAGATAGTAGCTGCTACCTCTGGCGAGGCATAGATGAGCAAAAGCAGTCCAATAAGCTGCTCGCATGCCACAAGCGTATAGTCTCTGGGCAGGGCAGCCTCGAGTGCCTCTTGCCATTTCGCAACAGCGCCCGAGTCCGTATAAAAAGACTGCTGAACAACATTCAGATTGACAACCTCCTGGAGCCCAAGAACGTAAAGACCGATCTTGTCACCTCCGATTATTCGTACAGCAGGCTCCTCTGTATCCTCGCCTCGCTCAGTTTGCACGTCAGATAGCCCTCCAGCTTGATCTAATGCCACCTCTGGCGCTTGATGAGACGCGCCTTCGCTATCTGCCTCAATACTGTCTTCCGATAGGCTCAGCTTTTTCAGGTCTGTGTTCACCCTGGGCTCGGGGCTGTCCCCATCAACAAACCAGCTAGCGAGATCCTTGTCGGTGCCAGGGCAGTTGGCGACATTCCAGGTGCCAATCTTGATGCGTATCCGGTGTGATCTCGTGTATTCGGACCTTCGGGCATTGACGGCGCGCGAGAGAGAATAATGCGTGGTTGACGTGAGATCGGCGGGGTCAACAGGATCCGCAGGGCTAGCAGGGCCAGCTCCCGAGTGTATCGACGGATCATGGTCGGGGTCGGCGGAGGACATGATGTATATATATAGAGTTACGGTCTGGCGTATTGACAAGCTAGGTAGGGTGTCTCTAAGGGCCGAGACTGGTTTAGGTCGCTGCTACTGCTATTGTCGCATGCGCTTCAGCCAACATGATGATGTTGGGGAACTTGAGAACAAGCACAGGTGATTGCGACAACAATGACGATGACAATGGCGTGGTGGTCGCGGTAGTCGCAGCACTTGTAGAATGCCTGGACAATGCCTGGACAAGGCCTGAACAGTTAAAGCGAGTTGGAGCTATTATAGGGAACAATGTCTTGGATATATCGAACTTGGATAGCAGTGGCTTGTGAATGTATTATGTATGTACTCATGCGTATGTGTAGGGAGCTCAGGAATGAATCGCGCTTCGAGAATAGCCAAAATGAGGCCGCGGTGCTGGAGCTGTATATACAATCCAAGTGGGTAGATAGATACCTACCTAGGTAGGTCGGTAAAGGTAGCTGGTACAGGTAGGATGGCTCGAGGTTGAATATCCAGCTTGAAGTGATATGATGCAATTAGTGCTCTTATCCAGATCGCATAGTTAGATCACTCTGTTCTGGCGCGTTTCTAGTTGTTGGGGGGAGGCGGGGTGATAGAAGGCGGGGCACTAGAAGTGCAGTGTAGGTCAAGTACCGATACCCCAGGGTACTGTATCGCACAGCGGTATCTACATACTTTATAGTGGGCTCTCAGGTATAAGAATGTACTGTACCTGACCTCACCTGGACAGGTACCTACATGTATGTAGGTAGGTACTTTATGTACTTACCGACTGTCGCGCTCGGCTGCATTCATCCTCAGAACATCATCGCAAGTCTAATAGGTAGCTCACCTTGACCATCGTCTTGTTCTTTTTTGCAGCATCCGCCAGCTAGCCACCTTGGCGTTATTGTGATATTGAGCAGTTACTCTCTTGGTCTCTGGTACATTACGCAGCAGCACTGTTTCCAGATACAACATCTGGTGTTGGTATTCGGTGCGCCCAAAGGACCGTCGCTCACCACACATTGCTTTTCTTCGTCGGGGAACCACACAGACTACCTAGTCCGAAGCCAGACCGGAAATGCGAATAGGAAAGAGAAGTATTCACTATGTCCCGGTCAACCCCTCGCAGAAACCAGAGCCAGAACCACCAGCCACCTCTGCAAGACCAGAATTCCAGCCTGCCCGAACATTATCACCATAACCAGCAGAGCCACCTCGGACAGTCCAACTTCTCACACTCACCCTCGCATTCGCATTCGCACGCGCACTCGCACTCGCACTCACATGGCCACGGCCAAGGACATGGGAGGACCAGGTCACGTCAACTCCAAGAAGAAGCGCGACACCAATATCAACACTATCAACCTCACCAACAGCAACCCCAGCCACACCTACAACAACCACCACCACACTTCCCGACCTCCGACTACGAGTCCGACACGCCCCAATACATGGCCTCTCACCCCTCCATGCAGCCTACCGCGGCTCTGGCCGGCCGGACGAATACCGAGCTGAACCTCAGCGTCCTGCAGCGCTACCTCCCGAGCATCACCACCGTCCTCTCCATCGCCGCCAATGCCGTCGTCTATACCTTCCAGCAGCCCTCGGAGTGGAAGCGGACCAATCTCGAGGGGACCATGTTCATATGCTCGCAGCGCAAGGCGCCCGGCGACGCAGGGGAGACCGGTTGCCTCTTCATTCTCAACCGTAAGGGCCTGCAGAATTTTGTGCTCGATCTGGATACCGTGGGGGATTTTGAGCTTGCCGGCGACCTGCTCATCTTTAAGCTAGACTTTGCCGCCCACGAAGTCCATCTGGAAAGCGGAGAAGCTGTCCATCCTCTTGTCCTGGGCCTGTGGACTTATGCCGAAGACAAGAGCGACCGCGAGACGAATGCTGCTCTTATTAATGACATGTGGAGTCAAGCACTCCGCACTCGTGACGCTCGCGCTCAGGCCGCCGTTTCAGATCCCGCAACCTTCGCCGCATTAGCAGAGACCGGTCCAGCGGCGCAGGCTACTGGCCGTAGGCTTAGTGTAAGCGATCTGTTTTCGGCATACAATGGGAACACACTACCGGCACAGGCGCCATGAGGGGGTTCTATCGATTCAACGACATCTAGTCTCAATAATGATTACTCTATCACGACTTATTACCGAGCTATCGAGCTACCTAGGTAGGTTGTCATGATGCATGTCATTGACAACTTCACAAGTAGGCTAGGCTACCTGTGCATGCGGCTTTTGCTTGGTGTAGTAACTACTTACATGGGTCCTTGCCCTTAGGATAGAGCCGGAGACCTACGTCTGTCTCTGTATGGTGAGCGTGATCCCGTCTCAAGAGTCGCGGCATCGCTGGAGATAAGCACATAACTATGAGAGCTGTATATATATCAAAAGACGGTTGTAGATATGGATATAAGTACAGCATATGAATTAAGCTTTAACACGGTTGAGTCTACCTGACTGTGTTTCAATAGTCATGATACCACGTTCTGTTCTTGTATTTCTGTTATTCCTTTGGGGGTTCCTTCCAGAAACCCTCCAATGATTTATTTTTACAGTGAACTACCTATATCCATCATCGACCTAATATCCGGTATCGATAGGTGTTACAGCAATAAGAAATCCCTATTCAATAAGAGAGTTTTGAGGCTTCTCTCAGATACCTATTTGTAAAATAGCAGCCCATTCTGTGTAAAAAGCGTAATTGCCTTGGTTTCGATGTTAGATACGAACGCGACTTCCGAATTCCAGCAATAGCTCTTAGATTTCTAACTGTTCTAGACGATTGGTAGTCTGCCCCTGCTGCTGACTCATTACCGTCTAAATCAACTCATTTCTAATATTAGATAATTAGCCTAGACAGTTCTGTCATATTAGCTTGGTATTTTACCTATTTAACATATTGCGAAGAGGAAGACATAGAAATTTAACCGTAGTACTAAACTACATATCATTTTCCGAACTTTCATGTGCTAATGGGATATGCCTTAATACAAGCCCATAGGCTCTGTCAATGTAGCAAATAACTCACTGTTGTAGCTCCTCTATATTGTTTATTCCTATAGGTAGTTTCTCTTTCTCCTCCCGGACCCTTCCTAAGAAGGCTGCTAACTGAGCCCCTGAGTCTTTCCTCCTGCCTTGTTGATGGGTACCCTTATTTCTTCAGTTGAACCTTCTCCATTTATTCCTCCAGTCTAGAGAAGCCCTGTGTATATCTCACCAAGAATTAGGATAGAAAGCTGAGAATATCTCCCATAGTTTCTATTTGTGACTTAGATCATTTTTCATGTTTTAATCTTTCTCGAATTAGAGAGGCAAATATACTATACTGGGCTAGTACGTATCTCCCTCTTTTATTTCCCCTATGTCCCTTTTCCCCTCTGATATTTTTCATCCTTCTAATTCCGCCTCTCCTACCACGTCTAGTGTTGTGACTGTGTAATAATAGATCGGCTTTAATACTCAAGCACCCAGCTTTCTATATATACTTGTTTACCTCCTACTATACCCCTCCACCTTTCCTCGGCACCCAGTATATCCTCGTCCCCCACTCTTCTCCTTTATTCATGTCATCTGTAAGCTCAACCAAACCGTACATTCACTCATTCACGCCTCCCCTCTCAACTTCTACACATTGATATTCTCGTTCTTGCCTTACTGCTTATATACACTCTCTCTCGACGTTCTAATAGCTGATTTAATCCCTAGGCTTGACTTACTATTGTACTTTTACTTGCCTATTCAATCCGAGATCTGGTTTTACCCTTCACAACTTTGCTTCGTTGGCGTGCCTAACGGCAACCTAATTCAACTGCAAGTCAATAAATTTCTTTGCTAGTCAAATACTTGTCCCTCCATCCACAGCTCATCCCTGATGTGCCCCTAACTCCATAACCACACTGCAGCTTTGTCTTAAAGTTAGAAAACATATTTAACTATTCTATTAACTACCATTTTCGAATACTGACCTTCCTCTTGACTATCCAGATTCAAAAATTTGCTACAGATCCTAGGAGCAATTATTCATTCTCTTCTCCTTTTGGAACATCATTCACTTTTGTTCATATCACACAAGTAGTGTGGTACATTCTACTGCAGTATCAGGTAGGATTGTTATCCCTCGCTTCACGAGCCCTTTCTACAGCACAAGCTTTGAATTTGTCAATTTTCCTGCGACCGTAAGCGTCATTAATTCCTAAAAATTTTAAACTTGCTACCTTTCCGCGGTCTTATTCATGAATACCTAGGCTACATAATTGATGAGCCTCTGATCTAACCTCATGTTGTACCTATACCTCTCGAACATATCCTAAACATTCTCAGATGGTGTCCTCAACAGGACCTGCCTTTCCTAATTTCTCTATGTATTACCTTACTCCAACTTCATTCCAATTATTTTCATTATAGACCGCCCTCTGACGTTTGTTTGTAACACTGATTATAGAAACACAACTCGAAAACTTAGGTCGCATTAATATCAGTTATTCTCGTACAATCAACACAGTATCGAACAACTCAAGGCCATGAAATAGAATCAACTGAATTTGGTTGAATCATTTAATCGAAGCTTCTCCGTTTGCTAGGAAAGAATTATTCATCAAAGCACCCCATGCTTATCCTTAGGAGATTTTAGTTGTTGGATTTTCTGAAGAGGATACACACAGAGGGTTGAAGATGAAGTTAGTGAACATGTCCAATGCCGTATCTGCTTATACAAACTAATTCTTGTTTAGGTGTATACTTCAGCGATACTTCTTAATCTATTTCATTACCAATTATCATCTCAGCGTGCTCCCTTCCCACTAGAAGCGCAAAAGAAAATCTGCCTCAGGCATAGATACAACACCCATTTTGTTGTATGAAAACCTCATATACATGCTCCTGCCGGATGGTTTACCCGATGCTTCGGTCCTTGGTCCTCGAAAATAATGTCTGTGCGACCCATATTTGACACTTGCCTAGCTTCCATCCAAGTTGAAACAGCAAACAAGTCTGGTTGGGCTACAAAGTTACCACTGCACCCCTAGGTACTACTTCTTTCTCTAAATAAAATCCCATTGCGATCTCAAACCCATGTTCTTTTCACTAAATCTTGCACAACCCGTAACAAGACTACACAGCTACAACCTCTATTTGTACCACAAAGCTGACATACTTGTCTGGATTCCAGGACTATCTTCTTGCCACTTACCGTTCTGTTCACGGGAGTTGGTCCCACCACATCTACAGGTATGTCCACGAATCTTCTTTGTTTATCTCTAACACGCGAACATACTTAAACTGTTTCAATCCTATCGCTTCGCAGTTGCTGCCTTGGAGTAGGTGACTGAGTCAGATAAGCTGGTTTCTGTACCTAACTCTCGATATATTTGTGTTTTCTAACGAATCCTTTTTTAGCCGCGTCTTGAGTTTACACTTACTAAAGCTACGGTCTTTACAGCCAGCAGCAATGGGTAGCAGAAGCGGAAACGACCCGGTTCAAGACAGCCTTCAAGGGCGGCACTCCCCGTCTGAGTCGTCACCGTCGCTCAATCCCAACGCAGTCGTGTTTACCTCTAACCAGCCGGAAGGACCGTTTTCTCCACCGCAAGGGCCAGCTAGTACCCGGCGGCGGGTAGCGGGACAGGGACAACAAGATCATGGGCACCCCAATCGCTCTAACAGCACCTCTCGAGCTAATACCCGATCAAGAGGGAGGGTCCAGACCCAGCCTGCCGTAATCCCTCTGCCAAACATACCACCCCGGCAAGCACGACACGGACACGGACATCCACAGCCAGCGCAGCAATACTCGCCAGCGATGCCCGGGCTTAATCCTCCTTGGCCCATGCCTCCGTATCATGGACAAGCCTTCCCAGGTCTATTCCCCGGGGTACCATTCCAACCCTACATGGGTAGTTCTAGCATGCAATACCAAGCAGGCCCTCCTGGATATCAACCTCAGCAGATATATTACCCAGCTCCGCCCTCAGGAGCCTCTGCGACCCCAAGCTATGCGCAGACTGTAAGTTATCTACAATGAAATGAGAACCTCAGTTAGAAGATACTGACTGGTGCCGAAAGCCCCCTAGTACCACTCGTCACCGCTCCTCAGGCCCAAAGCACAGTCTACCCTCGACGCCAGCCCAGCCAAAGCGAACAGTGTCCGGCTCAACCCTAGACAAAGCTGAGCAGACCCCCGAACCCGAAAGCCGTGAAGACCCCATCGCGAAGTGCCGACGAGAATTCGAGGTGGCTCGCAGCTTCGAGGATGACCACATCTACTTCCCCAACGGTTTCCGCGACGACAAGAAATAGGCAAGCTCAGCTTGCCGCCCTTTACGATCCCAACATGCAAGTAACTGTAGACCTCCAAGTGCCTGACTGGTCGACATTCTCCTTGTGTGCTACTGTTGTGGCTTAGTGCTGAAATTCTTTCTGTCACACACGGTACACAGAATCACCGGTTGGAAGCAAGGGGTGAACATTTTCGGTTTCGACGTAATACCCACGAACGATGTCCCCTAAAGAACCCAAAAGGGAATCGATAAACCGGAAAGGGAGGGACAAGGGCCACAACACTTCACAATCGTTTTCGGGAATAAATACGCGAGATACCACAAAAGCCTGCACATGATTAATGAGTACATAATATGAGAGGGATCAAGGCGCAATCAGGGCGTTTCAGGGAGATTATACTAGACAAGAACGGGCTACAGAGGGTCTTTGTCTTGATTCGCAGCCTTGCAGGTAGGGAAAAGGGAGAGCAATAGCGGTTAAAAGCATGTCTAACCGTTTAGCGGCGGTCTGGTGAATGAAGAGTCATCAGCGAAATGGATACAGCTTAAAGCGCATTGCATAGGAGGACAGCTTGCCCATGTAAGGTATTTCAGGGGGCTTGAAGCACTGCTACTTAGTCCTACCGCCTGAAGTTGAATAATAGTAATCAATAACCATGCAAGTAAACAAATTGGGAAGCTATAAACTACTGTGCAACAACAACAGCAACAATCATAATAAATTTTTAAATTATATATTACTGTTTTATTTTACATCAGAAAATGTTATAAAGTTAATTTTGATGAAAAAGATTTTGGCTTTACCTATTCTCTCAGTAGACCAGTATTTTAACAAATTTATAATATTTATTTATCAATTAAAGTATAATAATATTATTTATTATATGATTTATTAGTTTATTTTATGAAATAATTATCATAAATATTTAAAAATAAATATTATATAGTAACCAAATTGACAGGTTTGCAAAAACGGACCCTCCCGTTATTTCCCCTTTTTGGTTTCTCCTTTCCACGTCATCGCCGCGCGATATAGTCTTAAGTCTTTCTCGAAGCGCATACATCATGTCAGACTCCTAGGGTATGCATCATCTCAATTTTATCACTTCTGAACCGGTCCACGAGATATTCTTTCTGTGTGCAACCCGAACGCGGCGACCTCCTGCAGGCAAAGAGCGATAGGTGGCCTAGTACCCTGTTCTTAACCCCACTTATTTAGCCACTTACCCAGCCACTTACGAAGCCACTTACCTAGCCACTGACTTAGCCACTTACATCCACCTAGCCTACATTCTACCACCTCTACCTACTAGGTACCCTGCCTACGTACACTTCATATATATTGCTTGAATTACTTAGTCAATTAACTCAATCAAGTCAAATAATAGAATCTGTCAAGTCAGTCAAAGAAGCGTTTTTTGCCATCAATTCAGGAAACCAATTCAAGAGGCTATTATTTGACTGACTTTACCTGTGGGTAGCGCTGTATACAATAATCCGTCCGCTTTAGCTTTTTCCGGTTTATTCGATTTTTTTATAATTTTTATCAAGTCAGACAAGACGAAAGCTCAGTAGGCTATTACCGTGTTATATGATCTAAGGGCATGGTCGATTCGTGTTAAGCTTTGGGTTTGCTGCTGTCGGTTTTATTGCCAAACAAGCGCAGGCTGCTTTGCTACGCCAACTTAGCTATGACCCCGCCTGCAGGCCCGTCGCGGGATGCAGCTTATTATAACATGGGATTCGGTGGCGTTAAATAAAGAGAGGCAGACTGAGTGCTGAATAATAAGCGATGTCCACAGTTTAAAGGGTGGCCATTGACCGGCTTGCATTCCCGGAAATACACATTCTTCGTTTCGTCCGAGCAGGCATTACAAATAGATCTCTATTTCTCCCCTTTCTTTTTACTTACAGGTAGCTTTGCCCTAGCAATTCCTCCCCTAAGATGGTTTCAAAACAGGATCGAAACGATAATTACCTTCTTGGATACCGCCGTGACGACGCCCAGGAAGACAATCGCCTCAACTACCAACACGATGCTATCAAGCACGCAATCTTGGAAGGCCATCTGGTGCACCCCTCAATCCCGGCCGTAGAGATCACAAAGGCCATTGCCGATCTAGGCTGTGGCACCGGCGTCTGGCTCGACGACGTCAAAAACACACTCTTTCCCGGGAATCACACAGGTCCTCGTCTCGTTGGCTTCGACCTGAACGCCGAAGCGTTCAACGAGACCCCCGCTCCTGGCGTCCAGCTTATCAAGCAAGATTGCACCAAGCCTTTTGACGACAGTTACAATGGCACTTTCGATCTCGTGAATATCCGCGGGCTTGCGTATGCCTTGTCTGTTGAAGGCTTTTCCCTTATGATAAAAAACGCCATCAGGTTATTGAGTAAGCTGTACTTTGCCTAGGGCAGTTTTTCTTCTCTAACTGTGTGCAGGACCGGGAGGGTACCTCCAGTGGCTTGAGACTGAGACGAGGCTTTTCAAGGCTTATCCAGCTACGGCGAGGATATCATCAGCTCTGGCTGCTATCAACTCCGAGCGGGAGGAGCGTGATCTTGCACCTTAGTATGGCCGACCCACAGGGAAGAGGACGTTGTGAAATTTTACACTGATAATCTTGCAGCCTTCCGCATGTCATGCTTCGAGAACTTCTGTCCCATGATTCAAGGCCCAACGTTGCCCATGCGGGTAATGATCTAGTCAGGATTATTCATTTTAACCTTTTGCCAGGAGGACTAAGCAGATCAGAAGGGTCTGAGACATCCGCACTGAACGACCGTTTTTCAGATATAGTGCTGGAAACGGTAAAACTTCTCCTCAACGCCTCTCTGGTTCGTGCGAAATCACAAGATGGCCATGCGACAAAGAAAATCCAGCCTGATAATCAGAGTCGCTTGGAGGAAATACGGGCGCTGATGGATTACATAGATGAAGTTCGGCAGTCCGGTGAAGTCAAGATGGCTGGAATGTTCCCGCAGGTAATAGCACGAAAGTTGGATGATGCTCTCCCCAAGTAGTATAATATCATACGAACCTTAAATATCAGAGGAACTGAAAATTCAATTAGAAGAGGCGTTGGGGAGCAGCTTTCTTGTGATGAATGTCACTACTTTATCAAATTGGGTATTGTGCTTCCAAGAAAAGTCTTCGTTTAACGATAGTATTAAAGAGTTACCACTACCCCTATGCCACTCCACCCAAGTTCCTATATAAACATGACAAGAACATTCAATTTCTAGGGAGGGCTTTCAAGTTCATGAGATTCAGGGAGTCGTTCTATTCCATGCTCCTCTGTGGTAAAGACTTGGTGTTCGGTCACCCAGTCTTTCAGGGCATAAAAGTCACGACATTTGTGCTGCCTGGAGGAATAAAGAAGTAAGCACAAATCATTTTGTCTCTTATTAGCCACGGTACTCACACGCTGAAATCTGGAAAGGGTGCAGGATGGCCTTTCACCCAAACATAGGTCAGAATACCAGCATCAGCGTCACACATTAACTGCATATCATCAGCATCTGTGGCTATCATTTCGGGAGCGAGCTCTTACTTTTTGACGTAGATTGTCAATGCAATGATCTGTATCATCAATCAGCTATCACGGGTTTTGAGAACCTCCTCCTTGGCCGAACACCTACCAAGATGGTACCGTAGTACCTGCGGGCTATCCTTCCACGGCTCCGCCTTATCCTTATAGTAATCCTCATAAGTCGCCTGGCGCAACATGTTCAAGCAGTGCAGCTGGTGCAGGACTTCGACAGACGCCATGTAACCACCACCGATCTCTGGGGCCAGCTTGACGGAGTACTTGGCCGATGCATTGATGGCGTGAAGACTCTCTTCAGAGATATTGATCACACCTCCTACCGCTGTCAGCAAAGGTTGCAAAGGGTCGAGGGGAGGCATTATGTTACCATCCTGATATACGACGCTATCCCAGTGTTCGTCGATTGAGGGATTCGGCGTGCCTTTGAAAGCGTTCGGCGTCGCAAAGCTCCCGTCGAAACGATGGTAGTGGCCAGTGTTCTTGATGCTCTCGAGGGCGGGAGAGTACATAGGCATATGATCCTCGCAGCCGTCTCTACGGGGGTTATAGTAGCTTGAACGAGCCGCTAATAAGAGGGACAATGAAATAAGGAAGAAGACTAGCTGCGGGATCCATAGATAGATTTGGCGTCTCCATGGCCATGCTGACTGAAGGCTTTTGATGTTATGGCCGTCTATACTGTCATGCCTTTCAAGGAGGTTCTCCTTGTCGAGTTTGTCTTCGTCTTCTACGTACATTATGAGTTGCTCGGAACGCTGACGGAAAGGCGGGAACGTGGTGAGCCTGGACTCTGCTGGGGGATGATGAGCAATAGGGGAGCGCCAGGTTGGTCCTCGGTACTTTTTCGCAGAAGGGTTCAACGAGACAATGTTTGTTCAGCGCCTGAGTGGCTTCTTTTCACGGCGCCACTGCAATACCAGAGTGGCCGGTGGCCGTCGCTCTCGCTGGAAGTCACATTCAAATACAATGGTCAACCTTGCACTCGCATTAAAGTCCTGTGCATCTAACAACGAGAGTAGGCTTACATCGGAAGTTGGCTTTTGGTTATCAATGCGAATCAGAGGTGGTACGAGTCGTATGACGGCATATATGCCCCTCGGATGCATATCGAATCAAAGTAATAAAGTCGGCAAAGGTGACTCGATGTGTTAGCAATGCCAACATTGGCTGCCCGGCCGCTCTCACCTGACATGTCACATTCCAGATAGAGTAACAATCTGCAAGGCTCACGCAATAACGGAAGGCTTTCCTAGCATCGCTCGCCGAAGAGATTTATTCTGTATCTGCGCCGCAGTAGTGCATGACAGTTATTACGTCTCAGCGAGATAACAAATCCCGAAGGGAAGAGAGAGGTGGCCAAGAGAGGAGTCCTTCAGTCTAGCAGTTCATAGATAGGCATATATAACGGGTCACACGTTCAAGATCGAGGGTATCAAGTGATACAGCGGCTTGCCTTCTGCAAATAAATACAAAACGATATATTCTTTACTGCCCCAGAAGCCCAAGTCCTCAGCCGACTCAACCTTCATTGAGACTTATTCCAGAATCAAAGACCAACTCCACAGCCGCTCTGCCTACCATGCATTTCACACCTGTCTTCATCAGCGTCCTTCTGGGGGCCGTCGCAGCTCTCCCGGCACCCATTGCTGACCCTGACGCCGTCGTTAACACTCGCTTCGGAACCTACGAGAACGAGGCTCGCAGCGCTGAACCTGACGCTGTTGTCAACACTCGCTTCGGAGCTTACGAAAACGAGGCTCGCAATGCTGAACCTGATGCCGTTGTCAACACTCGTTTTGGAACCTACGAGAACGAGGCTCGCAACGCTGACCCCGACGCCGTTGTCAACACCCGCTTCGGAACCTACGAGACCGAAGCTTGAGGGAGACCCTTGGAAGTCACTGCATCATAGTGTCAGCAGGGCTTAGATCGCACGTTTGGGTCGCAGGTTCACTCATTTGGTTTGCGTGTTTGTTGGTTGGGACCCTAGAGTACCTCATCTCTTGGCGTAGGTTCCGCCGCGCGTGAGAGTAGTTTAAATACAGAATCACATAGGGTCTAGAGGAATCCCCCGAGTTGATGTTCCTCAGGCTTTGCAGTCTCTCCAACCAGACCTATAGTTCAAATCTACTGCTCCTCTCACTCTGTGTTACTAAGCCTTACAATGTTGCCTGAAGATTACTTGAAAATGCATGCTATCCCCTTGGCTGCGGATTCAGCATCAGTACGTAGCTACAACGTTATACCAAGTAAGCGTATTTTTGGCATCCAATCAGATAGCTCGCTCGATTTGCTTTACCTGATATAACGCTGTAGCTACGTACTGATGCTGAATCCGCAGCCAAGGGGATAAGTGAGAAGCTGACGACTGAGAATCACGTTAAAGAACGCTTCCGTAATAGTTTATATCGTTACTCGTATGCTTGAAGTCCCAATGCTACGGATCTGAACGACTGTCTTGAACGATGTAAAAACTAGTTTTCAAACAATGATCTCTTGCGTAAGCTAATTAATAGCCTACGATGTGAGCTATTTACCTAGTCACTAGGTGCTATTTCAGGGTGCCTGTTTGTGACCACGTTCCGAGCACACGGTGTACGGCAACTTCAGGGGCACAGGGAATGAATTCAAGCTTTTGATCAAGATCCAAGCGGCAGCCGGTGCCGTGGGCACGGAACTTGGAGGCTGCGTGTCAGCGTTGCAGTGCGTGTCTTGGTGTAGTCCTGGGGAGCCTCCGCCTTTTCATTTTGACTACCTAAGACTTGCCGGCGGCAGGGTACACTCACTTTATAGAGGCTCCTTGAGCTTCATTCTCATAGGTTGGGGAACGAGTACTGGGCGTCGGCGAGCCTTGTTCTCGTGTCACACGGATGCCACACCGACTGCAAGCGAAACAAAGCAGAACGACGCCCAAGGGCTTACAAATGTGACCCAACTCGCCAATAACACCCCAAGGGTAGGTAGTGGTTACGCGGCACCGAATAAAGCCCGCTAGGCTACGTGCACATGCATCGACGGCCTGGCGAAATTGAGACCGAAAGAATTAACGCACCACTCGTCATGTCTTCCTCCCAATCGCCTGGCCCAATATCTATTCCCCGGACGCCGACAATCCAACGTCGGTATGCAGCTACGCTCCTACGGTCTCCCCCCTCCTTGTTATCCATACAGACCAAGTTGGGTGGCAACGCGAGTCATGCCAACGATATTCAATGTACGGTACTTACCTTAATTACTATTCTTACATGCCAAGGATACCGAATGTACGGCACTTACTATTCTAATCGCACCCGCCCTCCTTAATCGACCAGTACGAACCCAGATGGATCTCTTGCGGCCAACTTCTCGGTTTCTTTGCGGACGTAGGATCCGAAATGGGGGACCAGACGCCACGCTGTTGTGGCTGTCAGCATGGGCTCTCCCAAGAAGGATCCCCGTCGTTCCTTATACACATCTTATCCGCCCCCGTCTTTCGGATTCGGAAACTGCCCCTGTCTCGACGAAACCCGCATTGATGCATTTGAAGAGGTGAATGGCCACAATGGAACAATCGCTTGACTCCCGTCTTATTCTGCCAAGTATTTCAGCGAACCTCAAATTCCCGATTTTGCTAAACGTCATGTTTCCAAGGTGTTTAGTATAAGGCCCTCAAAGAGCAACAGACGGCCATGCTGAATCAAGCTGCAACGGTCGCCGTCTCGGTGACAGTAATACTAGGCGTTCTAGCCATAGTTGCTGTCGGCCTGCGAGTCTATGTCCGGCTCTCTCAAAAGATACCTCTGGGGCCTGACACATATTGCATTCTTGTGGCTTTGGTACGGCTACTCCCAATCCAATCCGTGGACCGAACTTGCTAAGCTTCTGATCAGTTCTTCTCTACTGGAATCGCCATATTGACGGATTATGTTGCGTGTACTACAGGAGTGGGAGAACCGTCCTACGAGCCCAGCTTTGAGGCAACGGTTTTTGCCTTGAAAGTGAGCACCCTCCACCCTTTGGCACATGTCTTGGTAGTTGCTGGTTCGTTAGCTCATGGTGATGATACAGGCCAACCTCGCTTTAGAAAACTTCCAGATAGCAGGGCTGGCACTCGTTAAAATCTCTTTGCTTCTGTACTACAGCCGCATATTTATATCGAAGCCCTTTTTACTAGCTGCCAACATCCTTATTGCGATCACATCCCTCTTAGCTTTAAGCATCATCCTGGTCAGTGCAAGATGCTCATGGATTCATTTTCACTGGCTAATCCATTGCAGGTGAACATTTTCGACAAATACCCTGTGCCTGAGCAGTGGAACCCCCTGACTCCATACACCGCCAATGTTTCGACACTGCTCATCAGCTTCTGTGCTGGAAATGCGGCATTGGATGTCGTGGCTTTGGCTCTCCCGATCCTGACAATCCGCAACCTTCAAATGAATACCAACCGGAAACTTTTGTTGTCGGTCATTCTGAGTCTTGGTAGCATGTAAGTTTCAGACCAGACTTGGACCGAGATTCCGGACGCTTATTCTGGCTCTAGCACCGTCGTAGTAACCTTTCTTCGACTGCATTTTGCGGTGGAATATTCCAAGAAACCCGAAACCGGGAACAGTTTCTTTGAAGGTTCGAGACAAATGGCACAAGATATTGGGAACAGGATACTAATTGTCTCAGTTCCGTTCATATACAACATACTCACGGCTCTGATCGAACTACCGGTCTTCATAATAGCCAATTCGATGTTGACTTTTGGGCCACTTCTGCGCTCTAAATACGGCCCGGGCAGCCTCTTCCGTTCCCTACGGTCACGCTTTCTTTCGAGTAGATCCAAGTCTACGGTAACGGGAGAAGACAACGGAAAGGTCTCAAAAGGAAGTAGTGTTCCTTCTAGGACAAGTCAGGGGGGTGATGGGACGTGGCATCCGTGGAGTCGGATTAGCGAACCAGCTCCGACATCTAGTCAAGTGAATCTACACGGATCGGAATGGGAGATGTCGAATATGAACAGGCACGGGGACCACCAGAGACAACACGAAGTAATGTAGGATATTGCTCTTGATTAATAGGTAGCGTCAGGGTCGTAACTTGATTGGGCTATATGTAGGCTGGCAATGTATTATAGAGAATTTTGGCGAAGCTGTCACAATGCTTACACACCAGTGTTGAGAACATCTAGAGAGGGTAATTCTGTACGTTTGCCACTGTCCATTTCCAGGGGCAGGCCTTCAGCGATACGTATTCTTGAACAAACAATATGGAACCTAGCGGCCGGGCAAGCTCTTCCATGCGCATTGTTGCATTCTTTACCAGTTGTTACCGCACCTTGTCTCAACGCAAGTATTGCAGGTTGGCTAGGGTGCCTAGTACTTCCGGCGTGAGCTTTCCTACCTGTGGAACTACGCCTTCAATGCCGTGCCCTTGTATCCGGATAGAGATGCCTATAATTGTACCCTGGGCAGATTTACTAAGCGGGCCCAAGCAACCCCACGCCAAGACCTGCAAGACCGACCGATACTATGTATAACATGTGAACGGGGTAGGTTGCGCGCGAGACGTGGCTATCCGCGAGTGTGGTTGTTTGAGTGACTTCTTCGACCCGCTCGCGTTGGACCGGAGATTTATTGACGTTACACAGTACGTCTTACCCCAAGCAGACTAGTGGCATTAGTACCCTGCAGGAATCATACTATACCTATCAGCTAAGTTCTACCCTGCTAGGCTCATGCTGTGGTCAGGTCAGTCTGACGACGCAGTGATCTGGACGTCGCTAGTTATGTGGTTGGTTGGACCATCACATCGGCGATACTGATACGGATCAAGGCTGCTTCCTCTGGCGCAGCCTGATCTATGCGCGTGAAACTGAAGGATTGGGCAGGCAAGGTAGCTATGTGGCACAGGGTTGTAGTCGTTAGTAGGATGACGGCAGCCAACCTGGAAGCGACCCTCCCTCGCGAGCCTACGTGTACTTTACCTGGGTGCCAACTCGCAGCTGACCGAGTGGTGGGTCCACCCGGTTAGATACCCAATAAGGCTGCATGCTGCGAGACACGGAAGCCAAGAGATCCTGGAGTCCGCAGTGCGGGGCTGTGCGCTAGAGTCAACCAATCCGACGGGCTACCGTCTGAGCGGGATCTGGGAGAGAAAATTAAGAGATCTGACTACCTAACCTGAATGGGTTCTAGCGTAAAACCAAGCACTAGCCAATACTCTAACTACCGGCACTTGAGGTAGGTGCGAAGGTGTAATAAGGAAGGTTGGGGGGTGGGTAAGGAGACTACTATAGTTTTCGCTGGCTTCTGTACTGCTACAGTCCTCCATTTCCTTTTGGCCTGTTGGCTTGTTTTTGCCACAACCTTGGAGGCAAGGCAGCCCCCTAGGCTAGGTAGGTACATATCCCTTTGAGCGCCCACTGGGCACAGCGACTTAAAGGTGGGGTAGCAGGGCCGAACTTATTTATATATACCCAATAAGAGTATATAATCATGCTCAGATAATAGTTTTGTTGGGTGTATGCAAATAAAGCTCAGCCCTGCTACCTCACATGTGCACTTTTAAGCCGGGTGGGCGCCCAAAGGGATAGTAGGTACCGAGGAAACACCGATGCGAGGGGTCGGAAACACCGGTGAGTGCAATATCAAAGCCCCCTTTTTAACAGAACGCACTTGGCGTCGTTTCTGTCTCTCAACTCCATCCTTACCTATTTCTCCTCTGTTCCCGTCTGCACGCCGCCCACCATGCAAGAGCAAAAGATCGAGACCGAGTTCGGTACGCTCTGGACTGCCTCCAGTGACCCTCAGGCATCTTCCAACTCGAACCCAGCTATCCTGTTCCTACACGGCAATGCAGTTAGCTCACGTATCTTCGAGCCGCTCATGAGCTCGCCCGAGCTCAAAGACAATTACAAACTCATAGTCTTCGATTATCCCGGCCACAGCCGCTCTTCCAACGCTCCTGACCCCAACAGATCCTACTACCAATACGCCTATGCAGAAGCGGCCCTGGAAGTCCTCCGGCATTACAACGTCACGCAAGTTATATTGGTGGGCTGGAGCCTCGGTGGGCATGTCGCGCTGGAGTTTGTCTCGGTGCTCGCAGATACCAAAAAGCCCATCGACCTTAAGATCGCTGGTATCCTGATCACCGGAACGCCACCAGTGCCGAAGCAGCAAATCACTGGTTTCCAGAAAGACGCCGATTTGTCAGCCTTGTTCAACCCCGAGGCTTCCAGGGAGGATCTCATCAAGGTCGCGAGCGGTTTCACCAACGCCGCACCGACGCCAGACTGGCTTGTCGCAGATGTCTTGCGTACGGACCGCATAGCCGGGAGGACTATGGGTGGCAAATTCATGGAAGGCCTATGCAGTGATCAGGTCAAGATTGTGCATGATTTCAAAGGATCGATAGCCGTCGTCAACGGTGGAGCTGAGCCATTCTTGGACCTGGACTACTGTGACTCTGTCTGCAAAGGAGCGCCTCGACTATGGCGTGGTGAATGTGTCAGGCTCAAGGACGAAGGACATGCACCCTTCTACGACAACCCGCAGGGTTTTCTGACGGTGTTCTTGGACTTTTTGAATAGCTGCAAATTGTAGATTTATCCCTGTACGTAGTTGCTGTTCAGTAAGACGTACCTAGTCAGGTATTTCTTGGCACTCTAGCTCAGGGTTGGAAATGTCAGATTTGGTGCATGTGCTCTGCTGTTCTATTGGTGACCAGCTATTATTTGTAGTAAAATTTGACAAGCTTTTTCTGGTAGGTGTATAAATTAATTATTACTAATTATACTGTTTCCATAATTTATATAAGCTTTCTAAATATAAGCTGTAAGTTTATATCAACGACGTTTAAATTTAACACATTTAAAAAAAAAAAAAAAATCTTTCAATATTTTTTTATATATTTTATAATCATTTTAATAATTTATATTAAATATATATATATATTATATATTATAAAGCTTTATAATATGCTACTTCATGGGATGTCATCATAGTTTGTAGACCATTTGAAAGGCAAGAATTGCGGCAAGGATAGACTTCTTGTGATATGGCATAGATATTGGGTATCAAGATCAGGAAGTATAGAAATCACAAGGAGCAGCTTATTCTCCGATCACTATTCGTGCAGATCATACAGCAACTCTATACACGCTACACATCTACTCATGCGGAAGCATATATAGTGATAGATGTCGAAGGTACTCAACCTAAGTCCTCAGCTGATAAAGTGGCAGCCGCAAAGGCTGATTGCACCCGTTGCTAGCTCTGCCAATATTCTGACCGATTGGTAGAAATTGTCAGATTTAGCTGCAACAAGCAAGCCGTTAACCTTGTACCCTATAGCTCGTCACATAGACTAGATAGGCCCTATAGCTTGTGGAAACATAGAGCTTGCTAGAATAGCATAGTTATCGTGTGGGACATAGTAATCTATACAGATTCGCAACCATACCTGCGATATGTTACTCAATATCGGGTTTATGGTATGCCTTAATAGCCGCGGAGCAATAGGCTACCAGTCATGGATCCCCGCGAAACAAACATCCCACAAGTCCGGTATGTCTCCTGTGGCAGTATTTGTCAAAACCCTTGAACGGGAGGATGTCATCGATTGCGGATGTTACCTCGAGGATAACTTGAAACATTGAATGGTATAGGGGTATCATCGCTGAACATGGTTAAAAGCAGCTCAAACCCATTTTCAAGAGGACGTCCGTCTCCGTTTTCGCGATCGCAGCCCATCCTCGTAGAGGTTGATAGAACTAGGAGGTCTTTGAGTCGAAACCATGGAAGTACGCGGCAGTTCTTGGTCTTTCGCCTCGCCGTGCTCCTCTGTACTACACTGTCCTGGCACATTGCCAGGTAGGGTGAGATCTGGTAGACTGTGCGGTGATTTCCCCTCCAAAGTCGAGAAAGATGAAGAGACACAAGAGGGGGGGGACCGAGGTGGGCTGGCGTCGGAGAAGGAGCGCCATCTAGAACGACCACGAGAAGACTCAGAGGTAGGCTGCGAATCCTCATCTTGACTCCCAATATCTCCAGAGACGTATTCGTCGTCCGATGTGTCGCCATCCGCCTCTTCGGGAGTGCCTCTCTTCCGCTTCTGGGGACTCACGCTCCTATTGCGAGTGGTGGAAGGAAAGATATGGGGTTGCACGGCATCGGCTTTCAGCTCTCTAATGTCACGCTTGCCTGTTTTGATATTCAAGGTCAGAACAGAATAGAGGAGCGATCGGAGTTTGAGAAAGCGATAAATCTCGTCACTGAAGATAGCCCAGGCGAAACGGGCAAAGAGGAACTCGGAACAAATACCCGACGAGGTAGGGGAGGGCTGTAGGGGTCGGTTATGATATAGCTCCTGCAGCTCACCGAAGCCGCCGGGGATGAGGACGTGGACGATGGGGCATGGGTGCTGGCTCTTGGGGACTACAGCAAATCGCCGGCGGTCGAACATGTAATGCAGGTCTCTCCGTATCAACATCATGTTTGCGTCGTCGTCAATGGGGTTTGTGCGATTGGGAACTCGGCAGTACCGCTCCATGTTGTTTGTCTCGAACCATGCTGCCGCTTCTCTGGGAACGAGATGGGCAGCCTCTGTGGCCTCGAAGAAACCAGTGATGCGACAGCTGCGATCTCGCACACGGGTGGCCTGCTGAGCGTCGGTGTCGAGAGGCAGATCGGGGAGGTCGTTGACGAGCCCTTGCCAGACTAGAGGCAGATCATTGTGTGGGAACAACCAATGCTCGAACGATGGCACGACGGCGTACTTTTCTTCTTCGTCGGAGCCAACAAAGAAGTAATACTGGCTGCCGTCTGGCAGACACGGGAGAATACCGTCTTCGGGGCGGCTCACGCGTTGGAAATTCTCATCCTCATTCCGAACACCGAACCAGGCTTGATGCCAACGATTACCCGCCACAATGCCACAGGCGGCCAACGCTACATCGTAATCGATGCCGAGCTTGTCGACGGCGCTCAGGGACAACAAGGCGTTGGCTGTGTCGGGATAACCGGGATGTCGGAAGAGGATGGTACGATGGGATCCGCTACGTTGGCGTTGAGGAGGTACGAGACATTCGCGAATGAGGCTATTTGTAGGCCGTGGGGATGGCATCATATAATGTTCGGTTTGTTGATTTTTAGAAAGCGATGGCGTCCGGACGCGCGTAGTTGTAGGTCGTGGTAGCAAATGTGGGTTGTATCAAGGATGGATGGCTATCCCGCCCGATATAGTGGACCCTGCCTAGCGCACGGACCACCTACATGTTTAGTTATCTAATTACAGAGTAAGCTTGCATCCAGTATATAGAAACCCCGTTACCCCACTTGCAAGTCACAAGGTCGAAACAGCAATTAATTAATTTTAATTTAAGCTAAAATAAGCTCGGAAGGCATTGAGGAAAGAGGACATGCGGATTTATATGTTTCGGCTGTTGCTAGAGCGGGGGCGGGTTGTTGATGATGAAGGAGAGGCGCTCGGATTTGCAATGTAATGGGAAATGGGATTGCGACGAATTGTATTGAAATACTAGAAGAAGAGGGACAGATTATAGAGGAACGAGTTTAGTATAACTAGATTAGACTATACGAATTTCAGCCTGTTATACTCAATATACCCGCTAATCTACAATGGTTTCCAGTCAGAACGATTCGTGCTCCTATCGCGTCCAACGCTTCGTACAGTACTGTTTCTAAACCCTCAAATTCTAAATTTCCACGATAGCGCAACCAGGACCAAGGTTGCGAGGAACATAGCGCTCGCCACTCCCACGTATAAATATAAGAGAGTAGGATCTACAGCAATGGGAGCCAACGCTAAGCCAATCACAGAACCGCCTGCAGCCGTCAAGCCAAACTATGGAGTTGTCAGTATTCAATAACGTAGTCTTTGGTTTTGTGAACAGAGATTGCGAAGTTAGACTGACCAATGCTTGCACTATGGACTTCATTCCCTTAGGTGCCATCGTGAATGCGTAGTCATAGCCAGCAGGGCTAGCAAGCGCCTCACTAATCCCGTCTAGGATGTACACAGGCACCTGGATACCTATGTTTATCTCGTTAGGGAGAGATCCGTTCATCGATGCGGGACAAGCTCGTGGGCGCGAATAACATGACGGGCTGATGTAGATCCAATGCTGCACACCGGCCGCATATGCCATACTGGCAGCCTCGAAAAGAAACCCTATAACAATGCGCTGGAGAGGACCCATGCCTATCCCCTTGCGCTGGAGGAATGGATATAGAAAGTTTGTGAGAAAGGGGATGATCAGTATGATGGTGAGGGAATTCAAGCTCGGTAGGAGGTCGTTGGGCACTCCATGAGTTTGCATCTCAGCTGCCTGGGAGATTGTATTGGTGTTCAATTGTGAGTTGCAGAGCCAGTATATTACGAAGGGGGCACTGTTGATCTGATGTTAGTTGACCGCATCTCAGAAGATTTTCGTTTCACATCTTATCCGAGTATGCAAAACGTACAGGGCAGTGCATGCGGCCAATGTTTTCTTTAGCTCATCAATAAAATTATCAGTCCAGCTGACTTCCTTTCCCTCGCGGGAACGGATTGCATCCGGCCTTGCGCTGTCCAAATTGAAGCCATGGCGAATCGCGATGCCGAGAACTTGCACAGTTGGCCAGAGGGTGGTGACCCCGGCTTCGGCGGAGACTACATACAAACAATAGATCAGTTAGATCTCGACAAGCAGTTGATACCCGGTTAGAAAAAGGGTATTACTTGTTGCACATACCAATTCGACGCTTCCCGATCAACAAAACCACGGCAGCAACAACAATGGCAATAAGTGCCATTAGAAAAGCGGCCCAGAAACCGACATCCTTCTCAATGAAGGTTGCCACGATTCTGGACTGGGCCCCGAGGTTGACGCACCTGTGTGACGGTATTAGTTGAGTCGTGCAGTGACATATACAGCTATGCGATGGCTGGGGCTCAACGCACCAATAATAAACATCGAAGGCATGCTGCACTGTCGCGTCAGGGTCGACGACGACACGCTCGCCATCCTTCAAGGTCGTAACCTTTGGACTTATTTGTGAGCATTGGCCCCCTGTAGACATAGATATAACGAACCCATAGCAACATGTTGTTTGTTACGAAATGGACGGTAGGCTATTGGATCAGTCTGTGCCCAGTTGAAGTTGGCCAGTGGTTCGATGAGTTCATGCTTGTCAGAATGCGATGAGTCCTGGATAGCCTTTACACATATAATCAACTCGACGTCTTGTCTAAAAAGATAATGAGGATAATACATACTAGTTTATCTGAGAGCCTTCTCGAAAGATAGAAACTAGATATCAAACAAAGGATTGCGATAACGGGAAGTGGGAATCCCGGCCAGCCAAAGCTTTGAAGAAAAGTCATTTTCGTCAGTTAATTGTCAGTTGAACCAAGAATAAAATAAAGTGATTATTGGAATTTCTAAAAACACGCTTTAGATACTGAGCACCTTTATATTGATACTTGTAGAATTTTCAGTGAAGCTACATAAAGCCAGTATTACCAGCTTTAGTATCGAATTATTTTTCTATGATGCGCTTCGCTCAAATACGGCAAAGCTTCATGAATGCTAACAGGTCAGGGGTGCTTGGCTGAGGTACATAATTAATACCCGTATCTAGCCTACCACATTGTCGTCACAAGTACCTCTACCTGGTTATGAAGCGTGTCTCAGTAACGATGCAAGGGTGATCAGTGTCTTTAGTCGTCAGGTGATCTTACAATTCGCACGTCAGTCGTCGAATATGAGGTAAAGCATAACCAAGGTAAATGGCACCCCGCTTTAGATTCGTCTAGGTCTACGTTCCTTCTGAAAGTTTCGTAGCAATTATAAATTATAGGAATTATCACACGGTCGAGTTTTATAACAGACTACCAATACCCTCAGCACCTATTCCGAAGAATACGCATTAGAAAATACGGATTAGTTGGTATAAGTAACTACAAGCATAATAAGATATACTTTGTTATACAACCAATAGGCATAGAAGGTTATAGAAGATATAAATAAATTGTATGAGAACAGTTGTGTATTGAAACGAAGCTTGCAATATACATACTACGCACTTTAGAGGACTGGCCACGGCCATTTAATCATTTCTAGAGATTTGAGAGCAAAGAAACAAGTAATCTGGTAAAAACATTGTATATTTTTAGTGTAGAAGACCTCCGAAGGGGCTGCTACTAAGAGACGTGCTTGTGTAATAGAAAAACTAGGCCTTGATAACTTAATCAACTTATCCCCCATATGGCCGTGTCGCCCATACTGACTCGGTATAAATAGGCTGGTTTCTCTCTTCGAGAAGAGAGAGAGAAAGAGAGAGAGAAAGAGAGAGAGAAAGAGAGAGAGAAAGAGAGAGAGAAAGAGAGAGAGAAAGAGAGAGAGAGCTGTGGGCATTAAGACTCCTAGAAAATTATAACCTAAATATAATTAGGTTTCAAGCCCTACATATAAACCCCTGTTATTAATACCTTTCACTTCCTCATAGTTATGACGGTGATATTTGCGGTGTAATATAGCAATTACTTCGAATTAATTTTATTTTCGAGGTAGAGAAGTAAGGTCTAGATGTATGGCTGAAGATGGGTACATAGTTCGTATCTACCTATCCTTATCGGTGAAGATATAACTGACCTCGAAGCCCTGGGTCTAGGCTCGAATGTTAACTCGTCTATGAGACCTGTGAGGCGATCGGCTTCAGGTCATTGACGGCTCTCTTGGCCAGCGAACCCTCGGCATCAGCTTAGAAATTGTAAATAGGGTTATTGGGTACTAGAGAGCCATCCTAACCATTCCTTCGTTAGGGACCTAGTGTCATAAAATGTCGGGAAAGAGAGGTTTACCCCAGTGTCATCCTAAGGGCAAGGTAGAGTGTTGATAGATCCCTAGACGCTTTTCCCAGCAGGAATAACGAGTGCAGCCAAGTATAGAATGATAAGAATACCTACTTTCTTGCCTCCCGGGGCACGTTGCACGGCGGTTAAGCCGTCGACCGCGTTCGAAACGGCAACGCCGCTATACAAGTGTGCTATCAAAACGACTTCCAAAGTCGGTGTGTAGGGGATATCGAACGGGCCCTTCAATGCATGCTTATATAGCAAAACTATTCAAATATTCGACGAACTCTTTGCTAGCGAGAGCTATAATTATCCATATTATACCCGCATTCGTATTATACCTAGTCAGAAAATCGACTTAAAAGAGGTTGCAATCAGAATGCTCATCTCCATGCAACCCCTCCCCCGCGGTGCTAACGTGAGTGGTCAAATCTATCTAGGTCGTATTCGCATATTGGACGGTCGCCGGTTAGTGGGTTTCGCGGTGCTGATGAGTTAGGAAAGAGAAAGCACACAGAAGCTTGCATATGTTTAGTAGCTGGCAGATTGGCGGAGATCGCTTAACCGCGCACTATATATTGAGTAGGTATGTCATCGAAGCTGTGCGTACCCCTCCTTTTCACATTCTCCATCACCAAGTCAGCATTTCGATCATTTTGACGGACCATCTTTGAGTAAAAAAGGTATTCCCAATGGCTCTCGTCCAATTTCAATCAGGCGCCATCAAAGTCACAGGCGACGAACTGAAGCCGGTGCTCAAGAAAGCCGGGCTCGAGCTCTCTGAATCTCTCGTCGGAGACTTCAGCGCACTGCTTACTAGCTTTGAGGCCGCTGTGGACTCACTGCCAGATGACCGACCAATCCAGCCACGGCCAGACTTGGAGAAGTATCCTCGAACAGACATTCATATCCCCGAGGATAACGAGTTTGGCGCCTGGGCAACTAAGGTATGCCATTACTAGTCGCTGGGTCACAAGCGGCATTGGAATCACTCCATCGTAGATCGCGCTCATATGACGTCAGGTGACAGCCAAATGCACCGCCCCGAAGAGCAACGCACTGGAAGGGCGGACGGTAGCGCTCAAGGATAATGTGGCTCTCGCCGGCGTGAGGTGCACTAACGGCACATCGATGGTGGAATGGGTTCCCGAGGTCGACGCGACAATTGCTACGCGGATCATGGACGCCGGGGCTACGATAACAGGAAAAGCTGGTCAGATCCCTTAAACCCTCGCAGCAGCCGGTGACAGCGACATAGTTCCGTAGCTAACAATGTAAAGCTTGCGAGAATTCCTGTATGGAGGCTCTCTCGTGCACAGCCGTCACCGGGTTCGTTCACAACCCTTATGCAAAAGGATACAGCACCGGCGGCTCAAGCAGCGGAAGCGGGCGACTTGTAGCTACAGGGTCTGTTGACCTTGCCATTGGTGGCGACCAGGGCGGTAGTATTCGCATTCCGGCCTCGTCCTGTGGTATCGTTGGGCTTAAGCCGACATGGGGGTTGGTCCCATACACCGGTATACTGGGCATGGATGCTACGATCGACCATGCTGGTCCGATGGCGAAGACTGTTCGGGACTGTGCTCTTCTTCTTGAAGTCATTGCCGGAAGCGACGGGTGGGACGATCGCCAGCCACCAATCGAGCTTGGAGGGTACCAACTGGAGTTTGTTCAAGATTTAGATGCGTTGGCCAGCTTGCCAAAGGAGACCATGCTTGATGGGGTGAAGGTTGGGATTCTATCTGAGGGATTCCAAATTCCCGGCCAGGACGAAAATGTTGTGGCTTCCGTTCACTCTGCGGCAATAAAGTTGAGCGAGCTTGGAGCGACGATTTCTTCTGTCTCGGTGCCAAAGCACCTAGAAGCACCAATTGCTTGGATGGTTGCTACTTCGTCATGCCCCCGGGGTTCGTTGCTTGGGGATAGGCATGGGCGAAAACAACTACACTTTCCAGATCGATGCGAGTTGGTCGGCCAGAAGCTCACACAAACCCAATTCGAGGCTCTTGGACCGGGAGCTTCGTACATCTATCTCGCATACCTGTGGGCTCAGGAGCGTCATGGCCCCAAAATTCATTCAAAGTGCATGAACTTGTTGAAGGCGGTTGGCGTACGTAAACATCTACCGCTTCTTGATTGCCCTACGAAACATTGACACTGCAATAGGATGCGTACGATTTAGCGCTGAAGGATGTCGATGTTTTAATCACACCTACGCTACCTAACCTACCGATTCGGTTGCCAGAAGCCGGGTACAACGAAGAGCCATTGAAGTTCATGGGCATGACGGCCGGTCTTATAGCCAATACTTGTCCCTTCAACAGTAAGCAGAGTTTTTAATCTCCCATCAAAGACTTCATAAATATTTAGCTGACGTGAACATCCTAGGCACTGGACATCCTGCTCTTTCTCTACCGGTCGGGTTTTCGCCCGCTCGCGAGGACCCAAGCGTGAAGTTGCCAGTAGGGATGCAGATCATCGGTCGCAAATACAGAGACATTGACTGCCTCAAAGTCGCAGCAGCTTGGGAGAAGGCATTTGACTGGAAGACGTTGTAAGATTGAGGGACTTGGTACGTCAATTGAAGTATGGATCACTAAACGATCTGGGCTGTCCAAAGAATGCCGTTTAACACATGCTTCATAAAAACCTCATTCGCAAATGCGTCATCGAAATGGCCCAGAGCAGTATAAAAGGATCGGCCACCATCAAACTCACGACACCAGGCCAGGGGATGATCACTACCCATCGTGCCACCGCTGTAAAGCGATTCGTCTGTCGACAGCAGGACTGTCACCTTATCGCGCGGATTCCATGTGAAGTTGTACCATTCATCAAACCATTTCAGCTCTTCCGGGAACTCAGATAGTATAATATGCTCCTTATTCTCAACCCTCACGATGCTATGTTGTGGCTCTGGGTGATTCGTAAAATAGGCGCCCACCAGCTCGCCGTACCATGGCTCCGAGCGCATGCCTGATGAGGCACAGTGAATGCCGACGAATCCCCCGCCATTGTTGATGTATGTCTTCAACCCATGCAGTTGTTCCTTCGTGAGAAACTCGCCGCTTGTGGATAGAAACACGATGGTTTTGAATTGCGATAAGAAGTTAGCATTGATGAGGGATGCGTCCTCCGAGGCCTCGACGGTGAAAGAGTTAGTCGAAGCGCCAAGCTTCTTTAGACCTTCGATGCCTGCGGGGATAGAGTCATGTCTGTAATCCACGGTTTTGCTGAAGACCAGGACACGGAACCTTTCTTGGCTACTCATTGCGAGAGCTATTGATATATCTCGAGTTTAGTTTAAGGAAAGATGTAATAGGAACATGCCGTGGGTGTCACTCGGTATTTGACATTTTATTTACACATAGACGGACCTTGCGCACCCCGCATACCCTAAAAATAGCGTGAAGTGCGGGGGACTAAATGAGGAGCTAAAAAGCCGGCCCCGGACTCCTTGTGCCGGCCGGGTAGACAATTTGGGGCCAGGTTTGTTCATTTTTACAATGCGAAACATCGGAGCAAGAGACCCATAAAGAGCGTGCAGGTGCCGCCTCTCTGGATAGTAGGGGCACGTTGATCCAGAATACACCTCTTCCAATTATCAGCCTTGCTGTTTCCTAGGTACATACAAGCGGGACTGAACTAGGTAGTAATTTGTTAGATATATAGGGGATAAATTAGGCCTTATATTTTAAGTACTAAAAAGCTCTAACTAAAAGGGAGTACTTTTTATTTTAAAAAGTTTTATTTATATATTTATTTTATATATTAAAAAAAAATCTTTTAAAACAATAGTAATATATAATAATAATAATTATATTAATTAATTTAATTAATTTAAAAAGTTTATTTTTAATAATTAAAAATTTTATATATTTTTTAAATTTAAAACTAAAACTATTTATAATAAAATAATAGTTTAATTAATTAAATAAAATAGCTAATAATAATTTTATTTTTTTTATTAAATAAAAAAACTTTTATTAATAAAATAAAAAGTTTTTAATAAAAATATTATAATTAAAAATTAAAAAGTTTATTTAATATAAAAATAAAACTTTTTAAATTATAAAATTTTTAAAATTTAATTTTATTAATTATTTTTATAACTTTATAAATTAATTTAAATTAATATAAAAAGTTTTATTTATAATTTTATAAATAAAAAAAAGTAATAATAAATTTATTATAAAAATTATAAATTTTATAATTAAAAAAAAAATAGTTTTTAATATTAACTGAAATATTTATATTTATATAAATAAAAAATATAATAAATATTATTATTAAATAAAAAAATTATAAAAATAAATAATTTTTATTATTTTTTAAAAATATAAATATATTATTATAAAAAATAAAAAATTTATTAATTAATAATATAACTTTTTATAAAAAATAAAAAATTATATAATATTTTTTTTTTGAATTAATTTATAAAAAAAATATATAATTTTAATAAAAAAACTTTTTAATAAAATATTTAAAAATTTATTAATTTAAACTTTTTTTAAATAAATATAATAAATAAAACTATTAAATATAGCAATTTTAATTTTAAAAATAATTATTTTATAATAATCGATTTAAAAAAAACTTTTTTAATAATTTTATTTAAATAAATAATTATTTTAATAATTAGCTAGTTAAAAGTTATATAAAATAAAAAAATAATATATAAAAAAATTAAAATAAAATTTTAAAAATATATATTTTATTAAAAACTTTTATTAAAAATTAAAAAAATAATAAAATTTTTTTTTATTATTATTTTTAGTAATAAAAAATTAAAAAAAAATTTAAATAAAACTTTTAATAAAACTAAAAAATTTTAAAATAAAAAAAAACTTTAAAAAAAAAATCAAATAAACTTAATAGTTTAAAAAAAAAAAAAAAATTTTTAATATTTTAAAAAAAGCTAAAATTAAATATTAATTTTAAAAATTGCTTTTTTTATATAATATATAAAATAATTTATTATTTTTAATAATTATATTAATATTTTTTTTTTAAATTAATTTTTAATAATTAATTTATAAATTTAAAAGTTAAAACTTTAATTAAAAAAAACTTTATTAAAAATTTAAAACTAATAAAAAAAATTAAAAATAAAAAGTAAAAAGTTAATAAAAAAAAAAAAAAAAAAATTTTTTAACTAATTAAAAAAATAATAAAAACTATATTTATATATTTTATTTATAATAATAAAATAATTTATTTATTAAAAAATTTAATTATTTTAAATTTAAATATTAATATATATATATTTAATAAAATAAAATAATTTTATAATATTTAAACTATTAATTTAAAAAATTATATATATATTAAAAACTTTATTTTTTTAATTTTAATTTATAAAAATATAAATATTAAATTTTAAAAATTAAAAAAATTAAAAATAATAAAACTATATAATATAATTTATATTAAAAAAATTATTATTAATTTAATATTTTTAAAAATATTAAATAAATAAAAAACTTAATAAAATAATAAATTTATAAATAATATTTTATATTAATTTAATAATTTAATTTTTTATAAACTTTAAAATTAATTTAATTAATTTATAATTAAATATTTATTTTTATTAACTAATTATAATATTTTTTATATAAAAAAAAATTTTATAACTTTATATATAAAAAAAAATATTTTAAAAAAAGATTTAATTAAATAATATTTATAATTAAAATATTTTAATATTAAATTTTTAAATTATTTAATAAATTAAATTTTTAAAATTAAAATTAAAAAATTATTAAATAATTAAATCAAAATTAAAAACTATAAAAAATATATAAAAAAAAAATTATAAAATAAATTAATAAATTTTTTAAAAAAATATTTATAAAAATAAAAAAAAAATTGCTATTAATTTTTATATTTTTATAAAAAATTATAAAAATTTTATAAACTTTATATTTATTATAAATTAATTTTTAAATATTTATTTTAGTTATTATTTTAAAAATCGATTTTATTGTTATATTTAAAAAATATTATTATATTTTTTAAATTAAATTAAAATATATTAATAATTAAAAATAATTATAATAAAAATAAATAAAAAAATTATAATATATAAATAAAACTTTTTATATTATATATATAAATATAAAATAAAAATATTAAATATATTAATTAATTTATTAAAAAAAAAATTAAAACTATAAAAATAAATATAAAACTGTTTTAATATTTATAACTTAAAATTATTAAAATAATAATTTATTTTTATAATTAAATATTTAAATAACTTTTAAATTAAAAACTTTTTTATAAATGTTTTTATTTTTTTATTATATTAAAAAACAAAATAATAAATAATTATAAGTTTTATTTAATATATTTAAAAATATTTAATTATAAAATATATATAATAATTATATAAATTAAAAAAAAAATAAAAAAAAAACTAAAAGTTTAATTTTAAAATTTTTATAAATTTTTTTATTAATTATAATTTTTTTAATATATATTATATTTAATATTTTTAAATTAATAAAATTATAAAAACTAAAAATATTATTTTTAATATAAAAGTTATTTTTAATAGTAATATAAACTTTTTAAAAAATAATTTTTTAAATATAAATTTAAATATTATAAAAAATTTGCTATAAAATATTTAAATAAAAAATTTTTTTAATTTAATTATTAAAAAATTATATAAAAAAATAAAAAAAATTATATTTTTATTAATAAATACTAGTTTAAAAAATATATTTATAAAAAAAAAAAAAAAAAAAAAAAAATTTAAAAATATTTAAAATAATAATTAAAAAACTTAATTATTTTTTATTAAATTTATTATAAAAACTTTATTTTATTTTTTTATATAAAATAATATTATAAGTTATTTTTTATATTTTTATTAAATTAATTAATTAAAAAGTTAATTTTTTTAAAAATTTAATAAATTAAAAATTTAATTTTTATATTAAAGTAATATTTTATAAAAACTATTAAAAAACTATATTTAATTTTAAATATTTAAATATTATAATAAAAATATATAATAAATTAATTATAAAAACTATAAAAATTAAATTAATAAAATAGTTTTATTATTATTTTAAAAAAAATTAAAATAATAAAAAAAAAATAATTAATTTATTAAAAAAGTTAATAATTAAATTAAAAAAAAAGCTATTAATTAATTAAAAGAATTTATTATTATTGTTATAATTTTATAAAAATTTAAAAATATATTTAATAAAAAATTTATTTATTAAAATAAAAAGAATTTATTTAATTAATTATAAAAAAATAAAATTTTAAATAAAAATTAACTTTATTAAAATAAAAAAAAAGCTTTTTTTTAATTATATATAAATTTATATATATAAATTTAATAAAAAAAAAAAATTTTTAAAAATATAAAATAAATTTAATAATTTATAAAAATTAATAATTTTTTAATAAATAAAAAAAAACTTATATTTTTATTTTAATTAAAATTTTTTTTAAAACTTTAATAGTTATTATAATTAAATTTAATTTTAAATTTAAATAATATAATATTATAAATATTTTTATAAATATTAAATTAAATAAAAAAATTTATATAAAAATATTTTTAAATTATAAAAAACTTTTAATAATTTTATAATTTTTTAAAAATATTATATAATTTATAAAAGCTATTATTTTTATAATAAAAAAAATTAATAAATTTATTAAAAAAAATAAAATTTTTATTAATTTTTTATAAACTTTATTATTATATTAAAAAAAATATTTTAATTTTTATTTATATTAACAATATAATTATTATTTATAAAAAAAATTAAAAAAAAATAGTTTTAATTATTATATAGTTTTTTTAAAAAAAATATTAAATAATTAATAATAATAATTTAGAATAATTTTTAAATATAAAAATAATAAAAAATCGAAAAAAATATTTATTATAGCTTTTATAAATTTTTTATATTAAAAAAATTAATAAATTAAATAAATTTATTATTAAATTAAAAATTTTTATACAAATATAAAAATATTTATTTTATAACAAAATTATAAATTAAACTTTAATATATTTTTATAGCTTTTGAATTAATTTAATTTAATTTAAATTTAAACTTTAAATATTATATTATTATTAATAAAATAATTTTTTATTAATATAAAATAAAATATTATATTTTTTAATATAAAATAAAAAACTATAAAATAAAATATTATTATTATTTTAATAATTAAAATAAAACTTTTAATATTATTATAAATTTTAAAAAAAAGTTTATTTATAAGTTAATTTTTTAAAAAATTAAACTTTAAATTAAAAAAAAGCTACATAATAATTAAATATAATAATTAATAAATAATAAAACTAATAAATAAAAAAATAATAATTTTAAAAATTAAATTAAAATATATTAATATATATAATTATTAGTTAAAATAAAAAGTTTAATAAAAATATTTATAAATTAAATATATATTTATAAATAAAATAATTATAAATAAATTTATAAAAAGTTTTATAAAACAAAAATAAAAAAACTTTTTAAAATAATTTAATTTAATTAATATAAAAAAAAAATTATAAATAAAATAAATAAAAAAAACTATTAATAAAAATTTAAAAGTTTTAAAAAAAAATTTTTAAAAAAAAAAGTTAATAAATTATTAGTTTAAAATTAATTTATAACTTTTAAATCAATTTTAATATTTTTAAAAATAATTTTATAGTTTTTAAATTAATTAATATAAATTAAAACTAATATATAACTTTTAAATTAATTAAAAATATAATAAAAAATTAAAAAAAAATATATATTTTATTATATTGTTTATTTATTTAAATATATATATTTATTATTTTATTATATTATTAAATTATTTTAAATTATTTAAAATATTTAAAAATATAATAAAAAATTAATAAAAAAAATTAATATATTTTTAAACTATTTATTTATTTAAATATTAACTAGTTTTTTTATTGTTTTATTATTTATATTTTTAAAATAATTATTAAATTAAATTATAACTTATTTTAAACTTTTTATATTAATTAAAATAATATTTTAAAAATTTAGTTTTATAAAAATATATTAAATATATAAAAAATAAATTAAATTTTATATTTTAAATATTAAAAAGCTTTAACTAAAAAAAAATATTTTCTATTTTAAAAAGTTTTATTTATATACTTATTTTATATACTAGAAAAAAATCTCTTAAAACAGCGGTGACATATAACAACAATAATTACACTAATCAATTCAATCAATCTAGAAGGCTTATTTCTAACATAATTAGCATAACGCGAAGAGCATACTTTATTTCTCCTAGACAGTAGTCGCTTAGGCCACATTCTATCTAGACAAGTCGATGTTTCTCGCACTTAATAAGCGAGCAGTCAATATCGAAGTGACTAACCTACCAAAACTAGGTACATACCGATTAACTATCCCAGACGGTCGGCGATTGTTCAGCTTACTGCTGACTTTGGTTATGGCCGGGGTATTATATATTCTGAAATTTGTTCGTGTCGCCAAGACTGCTTAGTAGTTTGCCATAAATACTACTTACACTACTTCGCCAACAGTTGCTAGATTACAAGTTGGGTATTCCATACCGCTTAATCACAGCAACTGAGGTGCAGACCCTATCTATTACGTCAGATTTGCCCATTGAGTCAGCTGTGAATGCGATACTACGGTAGCAGCCATCGTCCAGGTGGCAGCGCATTCATAAAAGCTGAAAAGAAAAAAGTAAGTCGCCAAAGTCGCCAACGCCGCCAGAGCCGCCAGAGCCGCTGGCGTTAGAATTATGGATATCACGGTTAGTTTATGAGTGGGGCGAGTAGTAATATATACTATAATAAGTGACGAAAGACCAGCATTTGAGGCTAATTGTTGCGATCGAGTGGGAAGATATCCAAATCAGTTATAGTCCTCCGTAGTATCTAGGGTCCTTTGAACTTGTATGGTCTACTATAGTCCAATTCCTATTCAGCTACCTCACTCTTATGTAATTCTCTAGACTTACGTATTCTGGTGAAAATGGATAACAAAGGTCAGTGAGCGGCGTTATCTTAATTAATCACTAGCTATAATATTCAAGGGAATTTAGTACTTGGTAGTGCCCGGAGTATGAGTTATATTAAGAATACTTAATAAGAAATGGAATATATCAGTTACCATAATATCACTTAACTGTATGGCGGCTCTAATCCAAGAACTACTCGATTTTAATACTGAGACAGTGCGTGCAACACTGCTACAGGGGGTCATGTTGATTAGGTCATCAGGACCCTAGATTTTTTATTTTTCTATTTATTAGCCAGCAAGGAGATAGTCCTCTATTAGGGAGCACATGGGCCATGGGCGGCATCGACCGAATGGGTTGTTGCGCAGCTTTTACAGTAGTTTTGCTACACCAATATTATTCGATTGCCTTACTAGACTACTGTTTTTACTGCCTCAAATCTCTAGAAGTGATTGAGATGGCCGTGACCAGTCCTCTAGAGTGCGTTGTGTGCATATTGCACGCTTCGTTTCAATACACGGAAGTTCAGTCGACAATCGATGAACAGGCCGTGGAAATTATTTGTACTCTAACGGCCTAGACAAGGGGAGCCATCTATACGTCTTCTCGAAAAGTGCTAAACAAAGGATAGTAACTGAGTAATCTACACATGCTTAGTTGTTTTAGTATAAATAAATAAAGCTGCATACTTAATGACATTTATAGATCGCAATTTAGGTAAACATACCCAAACCGCTACCGGTAACATGGCCCAATTTAGGAAGTCTTAAAGTCTGTCAAAACTCTTTATAATATTATTACTGATGCTTAATTTTAACAAGAGGCCTACTTTAAGAGCGAGTGGTGAGATTGATAAGAACTCGCCAAAGGATATATAAGAGTTATGTAACCTAATTTCAAGACCCTTTACTCTCTTACGTACACCTATTACCCCCACAACTAATCGAAAACGATCTTATCGTAACATCGACCCCTCATCTTATAACTATCAGATAAATAACATCAACACGTTTACCCCCACACTGGGAAGGAGCTTGTGGTTGATTAACAAAGTTGCACATTCAGCTTCGGCTATTATCCAGCCACAAGTGGAACATATCCCATGTTTACACGTTGTAAAGTGTAACACTTGTGTCTCCAGATTATCAACGCTGGTCCTTAGTTGACACTGTGGTGATGCAGGTGAACAGACCCCTGGAGAAGAGGAGGGTTTCTAATTCGGTCCAGCTTAAGAGAAGTGGCTTTTCCTGTGTATTCCTTCTAGTTCACTCTAGGGTCTTCCTTACCTAGCCAGTCAGACTGTTCTTCGGAAGCAGGTTCAAATGAATTGCTTTGAAAGAAACGGGACCTAGAAATCTCACGAAGTAGCTAACACACGTTAAACATCACGACATAATAAATAGAGTTAGACTAACACTAGCCATGGATAATTTAATCGTGAGGTTTCTGGTTTTCTAGGAAGCTAACAAACCCAATTAGCTAAGAAATGCGGTGAATAAGGCCTTAGGCTTGGCATGGCTTCAACACAAGTAGTGGCAATCTGGCGAATGGTTGAATAGTGTGAATACGCAAATGTCGCAAAGTAATACTTGGTGTTGTTCAGACCTTTCGATGGCGGATGATGTCAGATTTCATGTACTACATTCACATGCATCAGGGCTGTATGACGATAAGCGAATTTACTAGTGAGAATTAAGCTGTCTACGATCGCATAGGCAGACCTCCACGTCAGCACCTCGGAGATATAATACATGGTACTTTTGAAAGGGTCCATTAAGTGAAAAAGAGTCCCTCCATTGGTTCGGTATAATCGGCCTTCTTGAAGCCTCTACGCATTGGAGGAATTGGGAACAACTTTTACATGAAAGCGTTCTAAATAGCATGCGGCGCACATAGATATAAATTGAAGTCTTATCCTAGCTCATTCTCATTTCTTGAAACCAACAGTAGAAGTCACATATGGACAAGCCTACGCTCTACTACTATCTCGTTGATTTCCTCAAGATGACATCCATTTTGTATCAGCCTTCGGTGACGTTGCCGTCACAAGAGCCGTCTAACGATGGAAGAAAAGTTCTGTTGCACCAGATCCATGGTTCTAGAGTGAGAATCTCCGACCTAAAAAGCTTATTAAGCCACTGGCCACAGGGAGTCCATCCACGAGTTGGCGAGGTAGAGGAGCACGTGGGGAAGACTCTTGAATGGTAAGCTAATCGCCTACAATACAGGAGGAGTTTAACAGAAATGAGTAGGGTTTTCAACAAGCCTGATGATGAAGGCCGTCTGTGTAAGATGAAGGCAGCGAAGCTTGGATTGTTTACTGCTTCCTGGTGGCCATATGCTTCATTTGAAGCTTTGTGCGTACTTGCGACCTATACAGTCTGGGTATGGGTACAACTTGCTGGAATCTGATGATGTTTGCTGATAACAATTCAATAGCTTTTTGCCTGGGATGATGGTGCGTTATAATTCCTAGACAAAACTTTGAATCTAAGTACTAACTATAGAATAGAGCTAGATTCGATCGAGTTTTCGCCTTTAATAAACGACTTGAACTCGGCCAGCGTCTTTCGAGAGGTAACTCTGGAGTATCTTCACGAGAGCCTAACGAGCCTTAAGCCTCAGAGCCCTAAATTGGCTAATAACCCACGACTCATCACTGGCTTCGATCCAGTGGGGAAGGCCATGTGCAGGTCGTATAATGACGGCATGTCTTTTTGACTTCATGGGATATAAATGTGTTCACTGTTAACTTTCGTCACTAGACCAAATCAATCTGTTTCTAGATGAGGTGAAATTCTTCTTCAAGATGTGCGAAGAAGAACAAAATACTCAAGCACTTGGTCACATACCTACTGTGGAGGAATACATGCAACGACGGATGGGCTCAGGCGCAGTGAGACTCAACCTAGCCTTCACTGAGTATGTCACACCGAACCGCGTGTTCCCCATTCGGTCATTAAAACTAATGTCTGTACAGATTTGCAACCGGATCTGCTTTGTCACAAGATATCCTGCTAGGCGACTCAATACAGGCGATTTGGCACGAAGCCAATGTTATCATATGCATGTATGCACAGTCCATCATCAAGTACAAGCCTAGATGTGAACTGACATTTCTTTAGTATGAATGACATATTGTCACTCAAGAAGGAAATTGTGAGTTCATATGACCTTATCTCGTTACTTATACTCTCAGCTCATCTTAACAAGGCACAACTACAAGTAGATAGTATCGTCCCTCTTCTGCTTCTGAAATGTGGATCTCTCCAAGCAGCGGTTGATGAAGCAACGCATATGGCAGCAAGTTCTATCGATAGACTTGAGGCTGCGGAGAGGGACGCAATGAACCACTATTCGTCTGCGACTAAAGAAATCCAAGAGGAAATACGTCTTCAAATCAAGGCGTGCAAATTGGCTTGCACTGGAAACATCCACTGGAGGTATGTTTAGCTGTCTCCCACCTGCTTCAGAGACAATTTCTAACAATCATACCCGAATAGTTTGATCTCGGGACGGTATTATGTTCAGCCTTCACTGACAAGTAACGAGGTAGAGATGGTTCTCTGACTTAATTACTATATAAGTGGCATAGGTTGGTGACTTCTAAATCCCGATTGACCTGCAAGAACGCTCCTTAAATGCATGACATTATGATTTTCATTAGTTATTTACCCCTGGCTAGTGTTTACTGAAAGTCGCGGTACGAAGGCGGCACTTGAAGGGATAGGGTAGCTTGGAGATACTATTGATGTAGGGCACATATACTGGGGTTGGTTTATTCGAATCTCAATAGGTGAATTCAAGGTCTGATAGCCCAATGAAACACATGAATACACGCACTGCACTCTAGAGACTTAAATAGTAGGATAAGTTCAATCGGCTCAAGACTGAGTGATCGTTAATCACTAAGCTGAATGTCCTTATGAGGACTTCCGTGGAATCAATGGGGAAACTAGCTTTGACGCAATAGCTCAAAGTGAAAACAGGCAAAATCTGGGACAAAAATCTAAATAGATATTGGCAAAATCGACTTCTACGCAATCCAGAACCAGATCCTCTCCCAGAAATTCCTCGGCTTCACCTCCGGCCACGTGCCCTCAAGACTATCGATTTCCGCCTTCCCACTCCAAAGATCCATCTCCGCGAGGGGTACAATCCTCGTCCTCTTAACAACCTTATACCCAACAAACAGCGCCGCAAAGATCGGAATATCGATATACGGCGGCACGAACGTCTTGGCGCTAAACCTGCCCGGAAAGAAGGCGTCGAAGCCATTGAAGAAGGCCACGACAACACAGAAGCACAGCGCGAAATACGCCAGGAACGGCTGCAGCGGCGCCCTGTACGGCAGCGCGTCGCGCGGCACGCCGTGGTGGCGCAGCCCGTAGTAGAAGCGCAGGTAGGTCACGCACACGGCCGACCAGACCACGAGCGTCGAGACGGCGGACAGGCTCGAGAGCCAGAAGAAGACGCTCTCGCCGCTCTCGCTGACGTTGAGGAACGCGAGCAGCGACAGCAGCGCCGTGGCCGCCACGCACGCGTACGGCACGCCCCAGCGCTCAAATGTAAAGAAGCGCGGCGCCTTGCCGTCGAGCGCGGCGGCGTATAGCACGCGCGTGGACGCGTAGAAGAACGAATTCCCCGCCGACCAGGCGGAGGACAGGATAACCGCATTGACGATGCTCGGCAGGATCTGGATGCCGCCGTTTGCGATGGCAATGACGAACGGGCTAGCCGCGGCACCGGGGGCGTCAGTCCTAATCGCATCGAGCAGCCGGGGGTCATTAGACGACACGCACAGCGTGACGAGGAAGATGGCAAGCACGTAGAACAGCGCGAGTCGCCAGAAGACGCGACGGATCGCCCTAGGTATGGCGCGCCGCGGATCCTCCGTCTCGCCGGCCGCGACGACGACCATCTCGCTCCCACCGTACGAGAACGTAGCCTGCACGAAGACCTTCGCGAACGCGAGGAAGCGGCCCAGCGGGCCGCCGACGAGGTACGCATTCATGGGGCCGGGGTCCACCCAATACCGGAAGCCGATGCGGTCCCCGCTCGGCGCGCCGCCGAGCGTGATGACGAGCATGAGGATGAGCAATCCCACGACGGTCGTGAGCTTGAGCGCGCCGAACGCGAACTCGGCCTCGCCGTAGGCGCGCACGGGCAGGCAGTTGACGGCGAGCATGGCCGCGAGGAAGACCGCGATGAGCGCCGGCGCGGGCACGGCGTCGTCGCGCCAGTAGCCCACGACGACGACGCTCGCCGTCACCTCGATGGGCACGCCGACGGCGATCTGCCACCAGTAGTTCCACGCGACGGCGAAGCCCAGCGCCTCGTCGACGTAGCGCGCCGCGTAGACCGGCGCCGCGCCCGGCAGGGGCAGGTACGCCGCCATCTCGCCGAGGCTGTGCACGACGCAGTACACGTTGGCTGCTGTGATGACGTACGCGAGGAATGCTGACAGCGGCCCCGCGAGCGAGAGCGCCTGCCCGCTGCCCACAAAGAGCCCCGTGCCGATCGCCCCCGAGAGAGCCATGAATTGCACGTGCCGCGACTTCAGCCGCCGCTCGAGCGTGCCGACGTTGCGGCGTTCGTGCTCGGCCTTGAGACTGCCAGCTAGCTCATCCTGGCGGACGGTGGGATCCGACTCGGACTTCGACTCGTTTGTTTCATTTGCTACCTCGATGTCATCCATTGTAGCGGCCTGTTGCTGCTACGTTAATGGGCCCCTTAATACGTGCACCTTTTCACCTATGTTCAATCTCAGGTGTTTGAGACAGCGATTGGTAAATACGTGAAACTTCTGAAGAACTTTCTTATCAGTGCCGTAGGCACGATTTCTTCTTCCCTTTTTGCTCGCGAGGGGAAGATAGGGCATTTTATCTATGAGATATCTCTACCCCGGTCACTGATAGAGTCTTGTCGAGTTTCGCGGGGTAGCTTTATGGCCCATGTTGCTTTGGGATTGAATGCTACGTATCATTGTGAAGGACCTGTCTTACTTGCACACCTTGGCAGAGACAGAAACTTGGGATTCAATGTTAGGTATCCCACCTAAGTGGGTGAGGTCTGTCGATCTGCGTACCGCGAGTTGGAGAGCAAATGCGGGGACCTAGACGAGTTGGACCAGCTAATTCTCCAGTATCACGTGGAGTAAAGAATGCTTTCACACGTTGGATTCGCAGGAGGCGAAGATAATAACAGAGATAGAGAGAACACTTGAGCAATAGCTTGAATTACACATTACTAAGGCTATATACGGCTAGCATATGCTCAAGTGACGAGACTTCGGGACGACGGGAACCGTCGAATAATCTCTGGGCGTAGCTAAATCGGATTAGCGAGCCGCATTTAGAATCAGGTCAGATGAGTGAGAACGAGGTTTGAGATACCTGGTCCACGACCCTATTAATGAGGTGTAACTCGTTCGTCTCTGCAGGCTAGGGTTCGCATCGACCGCCATACGTACGCATTCTAGCGCTGTACATAAGCCAGCTTCTCAAGCAACCTATCTCGTTAGAGAAATCGCACGGGCTGGATGTTCCGAGTTCCCATTCTCGTGACAGCGTTTTAGAGATCTAACGTCTTAGAAAATCGCCCCGTTGTGTTTCGATATTTCGACGACGTGTCTGCGCGTGATTTAATGACAAGGTCCTAGCCCGGATGCGTTTTGATCATGAGCGAAAATAGCGGCCCTCTATTAAAAACCGTGATGATCGAGCCCAGTGTTTGTTTGATCCGGTGCCGACGCCTTATTATATCAGTGTTCACTTAATCGTCTCATCCTAGGAAGGCGTAACTCTAGAACTGTGGTGGGCTCTTTAAAGCCCCTTCGTGAATAAAAACAACCACTTCGGCGGGCTGGCTGGCTGGAGGCAGTGTGCTTCACAGCGGAGGGCCAAACATATCACCTCCACCTCCGCCTCCAGCTACGACTCTCCGTCTCTTAGCGTCCCTCTCCTCATCTTTGCCTTTGCCGTTGGTCTTACCAAAGACATCGCCGTCCTCTTTCACGATCACCTTTGTTTTTGTTTTCTGAGAGGCTTGCTCTCGTCTAGCCTTCTGTAATGCGATCAAATCGACCCGATCTGGATCTCGACATTTTCTAAGCTTCTTGTTAAGGGGTTTCATCGTGTCTTTACTGCCGCTCTATGATGTCGATTAGTATTCGGAGGCTCATACAAGTTTGAGTAAGGCTATTCTTACTGCATCCCAGTAGGTTGTTCGTCTTTCGGGCGGCTCCGTCTCCAGCATGGCTCTGCACTTCTGAATCATCTCCAAAACTTGGTTCCTCGCACTCTCACTTTGGCCGGCGAATGCGTCGCGGAGTAATCGCTGCAGTAGACCTTCGTCGGCCATAGCCAATGCGCCGAACATGATCTGGCTCGGAGTGTAGTGGAAGTAGGCATCGGTGAGCAGTGGACTAAATTTCAGAATTTCTCTCGCCCTCTGGTGTGCGCGGCCAAGTCGGTTTTCGTCAAAGTCGCCCAACCTCCTAAGCTCCATGATGGCACCCTCCAAAGCACGGTAGGGATGGCGTACGTCAAAAGCGAAGCGCAAACCCTGGCACAAAACGTATTCGGCTGCCAGTACCTCCTCTCCGGAGATTCCGGGGAATCTATCGACAAACTTCTGCAGACGATAGTAGAAACCCTCGGCCTTGCAGGCGAAGAAGATGCAGGTCATGGTCAAGGCTCTGGGCGGGTACGTCATGAGACTGTTGGTGAGATAGAAACGACGGAAAAATATGGCAGCTGTTGCATGGATTTCCGAGGGGAGATCGCAGAACTGGGCAGCGCGCAATAGATCGACGATGTAGAAGTTGAGTAGCATGGCCTCGTCGGCGGGCGTTAGGAATTCGGGTAGCGGGTTGACTGGCGGCGACGAGGTGCGTAGGCGGTTCGAAATGTGCGAGATAGCAAGGGAGTTAGTCTTTTCGCGGAGGGATTGAAGGTGCGAGGGCGAGAAGGACCACAGCCGATACTGGCTGGATTGCCGATAGCGAGCGTCTTCTGTTGCCATGGTGTCGTTGCTCGCGAGGACCACCAAGATGGAGGGGTGTTGGCAACAAGGATGGTGAATCGTAGCTAAGCGGCGACGAGAGTGAAGTTGGTATCAAGAGACAGATGGGTGTCGTTGATAAAAGAAGAAGTATTAAGCCATCAAAATTATGTTGCGTGATGAGACGCAGTCGAAAAGCAGATCAAGGGAGTTGTAGGTTGGCTTTCAGTTGATAGTTACCTTGGGTACCTGGTATTGAGATGTTAGGATCGTGTTATCGATAAAGCTACCTCGATGTGTGTACAGTATATGATTATTTACACACTATGCTCAATAACTATGCGGAATGCAGCCACCACCGTAGCTCGCTATAATGCTGGGAGAAACAGCCCCAAGTCACCCGAGGAGATGAGGAATCTTCGCCTTTCCAGCATCATTTTTTTCGAGGCAATATTCTCTTCCGTATAATGCAACAATTCATTTTGAATGCCACCCAAAATGGCACTAGTATCCAAGAACAATTCAATCTTAGGGCTTGTGAGAGAGACCAAGAGGGAGCTCAGGCCCTATTCTCGAAACCCGTTAACTACATAGGTAAACCTTCGACCCAGATACTCGATAGATTGACTCCTTGTAAGAGGCTTGAATATATTATTCTCTGGGGAAACGCGCTGCCCAGGAACAACTATCTATCAAAGTCTATGAATACACCGTACAGTACACATAATCTAGATGCACCCAAAGCATCCCGAACAAGCAGGCAATCTTAGGATGCGCGCCTCTGTTCATACTAGGTACCTAAGTGATCATGTTCTCGGCTCCGCCCTTCTAGAACTGCAACTGCATAGCACCTTCGATTTTAGCAGTCTCCTTGTCCGACACATACCCGTCTCATACTTTTGGAGCCCCACCAGTTGATGCTCATCCGCTCTTCCCGTCTTAAGGCAACCACTGACTCCCTGCACTCAATTCGGTACGTCCATCCACGCAACATGAATAGCTCTATTAGATGCACCGCATCGCCTGCAACGGTAGTGCCTCGCCCGGCTTCCCAGGGAACGCCGTTAAGCAACGTGTACGGCAGACGTACCACGGGTAGCTCGGAGGGTGCTTCACCTCGATAACCCTCTCTACAATCATCTTTCCAGCCGATCCCGGGGCCTCATCCCACAATCTCGAAAGTACGTTCGTAGTAGGCGGAGGAAGCGGTCCCTCGTTGTCGCAGAGCCAGACGTCTAGCGCCGCGATGCGGGGGCGTTTTCGTGAGTACAGCGCGGGCCTAGGACCAGCCATGCCGACTACTAGGTCAATCCGGGGCGAAACGAGGGCCATCGCCGAGCTCAGCATTCTACTATGTGCTCGGGGTCCGAGACTGACGTTCCGGAGGGTTCTTTGCCTCTCTAGCAGCCGGGTTGTTGTTTCGGTTTGAAGTTGGTAACTCGTGGATTTGATCTCTGCCCTGGAGCTCGTGATGGTGACCCACGGCGGCGGCTTTACCGAGATGTTGGTGATAAGCCGCCGACTGGAATTCAGGAACCGTGTTTTGGTCAAGCTGCCGTTGCCGCCGCTTTTGTTTCACCAGGTAGCAAACCACCGCGATGACGATCAAAAACCCAGCGAAGGCCCCGATAGCGATCCCAGCTGCGGCACCAGCACTAATGCCCCCATTGCTATCACTCGAACTAGTAGTGCGATCACTAGTACCGCCCGTGCTCGTATTCGTGCTACTTGTAGTCGTCGATGTAGGGGTTGCCGGTACCTGTCTAGGGTTAGTTCTCTACTATACAACTAATGGAGGTAATGCCAAGTAGCTATGGATCTATACTTACAGCGGAAGACGTGCTCGATATAAAGTCGGTCGACTGGTAACGCACTTGAATGGAATAAGCGCCTATGGCACCGACCTCTATGGTATAGAGCGATGTCGATCCATCTGAATCTACAATAACGTCTATAGTTTCAGGTTCCACTTGCGTATGCAGAGAGAGGCAGCCTAACGTGCTCTCCCACGTAAGACTACTAGTCGATTGGCATACAAAAACATGCTCTCTATTAATGAAAAGTCGTATCAGCATATTTTACTTGATCGGCCAGCCCTGCTTTCTACGGTGTAGTACGTACGTCGGACAACATATACTTATAGTTTCTACCAGTGTATCTATTCGATTGGTCGACGAACATGCTTGTGTGAAGCCGCTCGGGCATCGAGCCGGCGAATAGTACTGTGCCGTGTTGCCTGCATACCCGTTTGGATAGCAAGTGAGCTGGTTATTGTTCCCTTGAAGCAAATAGTTGTTGTCCACAAAATATATATCATTTAGCGCAGTCTGGCAATTCGATGTGTTGAGGAAGTCCGTTGCTAGTGGCCCTAGGTTTGACATGGTAGTAAGTAGGTCTTATTGAATTATTGACGATAGGTAAGTGCTATTGTACATGAAGCAAAGACACCGACTGGACTACGCAGAGGTCGCGAGAGATAATATAAAGCCCGAGGACGGTGAAACAGGGTAGGTATTGGGGGTCCGAACTCATTGCCACCATTGTTCATGTCGCGCTTGGCTGTTGAGTTAGCTCATTGGATAGGCCTTGAAGGATCTGTGCTAGCCACTTTTTGGTCGAAAGTCAACCTATGAGCAAAGGTCTCCTTATTTATTATTTTATCAGTACATAACACTCCGGGCTTCGGGAGTAGCATTTCCACTACAAATTCGGGCTCGCATGGACGTGGCTTACTTGGCTTACGACCTCAATTGGTCACCAGTCTATAACCTAAAGAATGGATAAGCTGAAATGGCGAGTAGCCATGAATACCATGAATACCAGTGCTACCAAGCAATCGCTACTCCCGTGGTTCTGCTGATCCTATATGAGTGACACGTACAGTACTCCTAATCCTTAAAACAAGTAGTGGGAGGAGGATTTGGCAGGGCTAAGATAGTAAAGAATATTTCATGCATATTGCCGTGTTTCATCAAAATCTTACTGCGTATGTTTAGCGACATCATTTCAGTACACGATTTCAGGCCCTCTAAGCATCGAAACATACAGAACTACGCAAGCCTAACAAAAATAGGCGATAGACGCCACCACATCGAGTTTCAGGGGGCTTATGTTGATTAAGGCCGTCATGATGATGTTTGGACTATCGTTAATTACTATGATTAATTACACCTACGGCCGTATAAGACCTTCCTCTCTTCTGTCACGGATGAGTGGATCCCTAGAAGGATCCTAGGAATTGCCAGATCGATCCGACTAGTCGGATCGATCAGATCTAGTTTAGCACCCCGTATATGTATCTACGCTAGAGCGTTTTAATCCCGTTTTGTATGGGGCACAGGTTACTATTTGGCATATGCGCTCTTGCGCAGTACCAAATGAAATTAGCTGCTCCCTGTAGCTCATGTTGCAGCCAGCAGCCATCCCATAAACTCTTCGTATGTAGAATTGTCTACGTTATTTAAGTTTTCTTACTACTCATGAAACGTTAATATATCGCAGTTCCAAGCCCGGTTCTAGACTTTCTATTAATCAGTGTAACGAATCGTGTCACTCAAAACACTACAGCCTATCTAGAAGCTTGATCTCAATCACATAACCATCTAAGGACTTCACGAAGGCTTCACAGTAAATCAATTGAATCAGTGAACAGGAAATGGTTGGCTGACTAATAGTCCACGCCTCAGAAGCGTTGCTAGCTAGCTAGATAGCGATGTCCTCTTCAATAATTTGATTAATTTACAATGAAGCATTATGAAGTCCTTAGTTATGTGCGCGGCAGTATGGTTTACACGATCTGTCTCAATATTCTCTGCATGAGGGCGAACTAATTGTTTTATTTGAGTATCTATTTCACCTAAGCCTATAACTTGTTTGTTACCTTTCATCTTCGACAGAAGATCGCAGCATCTCGAATCATTAAGGAGCCCAAACCACCCCCAATTGACAGCTATATTTATTTTCGCTAATTCTGCAGAAGGGTAGCTTTCTATTAGATTCAACATGGAAATTTCTCAGTCCTGCATGGACTTTGGAGACATCGGTTCAGGAGTGCGATGCGTAGAGAGCAAACAGCCTTCAAAGGTTTATAGAGCAAATGGTACCTCGACAAGGATAGTTTTAATTGATATGCGGGAGTGCCCTTGTTCTTTGCAAAAGGGACACGCACTGAATCCTAAGATTTAGCCAATGCCTACGCAAACACCCCCAAATATAAGGAGCAGTGAGGCAGTTAGAAAAGGGCTGTGCCCGACCGTGTAACCCCTATTAAATGCCCCCCCTGCCGCGATGTCCTTCCTTCCTATATGCTCTGATGGCCGACAAGGCGATTTGGACTTTGGGCCACTCAATGAGGCCTAACATGCTAACATCTGTTAGTAATGATAGTTTTCCCGCACGGCGCAACACAACAGCATGTGCGTGGCATTATACAAATATACCGAATATACGGCAAGAGATGTTATAAGTTATAACAGGCGGTCAAAGGTGGGTTTCGGGCTCGGCTGCTTGGACTCGGACCCGAGACCGATTGGCCGCTTAACGAGGAGGATAACATTTCCTATCTTAGATAATCACATCAACGTGTGACTAGGTAAGGTTTACTATCTTTACTCCGGATAATTAGATTAATTCATAATATTTGGGCTTTGAAAAAAGACAATATCCATCCTTAGCAAGATCTGCTATCTACATGTAGTCGTCAACCGCACTGACACGTGCAGAGAGTGTATGTAATACTCTATAGAGGTATTGTTATATCAGGTACTCTGCCCCGCAATCAATTCATCCAACCATATGGCTCAATGCCATGCAAAAGAGTGGAGCTCACAAGCTCCTGGTCGGCTACCTAACCTATGGCATCACCGGTCATACCATCTAAATAGCATACATCTCCCCACCACACCAATTCAAGTCACGATTGAGAGCGACTTCGAGTCCAGTTAAGAGAAGAATACGACGGATTTAATCTAGCGCCGATTGGCTATTAGTATACTCTGCACAGGTAGCAAAGCCGGCTACCCCAGATCGTCGTCCATCATGAGGGCAGCGGTACGGTCCTTGCCCTCAATACGGCTTGTGCGGTCGCTTACTCCAAGCTCACATCTCTCAACCGCCCCAGCCCGCGTACGATGTCTCCAAAAGCAGCTATCGCCGTTGCAGCGCCGAACCTTCCTGCGCCCACAGCGCCGGCGGTCCAGCCGCGTCGTTGAAAGCCTCGACATCAGTCAGATGAGGAACGACTCCTTCAAGTACGAATCCAGGCGGTTTTTATTCCTTCTCTTCGGCTCCGTCACCAGCCTCACCCTCTTCTTCTATACCGCATATCTTCTCTACCGTGAGATCCGCAAGCCGAAGAAGATGGACTCCGGCCTCCCCGCCAATGTCGACCCCTTTACCGCCGACGATGGATCCCAGCTCAAGACCATCGTCTACGATGTCGAGGGTCGCGAGGTCGTGCCCACCGGGAACAGCACCGTCCCTACATTCCCTCGCCTACTCGACCTCGAGATCGGAGCCGAGGCCGGCAAGGAGAAGGTCAACGGCGTCGAGTACACGCTAGTCGGTCTTGGCGTGCGGACCGTGACGTTCATCGGGATCCAAGTCTACATGGTCGGATACTACATAGCAACGCAGGACATCGCAGCGATACAGTCGCGGCTCGTCAAGGAAATCAACCCCATCGCCACAACGCTGATCTCGACCGAGAAGGACACCCTACGCCAGGCCCTCCTAGACCCCAAGCAGGGCGAGATGCTCTGGAACTCGATCCTGCAGGATGTCCGCCCGCGGTCCCTATTCCGGATCGTGCCGGTCCGTGACACAGACTTCCACCACCTGCGGGACGGCTTCGTACGCGCCATCACGGCGCGCTCGCAGGGCAACGGCGCGGAGTTCGGCGACGAGGCGTTCGGCGCCGCCATGAAGGACTTCCGCGCGCTCTTCAACCGCGGCAAGGTGCCCAAGTCCCGCGAGATGCTGCTCTGCCGCGACGCCGCCGGCCGGCTGAGCGTGGCGTACAACGACGGCCAGACGGGCATGGCGGCGCTCGGCCGCGTCGCTGACGAGCGCGTGTCGCGCCTGCTCTGGCTCAACTACCTAGCCGGCAAGCAAGTAGCGTCCGAGCCCGCGCGCACGAGCATCGTCGACGGCATCATGGAGTTCGTGGGGAGGCCCGTCGGCACCGTGGCCACCCGCGTGATATAATCCGGCTCAGCGGCTCTGGGAAAGAAAGGGAAAGCGTAGCAAGGGCGCCCCGCGCATGTATGATTTATGTACTCAATCCTTCACTCATATCCGCCGTGCCGTATCTACATAGCACTCTACCATATGCCATCGAAAGGCTAGGTTTTAGGCCAAATACACGGTCGCATTTATGAACAACTCCCTACCTCGGTCACACCTAGCTTGAATAGGGATACTAATCTGCCAACAGCATAGTTTCACTTGAACACTTCTTGTGAATATAATAGTAGTTGAATCAGTGGGTTACACTTATGTAGGCAACATTGCTTAAGTCTAATGCGGCAATATCGCAAGTGTAGTGATTGGATATGGAACTACTTTCGCGCCAGCAGCAAGTGGGTGAGATAGCACTACATTCAGATTCCGGCTCAGCAAGTTTCACATTCGCGGGGGAAAAAATGTCCAAAATTAGGAAGGCACCGAACTTCTTCAGTCCTATTGGTTCTACATCAGCACCGCCATCAAAACTACGGTCAACCTCAAAGCATCTTGTAGCGTTATCGCCCCCAGTAGAGAAAAAATTCCTAAAATTGCCCAAGATCCCGAGCTTCTTCAGTGCGATTGGTCACACGGCAGCACTGCCATTCAAATTACGGCTCAGCTTGCATCATACCTTGCACCCCCCCAATCACAAAACAAAACCACAAAATTGGGAAGGCACCGAGCTTCTTCAGTATTAGTGGTCATAAATCGGCACTGCCCTGGAAATTACAGCTCAGCTCATGCAGTTTTATAAAAAAAAGGCTCAAAGTTTGCTAGGGTGCGAGCTGTTAGTATATTCCATGTTGCCGTAGCATACTCTATCTGCGCTGCTCCCCGCTCTTGGTTTGCCTTTTCTATAAGGCTGCGCCAGAGACGTAGCCATCATGGTCGGTAGGGACGTCAAAGACACTGGCGTCAACGACGTACTCATCGCTATCTAATAGGTAGCGGCCATTTCTATGTCAACGCACACCATCCTGCCGGGATACTTAAGTATACCTGGCCTTACCCGTCAATAACCCCAGACCCCCAAGAGCAAGGGTAGAATAAAATCCCATGCGTAGGTGAAGCCAACGCTACTGCTACTATAGGAATACTAGTCTTCTAACAGCTAGGACTATGAGCAAGGTTGTTGAAATTAAGTTTCGATATTTATGTTAATAAATTTCTCTATTAGGCTGGCTTCATAGTACAGAGATGGGTATCTAGTGGTATTCTAATTATTACATAGCAAGCAATGAGTAGGGTATTCTCGAAAGGCAGAAAAAGAGAGAGACAGGCGCCTAGGCACCTAGTTCACAGACAGTCCCGGTTAGACTGATTCCTCATCTTTATCCAGAGGAGGGTAAACTGGAAGTTTCCATTTTCCGAGTGCTCCGTCGAACCCAATGCGCTGGTCAAGTCTGAGATATGCCGCGAGTGCGGCAGCCCAATTCATAATCTCAATACCGATTGCCGATCGAGGAGGGAAGTGAGACGCAACCCACCCAGATCCTCCGTGGCCTGTAAGAGCTATCGGTCGCCATATTTCCTCGTAGTTCTTCGCGGCCTGAACGATAGATGCGGTGGGCAATGACTTGTCTTTCTCGTATAGCGTCGCAAGCTCGCCGGCCAGGATATACGGTCCTATCAGGCCCCACGAAGTCCCGTACCCGTTTGCCGTAGCGGAGTGTGCCGCGTCGCCGATGAGAACGACCCGGCCTTTTGACCAAGACCCCACAGGAAGCCGGACCTCCTCGTACGGCGTGCAGTATAAATCGTCTGCTTCCGGTGCGTTGACTAATGCCTCCATGAATCGCTTGGTTTCCCACCCGCCACCTTCGTAGATATCGGCCAATCCTTTCTTCAGGGCCGCGAGATCTCCAGACTTGAGTGCTGCGTCGACGGCATCATCCCGCTCGCTCAATATCATGTAGCAGCGCGTGAGCTCAGGACAGTCCTTCCGCGTCATAATGGTCCGGGCCATACGAGATCCGGGCAACTGACAGCCCGTTGACCTATCCGAGTCCCCGGGCTGCGAGAGCATGCTAAAATAAGCAATGTAGCCGCCGGTGCTATGTCGTGGATCAGGAGCGTCGGGGCCGAGCATGATCTTTCGTGTTTTCGAGCCCGTTCCATCGGCAGCAAGCACGAGATCGTAATCCTGCTGGCGGCCGTCTGAGAAAGTCACGTGGACTTTGCCATTGGGGTCGCTCTCGTCGTCCTGGGTGAAGTCCTGAACGGTTATGCCGTACACGTGCCGTACATTCGACTTGTTTTCGGTGAGACCGTATAGGATTCTGACCAAATCGCCCCTCATGATTTCGAACTCGGACGTCATGCTCTGTCTTCCGCTGCCATGCTCGGCGGCTGGGAAGTAGGCTCGCGTTCGTCCATCGGTGTCAACTAACTGCGTGCCAGGCTCCTGACATCGTACCGCTCGGACGGCAGGCTCTATGCCCATTTTCTTCATGATATCCACGCCCGCCACGCGAAGGTCTATCTGCTGGCCTATAGCTCGCATTCCTGATGAACGTTCGATAAGTGTGATTCTGACACCAGGAATGCGGGATAGCCAGTAAGCGGCGGCTGGGCCCGCAATACCACCGCCAACGATGAGCACGTCTAAGGAGGCCATAGCGACTGGATTGAGAGATTGTTCAATAGAGATAGCAAGATAGACAATATTCAGAATCCTGTTGAGAGTGTTGATGGATTGAGTGACAGAATATTAGTACGAATCTTCTCACCCGACATATTTAAATTCTATATTCTCATAGGGGGCCATTGCTTACAGGATCCCACGCGGGCGCCTAGAACCCCGCCCCCTGTCATCCCCTTCCCAAGTTCAGCTCAGTGAATTTATGACTCCCAATGCCAGAAGTCTATACGTACGGGACCTTGATGAGTCATTAGCGTCGTAGTCTTTGACGTCAATGGCTAATACGAGTTATTTCAGCGTAATTTCCTGTAGAGATTTCTAACCCTAGTTTTCTGCATGAGTTCTGCTAGATGTCCGTTGGGCAAATTTATCTAGATGAACGGAAAATTCAATCTTCCGATGAATAGTCTCACCGTACACCGGAAATCTACTAAAAACCCGAAGTCCACGTCGATCGCGTCGAAATCATAACGCTTTTCTTTATTTGTTCGTCGCTCTGATATTCCCATAAATCATCATTGGGGTCTTGAGATGTTGTGAGGTGATGAATATCAAAATAAACTATCCTGATTCCCTCACCTTCTCTGTTATCCAAATATTCCGATTTTATGCTAGGATAGGCTTAGCGTTGTGAAGGGAATTCGGATTATTCTTGTGTCAATATCTCTGTTGAATTATTAGTTGTTTTGTTCCGTCTCACTGCGGCTCTAGTGCTACGTCACTTCGTTACAGTACTGTCAGACGTTTGAGCTCAATTGTTTCCCATTGATGGAATCGACAGCTGGGCCGCGTGTCATCTTTCCGTGCCACTTGTGGTTGTACTCCCCTCAACCTTAACGAGCTCCTCATTTGTCCATCAATCTGATGATTACCCCAAAATTAGTTATTTGGTGGATCACATCAGCTTGGGTAGTCTTACCGCTCTAGAGCGTGCTCACCGAAAGTCCCGGGGAAGCCAACTTTCACTTTCAACTGAATGATATAGGAACAGACTGCCGCAAGCTTAAGCCGCGAAGCAGTGTTACAGTGTGTGCGATCAAGTTGCGCTGGTGAGTCTATTGATTGGGTCTAATTTTCTTGAATTCTTTTCTATATATAGTTAGTTAGGAAACAGAACTAAATCACCGATTGACGACAACAGTTCTATGCAAAGTAGAATATTCTAGACGCAGGGACCTCGAGCATTTGAACTCGCTTACGCGTATACTGCATAATGAGGGCAGGCTATTAAGCCACACAAGCCACACCTTCATGTAGCTTATGCAGGAAGAAGGACTATAAAATCAGGAAAACTGTTGAAAATACTCCTCGCCTGTAAGTACACACAATACACATATATTCATTAGTCATCCTTGCTCCTTGTTGTTATTATAACCTGTAGGAGGCCTACGCCTCCTTAATGGGTAGTGAAGTGGGTAGTTAGGTCTCGCTGTCCCTTCTAGGTAGCATAACCACCTAGAACCTAGAATATCATGAAAGAGAAAGCAATACAAAAGAACGGCTGTATTATGTACGTCTAAAGGTACGGAATGCTGTCAACAGCTTGCCAGAATCTACAACTTTCTTTAACTATACACTTGCACAAGCCACACAAACTGTGGCTTGTGTGGCTTCACTGTCCACCTACCCTGCTTCAGTAGCCAATCCATACTACCCACTTCAATATGGCCTTAACTAGACTACTAGATATTGCAAATGAAAAGAATAGATATAAAACCAAGTCAATAATATTAGACTACAATGAAGAGTTGCCTGAGGCCCCTTGACTTAGAAAATATTAGTGCCCCTGTTAATATCCCGAGTTCTAGAAGGCTCCTTGTTCGCTGGCAGTGGGGCCGAGTAGTTGAATCTCATCCATATTGAAACAATGTCTAATACTCTAGGGTAGTGTGTAAAGGAGGAAAGAAGAAGCCTCAGTTTGTTGCTGGTTGAATGAAGTGTAAAAGTAAAGCAGGCTGTTAAGTCACACAAGCCATAAGAAGTGTGGCTTGTGTGGGTGTATAAGGATGGCAATAAATTCGGGCAAGTTGTGGAGAACCCTCTGTATCTTTAGAGACACACAATACACAGATGTTCTTTACTAATAGTTGTTCTTTCATATAAATCTAGCTTTTAGGCGGCCAAGCTACCTAAAAGGGGTGGCCAGGCCACTTTGCCCACTTCAAATGTTCCCAAATCCTGAAAAGCAAGGAAATAAATACATTCTATTCACAGAATAAATTGCGACCTCTGGTAGAGGTATCTAGTCAATTATTTGCCGGCCTTTCTGGAAAGAGAAGAAGGGAAAGAGCCAGTTGAGGTATTTAGTTAAAATATTAGGGAACCGAGTGTTTCGTCTGCTTGATAACATATATTCTACATGTCACCAGATGTTGAATTCGATTAATGTTGAAGCGAGGGCATAGAGGGGTTACATTGAATGAATAGACTCAATAATTAACATATTAGACTTCTAGAAGGGAAATTTTAGCAATCGGTAATACATATTACGGCATTATTTGTGCTTCCTAGGACAGCATGTTTTGCTAGCTGTAATATTACGAGAGTGGAAACTAAGGTGATGTTTATATGTTTCATTTTTAACGAAAGGGAATTGAGAAATACGGGTAAGGAGAATTTTATATAGGTAAATATATAGATATATATTGAATAAAGTATGAATCCTTAATGTATCGTTATTTTTACATCTAGTTTCATTGCAAAGAGAAGCAAAAACTCTAGAAACCTCACTACAGCTTCTTAACGCCGCGTAGCGCCTACAGCGTTAGTCACAAAGGACAACGGTTAAATTCCGGATATAAATTACAAATCATAGTCCCATTAGTCAAGCAAACGTCGTTTATTTCTCGTCCTACTGCTGCGGATGTTGTAGGCTCTTCCTTTCGTTAGCCCAGGACAATCCGTTCTTAGATAGACTCAGACAGCGAGTTCGCTACCCGCAAACTATCATTACCTATCTCGTTCAAGTCGGTTTCTTCGACGACCATAATATCACCTAAGTAGATACAACGTCTTGTCACTCAATGGGGGAGACCATCCCTGTTGTAAGTGAGCTGCTGTGTCTTCGCCGCGCGCTACTCTCCTAGCGTTTTATGCGACAAAATTGGTCTTTATAGCTCCAGAACAAGACGTTTTCTGTCAACCCCTCTAAATCTAGTGTACTGAAATTTCCCCTATTGATGCGCCTTTGCTTAGGAGAAGCACTATAGTGTGGAGTTGAGGCGCTGATCTTTGTCAATATGTCGTTGAATTCCCCTTGCACCTTACTAATTATCCTATCTTCCTAGATAAGAACGAGTTTTTGGAGTTGTATCTAAGTTAGCAATCATTCTGCCTAACCCCTAATTCTTAGTTCTTTCAAGCTTAGAAATATTTTGACCTTGAACTAGAGGCTGCGGCTCGCTTTTAGGTTTCTCTTGCCGGTTAGCATATCTCATTTCGCCATCTTCAATGGCTTTGGCTTGTTTAGTTTGGAAATCTTGGTAACACGGGACCAAACAGTTGGCTTGGATGCTCTGGGGGCCCCGCAGTCCACCGTTTCCTTCGAATGATGATTAATTTAAGCTCATCAACTAGCTATCTCATTCTGGTTCTGGTCTATACACCATATCTTTGGCCTACGGGTCTAATTTAGCATCAGGCCCAATGGCCAGGGATGAATTATAATGGGATCTGGCCATTAGTCTCGCAGCTGGCTTAGATTTATTCGCCGAAAACTGGGGTTCGAAAGTAAAGAAGCCGGAGCGTATAGTCCTCTACAGTGTCATAATGTACGAAACACATGGAGTACTAACTTATCATACTGTACAACGTAAGCTCCCGCGTATACTGCATAATGCTGTATTTGTTCACAAGAAGATTGCCTCATTTAGTGTCTTAGCAACGGCTCTGATGGCGCTGAGTGATACGTTCAAGTAGTGCTACCTGTTTCATAGCATGCTTCATGATGCATCTCCGCGGGATCAAAAACAGTTGGTACCACTAAAGAAATGGTTAGGTGGAAGCTACATCTAGCATATACCGTAGGGTGCATTTACTATAATCGAGGTACTGCCTCTCGACCCGATCTACACCAGCGATATATTTTTCCACAAGGCGTCGAAAGATATGAGGCTCTTTTGACACATAGTAATTTCGAGATATCTTAGAGAGGATATACTCTTCCCTTAGTATAGATGCCTGAACGACCCAAACATTAATAGTTGGTCCTTACTATTAGAACTTCCTAGTTAATGCATAGCACTAGGTTCGTGATTTTGGACTTGAAGGTTTCTAAACCGTTGGGCCTAACTAAAAACGGGTATGCTATATCTTCCCGAGCCTATAGGTGCCTCCCGGGATGTGCGCCGGGTGCGTTTCACATCCACCGGGCGAATAGCCAGACCTTGGCTAGCGTCGGTGCCTCACTTAGTCTAGCTCGACTAAACAGCCTAGCTCAATACTTAAGGCTCCGGATTTGGTAATAGAAATTGAAGGTCTGTATTTCCGTAATTGCTAGTCGCGAGGTATAGCACGATAATGGAACGAAATAGGGAGCCCTGTCCTGGGATCGTCGAACCGGTGAACCTGGCCGTTGTGATGCAATTGCCGGCGGCAGGATTGCACTACCGTGCCCCCTCGAGGGCCATCCACCGTGTCGGACCTGCAAGGGCACGCAGAGATACCGGAAAGGCCTCGGCTCGTGCAAGGAAAAGCCACTAGTAGAGGAGATCGCCGATCAATGCTTAGGTCGTTATGTACTATCACCGCCCGCCGCCGCTTTGACAACCAAGGAGTCGGGTATTAATGCTACACAACATTTCAAATCACGCTACAGCGCCGGTTTTGACAGGAGCCCCGTCTTCCACCTTCTGTTAACTGACTCGCCGGTGGCGCTAGGCTGCCATTTGTGACTACCGACCTTCGTATTTAGTGCTCGCACTACCTCTATTAGTCGTCGCACCAACTCTCAGGCGGGCGGGGATAGCTCTGAATACTACAGAATATAGCTCTCTACTTATAATTCGGGCGCTGCGGAAGACAGTAGTATCTAGCTAATAAGCATAACAGTAGTTCTCTCCACTAAACGAGAGCGCGGACGCACCCGAACGGTTCAGAAGGTTACGGCGAATTTCCCGAAAAGGCACAATTGCCCGGTTCCTGGTAACGACACCCAGGTTTGGATGGCGTGGAATTTGCCTTACAAGACCATGTTATATCCCCGGTGTGCTGGGAATCCTCAAGCCTCCATTTGCCAGGTCTGCTTTCTGGATGCTATTAGGCGCCATGCTTTTTTCTGCTTCCTTGACATTGATGTAAGCTTCGTTTATAGAACTCATTCAGTTTATGGATGAGCCGCCAAGATGACCGACGTTCCGAATCGTGGGCCAGAGCTCTTCTCTGTGTGCGTTACTCTGCTGGCCGCGTCCGTCGTTGCCTTCACATTAAGAATATACACTCGGCTGGTTATTGTGAAAGCATGGGGTCTCGATGACTGGTTCATGAGTTTTGCGGCTGTCAGTAACCCGATAAAAACGCCTTCCAGCTCAATCATCTAACATCTTTATGATTTATCGCAGATTTCTTTCACCCTTTTCGTCGCCTCTGCTATCACAGGTATTCATTATGGAACCGGACGACATAATGCGGATCTCAAGCAAAGCGACAGAGAAGAGGCGATGAAGGTTAGTCGGACGACAAGTAACACGACGTGCGACAATTGCTGACTGTGATACTTACAGTATTGGTGGCTTTGTTACGTTTGGTACTGCCTGACTATGATTACCTCGAAAATCTCAATTGGCGTTTTCCTTCTACGACTCACGGTTTCGAAGATTCACCACTATATCATCTACGTTATCATGCTATTCACCGTCTCATCCGGGATTGTCTTCTTCTTCGTCACCGTCTTTCAATGCACTCCTATCACCTTCTTCTGGGACAAGGAGATCAACGGAGGAAAGTGCATAGACCCGAGCATTATTGCCGCTCTCACCTATCTCTACAGCGCCTTTAGCGTCATCTGCGATTTTACCTTTGCCATATTACCCATGTTCCTGATCTATACTCTTCAAATTGATCGGAGAACTAAAATTGCGTTGATACCCATTCTTAGCATTGGTTGCGTGTACGTTCCCAAGACTCCCCCTTTTACTAACGGGCATTTGTTAACACGGTCGCAGAGCAAGTATTGCTGTTGTTGTGCGACTTGCTTATATCCATAATTTTACGAACCCTGACTTTTTATGTAAGTCCCGACTTGCTGCAGTTAAGCCGTAGACAGACCTAACACAGGATTCAGGGGCAACGCTTGATATTGCCATTTGGTCAACGAGCGAGCAGGGTCTAGCCATCACGGCCGCTTCACTCGCGACACTACGCCCCTTATTTCGAAGCATGGCCCAGCAACTCGGCATGTGGACGCCGCGAGCGAGTATGCCGCTTTCCGACGACGCCTTCCCCCGCACCATCGGCAGTACGGACAAGTTCAAAGGGCGAAGGGCAGCCGCAAACCAGTTCGGCGGCATTTCTCTCGCGACCTTCGTTCAGAAGGATGACGAGGAAGCAAACGTGAACTGCAGCAGCGACGGGAAAAGCCTGAAGCAGGCTGACCACGGCAGCAAGATATACGCTACCACGACGATTTCGGTATCGAGCGACAGCAACACCGACGGCAGCAAGCGGAACAGCTCCTGGGGCATGGGGCGGGGATTCAGGGGCCGCAGTCAGAGTGAAGAGAAGCTCAACCCGCAGCCCTCCAAGGAGGCAATGGACCTATTTACTACGACTACGCCGCGGAGCTTTCTACCAAAGGAAAATGCGAAGCGCTATGAGGGTTCGGATTGATGATCTATTAATCCACTATTCGGCGTTTTTGTGTACTATTGAGGCTTTTATTTCTATTACCGCACGACCTATTGAATCAGTGCTATCATTAAATACCGTTAATGACCATAATAAATCTAAAAAAGAAAACACAAACAGGCTGCTATACTTTATATCTTTAATAATAAACCTGGTTCTTTAGTAATAGTGGCCGCGTGCGGCTCAGGGCTCGGCATTCCCCAAAGTAATGATATGACAAATTTTGTTGTCTAGACTTCTCGACAATCTACAATTCTCCGGTCCGTTTCCAGTTCACTGGGTATCTGCGCCAAGTTCTGATCCCGCTTTTCAAAGTCACACTGCATGAACTAGTTACTAATACGTAAATTTTGATAGCAATGCTAATTTATCATTAACAGCGCTGGAAAACCTTGTTGCTTTCGTAAAAAAAAAAAACCCTTTCCACCGGTGGCGAGTATTATCCTCAAACAATAGTACCGAGAAAAATTCGTTTTGGTGTAGTTGTGGCGAATATTCTTGTTAAATACGACCCTATGGCCTGGGCTGTAATCTCGATAGCTGACTTATAACCAATGAGATGGAGGAAGCCCGGTTCCTTCGCAATTTTCTTTCTATTCAACAAACTATTGAATCAGCCGGGCCGCAAGATAATAGCAGTGTTACTTCGCGATAATCGCAGCCGTACTCTTCACCTTGTAGGCTAGCCCTGTTTATTTTCTTCTCTTAATCGTGGCGCAAAAAATCGGTCCGACGCAACAAAGCACTCGTGAAGCAAACATTGCTCAGTCTGACTAAGAACCCTAATCCAAACAAACTTGTGGTTTTCTGGGGAGCGAATTCGGTCGGGGACAGTATCGTACTGAGATGCGACATGGTACCTACAGGGTCTACGCGTAGTGCGGTTCAACAGAGTTGATTACAGGAAATATATAAGAAAAGTCCGGCGCAGATCCGCCATACTAAGGCCAGACAATAGAATACCCCTATTCTTGAGGGGTCTGTCCAACCGCAATGTCACAAACTTTAATTTCAGTTCTCTTTTTGATTGGTGCAAAAGGACGGATATAGATTCCTGTCGTGGGTCTTGAGCCCCGAACGATACAGAGTATTTAGAAATGTTTTGCTCTGTTAAAATATTGTCTAGTTGGATATCAATTACGTTACGATAACTTACAAAGTAGAGATTTATATAGACCTTCAAAGGCCACGCCAACTCCTCTTCATTATATTTTTATAGCTTGAGCTTACCTCGTAACTTTAACATATCAACTTCCCTACAAGTTGTCACATAGCCACATCTACAAATATTACTATACAGGTTAGTGGAAACATATTTCGCTATTGCCGATGAGACTAGTCTGTCGTTTCTACTTGTGAGCAGTTCCAGGGAGGACTAGGGGCCAATATGCCTTATGGATGGACGAGGGATGATGAAACTCAGCGGAGTACAATATCGGGAATATCCTCGGATATATGAAGTAATGAGTGGGCAAGTGAGTGTCACAGAGTTGAGGCGATGATACGCTAAACATGACTATAACGGTTAGAAATATGCCGACACGTTATAGTTATTGGTTGGTTGTATTGCCTGGCTCGCCCCTTTCTCCTTCTTCCCGTCTCTGCTTTGACCATTCCTCAATGGTTATGTTATTTAACTCGGAGCTATAAGCAGCAGATTCAGTGAATTCTTTCGTAAATGTCTCTAACTAAGTGGATTTCAGTGACCTCTAACACTTGAAGGGTTTGGAGGCGGAAGCACTGATTGTATAACTTGAGTAATCAGGCAGTGGCTCAACCTATTGCGACGCTGCCCTAACGGGGCGTGTTTTCCTCACTCCACCCATGTTTCGCCGAGCATCTCGCGATTTGAGATTGATTGGAATCCTGATCTGTCTCTGTGACTCCCTCGTTCGAAACCGAGAAATGGTAACCTGCGCTTCATCACTACTATTAATGCGTTCAATGATGTCTTCTCCTGAGATTGTCGACCGTATATCCTCAAGTTCCTTTTTGGCTGCTTGGGTGGCTTGTTTAGCCGTCTCGAGTTTTTTTGTCCTCTGTGCCAGCTTGTTTTTTGCCGATTTTATATTTTGTCTTTGCGAAGTCTTTTCGGCAGCCTGCGCTGCGTCGTAGGCTTTGCGAGCAGCGTTGGCACTGGCCGCCCGACGCTTTTCCTCCGCTTCGCACTCTGCCACTTTGTCGGTGGCCACATCCAACTCACGTCGTTTACCAGAAAGAACTTTATACAAGGTCGATGTCATGTTCCCGTTCGCGGTCGATCCCTTTGGACATGCGCAGATCACATGCTTATTGTAATTGCCGTCTACGATCTGCTCCGGTGAAACATCTTGAACAACAGCTCCTGCATCGCAGCAATCTAGGAGGACAAGTATATCGCACTTGGCCTCTATAATAGTGGGTAAGATGGTATTCTTGAAATGAATCTCGAAATCCGGCTTCAGTTTAGAGCTTCGATTTTTCAGCAAATTTGTTCCACCGTCACCTAATGCATAACAGGTGTCCTTACCGAAGTCTTCCTTCTTCTTCCCTGAGCTTTTCTGTCTCTTGGGAGATTTGATCTAGAATATCCAAGGCTCCGTTGTAAGGTCGATCAGTGAGCCCCTTCAGTTGTTGGCTCAATCTGTAGAGCAACTTCCCGCAGTTCTCAAACCTTTCGCCCGATCTTTGGATGTCCTGTTCGTCTGCCTCATTATGGCTTGGAGGTAGTTAGACTTGTCGATGAACCGAGACAAAAAAGGATAACTAGCCTGCTGCTGCCATGGCAGTACTCACCTAAAAAGAGTCAATGCCACGTCTTGTGTTTTAGGCACGTAGCCATGCCCATGATAATACACAATGTGTAGAGTGGTATGCGTCGGCTCGAAAAACTTGCGTAATGCGGACTTCAAATCATATCCGCTGCGTTGTGATGGCTCTATTACAAAAGGTACCAATTCGAATGACAATTTAACGGCCAGTGCCTCGATGTTTTTGTACTGCTCATCAATATTGGCACCGAGATCGTGGGATTTCCATTTGATGTTGAGGATCCGGACTTTGTCGTAGTTCCCGGAGGTGGGCGCTTGGGGGGGCATCACGGGGCCACCTGGTAGATTCTACCTCTGACCACTTCTGCTCGGCAGTCCCCGGCTTTGGCCGTTCGCGGGAATCTACGCCTCCCGATCGGATTGCTTTGTAGGTATTATTTATAGTGAGCTCAATGAGGAATTGCCAAGTAGCCTACGTTGAGGTGCGGGTGACTGATCTGATGGTTGGGTGGGGGGAGTGGTGGGGGGTAGATACTGAATGTAATGTGTGCTCTTTGACTCAACTTGAAGAAGAGAGTTATGTGACTGTAAGTGTTTGGTGATTTTCTTTTCGGCCTCTATGATGGTGATAGGGTATTTATTTCAAGTAGTCAGATGATACCCGGGTAAGTAAGTAAATAACCATCCATGGTCACCCGGCCGCTGCTGGTACGTCATACCCCACCAAAGGGCCGCGCCCGATTCCAGGCAATGCCGCTTGCAGAAAACTGCCTTCGCTTGCGTCGTAGGACTTATCACATTGTAGAGGGCTGCAGCGACGACCCATGCCATGCGGAGATGTGTCCTTCGATTGGGTTCAGCCTGTTCACTCGAGAGCCTCGTTTGTTCAGTCCCCGCGTGTGAGCGGCAGCAAGGCAGACACTTATCAGTGAGGAGCTAGTCGACTGCGATAACTAGGTCTGCGAAGTAATTCGGTGAGCCTTTATTTCGCTCCTGGCCGTGTGAAAGGCAAGAGAAGCAAATACGAGACGACATCCCCAGTGTCACATCTCAAGGCGCTCAGCGCAGTCGTTCGGAGACGCCGAGGATGACGACATCCTGCACCGGCTGCCTTCTCTGCCTATCTCTTTTCTGTCTCGGCAGTTGCATGATTGGCAGCGGCAAGATGAATCGAAACCTAGTTGTTTCTTTGCGCATTTCGCAGCAGTCGTTGCTGTTCGAGGGATGAAAATAATGGGGGAATAGGACAAGCTGCTTAACCAGCCCTACAGCCGAGTTCACCATATTCACACATGTACGCATATTTCCCACCTCGCCCAGGACAATAAGTCCGACTCGCTCTGCGTGCACCCTAAATCTTGATTAGAATTGCTTCTTGCAATAGTGATCAAGCTCTAAGGCTGGTTTCAGCCTAGAACTATTATTGACCCTCTAAAGATCCAGCAATAGGTCAACTTCCGACTTCAGAGTTGCTACCTCCTCGAGATCTTCTAACAGCTGCAGCTCTATAGGCGGAATCTTTATATCAGACTGAAGTCTGCGTTGAATCGTTTGACGCCTGGTCGCAGCATAGAACGTTTGCAGGCGGGACTTTCGACTCGGAACAACGAAGCGAAACCACACTCAGATAGTGGCCTGGAAAAGGGTAAGTCTTGGACTGGCTACACGATAGCAAGGAAGTAGCTACGCGGCAGGATCAGATATATGGCTGTCAAGTAGTAGATCTAAAGCCGAACACAGTCCGTCTCAACTCGTAGCTGCTATGCGCGCCTTTGGAGTGGCCCTCTCATAATTGCAACCCTGTATAGCGACACTTTCTACTATCGGGAAATCAAAGTCTGGATTGCTACTGCTGAAAATCGGATTGTATTTTGACACGTATCGTCCTTAGGCTGCTATCTACCATTTAGCTCTTCACTGCATTCTGATTGATTAAGTGAGGAAAATGTCTATCGGCGGTACGCAAAGGGTTGACGTGCTCAACGCATTGCTAATTCACCTACGTGATATTGAGCATCTAATGTGGACCTTTTAGAATACTGCCCAGTTCGAAAGAACTTGGCATGATTATAACCATTCGATCTATAACCGCTCGGAAACAATGAAGGCATCGAGAGCATTCTAAGTTAGTTAAGCTTCTTGATGTGAACGTCTCATAGACGCAACGTGCTATGCTGAATGTGGGGAAGCTGGTGCCCGGTATCTTGCTTTACTTCAGGCCGCATCAATCAATTAGTCATTGATCTCACTAGTTCATATACCATTGCTTATCATTAGTAGATTCTTGCCGAGGTGGAGAATCAATTCGCCAAATTGAGGCGCAGAGTCTTAGGAGCGGAAGAGCGCACGGCCAAAAAGCAGAGCAACGGCGGCGCGAAGACGAGCAACAACGATATTAGACAGAATATCTACCAAGGTATAGTTCGGGGAGGCGGGGCAGATTCGGTGACGGCATGGGCGACTTGAACCCAAATAAGCGCATCGTGTGGGTCGTCGACGGCTGCTTTGAGAAGAGGTCCGATGCGGCCGAGGTTGAAGTCGTCAGAAATGATGGTAGAATTGAGGCTCAAGAGGTCGCTGAAGATAGCTATTCTGCTTGACAGAGGAGAGGGCGCTTTGTAAAGCTATTTAGTAACATTACCTTCGGGCGCTAGCGCGTCTGCGGCGCGCCAAATCCTCCTGTCTCCACATATCGAGTTGAAGGAAGGGTGGAAGACATCAAGGCCTTTCCCAATGAGAGATTATCCTGGACCGCAGTTCGTCTATCATGACGGACGGGGTGCTCTCAGGAGAGTGTTTCGTGACGTTTGTCAGGCCATTACAAGTTTGCGCCCAGCCATCGAACTAACTCCACACCGGTAGATATTCGGAACTATCTATCCAGTTAGCTGCTCACTAGCCGCAGGTCTGCGTGGGGCCTAGATAAGAGGGTCCTTATCAGAAGGCAGTCCCACAAAAATATCCCATGTTACTCACTTATGACTGAAGCTGGCCGTCTTCGGACCTGGAAATTCTAGACATAACCTCGACAGCATCTCCGCCAGAAACTAAGTTGCTTTACTTTCCCGCATACCTCTTGCATCCAATCTTAGGGTATACCTCTCGCAATTACCTTACATCTTCAGATCACCGCCTCTTGACTTCCAGGAATCATTACAATGGCGCCGGAACGTGTTTGTCTGTAAGTCATGACTCGTTCCTACGCCGGGAGAAGATACATTTGCCTAACGATTGACCTAATCCAGTGCCTTCTCAGGTGGTAAGTTGAACATGCCTAAGGGAAGATGACCAATTGATACTCATGGACATAATAGGCTTAGATACAAGTGTCATTTTAAAGTATCTCCATTTAGAAGGCTATGAGGTGGTAGGTCTGGCCCTCTGTACTAAAGGACCCTCTCATCGAGGCCCCTCATGCGCTGTACGCTTAGGGGACATTAATATTAGGTAAAAGCTCAATATTGGGTACTGGCTAGGGCCCTAGCCAGTCACAAGCTACAGTTATCACGGACATGTTTCTCGTGCCATACGATACGAACGTCGAAATACCGTGGGCCTGTCACTCAATATTGAGCTGTCGCCTAATATTGGTGCCACCCAACCGTACAAAGCATAAGGGGCCTCCAAGGGAGCATGCTTTAGTATGTCTAGAAAATGAAGGAATTAGACTAATTAATGGCAGGTGTGTTTTCTCGCGGACTGCGGTCAAGAAGAGGACTTCGAGGCTGTCAAGGCCAAGGCCCTTAAGCTCGGGGCTAAGGACATGATCATAGAAAATGTTCAACAAGAGCTTATTGACGAGCTGGTCTGGCCTGCGATCCAGTGTACATACGCTTTCTTCTCTGCGTCTTGTAATAAGTCCTACGAGCCTGCTAACACTTGACATCCATAGGCAACGCCGTCTATGAGGACCGATACCTTCTTGGAACGAGTTTGGGTATGATTTCTTATTCCCTTGTATTGCTTGATCTAGCAAGTTCTCTGATGTGAAAATTATGAAACTCGACTAACACGTTTTCATGCTCGCAGCGAGACCAGTCATAGCTAGGGCTATGGTCAAAGTCGCGAAGGCGCACAACTGCGGGATCCTGAGCCATGGATGTAAGGCTTCCCGGCTGTGTCACAGCCTACCTTGTTGTATCGACAATTTGCTAACGCAGGTGTCCCATCTCTCCAGGCACCGGGAAAGGGGTGAGTTCATCGAATCCTGTCTTCTCACGTTCCTGATGCTAACGTTTCCAGAATGAGTATGTCTACACCTTCACATTTGGAGTCATTAATTTCGAATTTTGGAAGGATTTCAACTCAAGACATGTCAGGGCACTGTTTCGGGAGTTTATTGGCAACCAAACTTCTGCATGCAAACTCTCGAAACAGTTCTTAAAGATGTCTTTAGTGAGATGTTACCTAAAATGGCAATTTCTAAACCAGCGGGATTATCTCCCAGAATTATCACCAACCCCCCAACCCCATACCGAGGCTTCTTAATACTAACATTTCTCCAAGCCAGGTACGCTTCGAATTAGCATGGAAGGCTTGCGATCCCACCCTGAAGGTTCTGGCTCCGTGGCGCATGCCAGAGTTCTGCAACCGATTCGCGTTTGTGATCACTCACCCTGACTTTACCGTAGCTAAGCTGATGAGTGCATAGAGGACGTGCGGATCTACTCAAGTTCGCCGCCGAGCAAAACATCCCCGTCAGCTCTACGCCGAAGGCCCCCTGGTCCATGGACGACAATATTATCGTGAGTTACCGCTGGAGTCATTTTCTTCCCTTTCTAGTAACTTGAGAGCTCCCGAAATGTCTCAAGGGTATGTTTCGGGAGCAGCTTTTGAGAGCTGTAGAGCTACACAAAGAGTAATTACTAACTTCAGCGGTTATAGCACTGCAGCTATGAGGCCGGGGTAAGCTGCCTTACATCTAATCACTGAACTCTACTTTTCATCTTGCTGACACTATCAGATCCTCGAGCAAACGGAACTGGCGCCCCCGAAGGATATGTGGAAGCGCACTGTTGGTAGGGCATTGGTGATTATTCTGAATAAGCCGAGTACACGCTGATGCCTATCTATAGATCCGATGAATGCTCCTGACGAGCCGACACCCTTTACTGTCCATTTCGAGCAAGGCGTTCCCATCAAGCTTGAGGTCGGTGGCAAGGTCGTGACTGGCTCGCTCGAGATTTTCAAGGAAGCAAATGAAATCGGCCGGGCCAATGGTGAGGCCCTGAACTACGAAAGCTCATGAGCCAGTGCTGACCAATTATTAGGAATCGGACGTGTCGACATTGTCGAGTCTAGGTTTATCGGTGAGTTCTGGCTCGTTAAGAAGTGTACTGATGTCAGCTGTATCATCCGCTAACGACTCCCAGGACTAAAAAGCAGGGGCTGTTACGGTATGTAGCTAAATTTAATTCAATGACTGTACAATTTCTAACGTCGCGTTCATAGATACGCCGGGCCTAACGATTCTTCGACAAGCCCATCTCGATCTTGAAGGGTTGGTCATGGATTCCAAGGTGCGCTCCATCCGTGACCGTCTTTCTCAAGACTGGTCAGCCGCTATCTACAACGGTTAGTCATCTCCGTCTACGCTCACATCTTGTCGTCGAATATAACATCCTAACTCTTCAACCAGGCATGTACTTCACTCCTGAGCGGGAGTTTGTTGAGCATGCTATCAAGTTTTCACAACGCCAGGTTGAGGGCAAGGTGAGTCTTGTTGCCTATAAAGGGTGCGCGTACGTCGTTGGACGTTCCAGCGAGACCTCTAACCTCTACTCTGCCGATGAGAGTAGCATGGACACGCTAGACATGAACTGGACACCCCAAGACACATCGGGTTTTATTGCTATACAAGGGATCCGTGTCGAGAAGTACGGCGCGAGGAAGATCAAAGACGGCGAGCCCCTTGCCCGTGTCTAAGCGTAGACTCGGCATGTCGGCCTCAGGAGGTTTCGGCGCTTTGGGCAATCGGTAAAAAATTACGTAGCATAAAGCGGTTATGCGGTAGTTTAGTTTCGCACTTAGAGGAAAAGCTAAAAGTTAAATAATATTTTTAATTGGTTTATAAAAGCTGCAGCACGTTGTATAAATATAACTGTTTTGTTAAATTATAATTAAGTTTTGTTATATTATTTTAGCTAAGTATTAATCATCATCTTATAAATCATTATTATATAAAGTCTAAGTTATTAATTAAATTGATAAAACCCCTAAAGCTATTAAATGGCAGGACTTATATAAAAGTCCTGGGATATGTTGTAGTTTATATATGGTCCACACGGGGGTATTTGACATTAAATAGCCAACCGCGCAGATCTTATCTCTTATTGCGGAAGCTCCTAAGCCGCCACTTTCAGCTTGCGGGATGCAGTGTAACCTAAGCCACAAATTGTTCCCTGTCTGCGTCGCAGTAAGGATATTTTTATATATGCTTACGCGATGTGGCCTTACTCGGAAAATCAGCACAACAGTTAAAAAATCCAAGAATCGTCCCTAGACTATACCTTCTGGTTCCTGGAAACTATGCTCGCTGCAAATATCTGTAAACGATCATCCGAATTGATTGAGGCGTCGAAGACATATTCTGAGACGTGTTTCTCGAAAAGATGCTGGCTGACGCTCAACACCCTCCCGGCCGGTTGAACTTTTCCCTGACTTGCCTGAGAATAGGCAGCTCATACGAAGTTCTTGAGTGGTTGCTCCCTTCTTTCTTCACCCAGAATGCTATTCTCCCACCAGATATTGTCGAGGAACTGCTAGTTCGAGAATCGAATTTCGAGGAAGACTGCCGTCTTCCGAGGCTAAGGCTTCTATCTCGGGAGTATAAACGATTTAAAGATCGTAGTGCTAGAGCCGTCCATCAATATACCCTTGTTGAGCGGGTTTTAAGCAGTGGCTCTGCTGGCAATGTCGATAAGACATTTTCTTGTGACGGCCTGTTATCCCACTGGAGCTTTGTATCCCCTGGGAACGCCGCCGCACTTGCACTAGATAGAGGTATTATTACAAGACGCAGCTGCATAGACTTGTAACTAATCATTGGTAGACCATAATAACAATAACATAAAGGCACGTACGCAGCTAAAGGATACTGATACGGTATCCGACTGGGCATGTCGAATCGCCAGAAAGCTGCAATCGAAAAATCCAAACAGCTTACAATTAGTGTATGGAGCCCGTGTCTCTCTACCCCTTATTACTCTCATGTTAGATAGTGCTAATGAAAATATAGTACCCTTGTGGAAGAACCTAATCGTGACGACCTGAGCACTGTATTTTCCTTTCGACACTACACAGCAGCTACTATCAATGGACGTCTAAAGAAGCTACACTTACTCCCAACATGGGTGATGGAAGTAGTGCTGGCACAGACTTGGGGTATAGAATTAATGCCCTGGTCTCCAAGTTCCGGTCCACAGAATTGCCATGAATTTGCTAGACCAGAGCCGCTTCTACCCCCATCAATGAGAACCTCGGGTAGCTGGACATCGCAATTCCTCATGAAGCACTCGTCACGAATACATTGGGGAAAAGATCCGAACCGGCAGGGAAATCTAGATCCTACCCGTGGAAACAACGAAATTTTCCTAATATGGCAGTCGGGCTGCACGTCCTTCGTTTCTGACCTCGCAGTACACATCTTTGAGCATCACAAGTCTATCCCATCTTCAGAGAGCGCCAAAATAATTGTCCGCCCACCCGCCAATAAGACCGAGGAATTCCGAATTGTCATCACATTTCGATCCTGTAGGGCGCATGCACTGTTTACAAATCGTCGGAATAATGCCGTAGATCCGGAGATCGAGGCGTCCATCAGGAGTGGGCTTGAACGGCGATGGTCCCCTGTAAAGGAAGCTATACTCTCCCTATGCTGCCTTTTTGAAGTTGTCGTAACAGACACAGCAGAGTTCGTGCGCAATTGCCACAGCGAGACATCTCGCATTGTAAGAAATATTCCAAATTAGCGCCCTGCACTTTGCTAATCAGCAATCACAGCATATCATTGGACGAAAATCTCCGTCTACAAGCAAGTTGAGATTCCTCTTTCACTTGGAAGACCTCTGCCAGGCGGCACAAGCTGGAGTCCAACACGCCTGGGAAGTTCTCGATCTGCTTGCTCGATGGATGAGCCATGAAGGGTGCGATGAGACATCTATTGATAGCAAAGTGTTTCATGACAAGCTAGAGATAATAAAAAAGGACTTAGAATTTCTGAATCAAGAGTTGACTGAGCTGAAACTCAACATCGAGAAAGACCAAAAGATTCTTCGGGACCACTTTGAACTAGAGCAGAGCTCCACGGTCTTCAGACTCTCGGTTCTAGCGGCAATATTCCTGCCATTGTCTTTCACGACAAGTCTATTCGGCATGAACATAGACCAGAGCGTGCGCGAGGGACCTCAGGGGTTTACCAACTACACGAATACCACGCTAGACGGAGTTTCCCCCGACATACGCAATTCAACCGAGGCACTCATTTCCATGATAGGCGTGAATGCGAATTTGAGCTTTACATGGTTGACATTCGGGATCACTGCAGCCTTGCTGCTTGTCACGCTCCCGCTATCGCTCTTCGTCGGCGCCATCGTGCGCACCATCGTCGTCTCCGCAGCCAAATACGTCGCATACTGGCGCATCATCGCCGTCATCGCGGGGACGGCCTTCATCGCCTTCAGCATAGGGTCGAGCCAGATCCTCTATCCAGGCGCGATCATAATCAACGTGCCCCTGATCCTGGTCTTTGCCTGGAATACGTACCGCGCTTGGATCCTCAGCCAGCGACCGCTCATGTGGACCTCCGTCACCTTCGTCACGACGGCCTCGTTCTTCGTCGATTTGTTCCAGGATATGTTTTATAATATTTATCAGATCCAGGTCCATTTCCCTTGGATGGTCCTTCCATGGTTGTATATTGGGTTGCTTTATCTGATTCCTTGGTGGCGCAAACGGCGCTAACGCTACCGCGCCATGTCGAGTTGCCTCGAGGTGTGAGTACGTGGAAGTGTTTGTCATTTTTGGGTATCTATGGATGCAAAGCTTCTGATCGAGATGCCACTAGCAGATTAGAAAGAGATCTTTGAACATATTGTTGTCAACAGTAACTGATATATTTTGACAGTGCGTGTAAACAAGCATTCAGGGGTAAGGGGAGTTTATTGATTAGTATTACGGTAGCATATCTGCGATGCATTTATTTATTCAATTCATGACAGTCCCCTCTGGAGACTGCTTTATTTAGCCAGCCAGGCAGGCCCCTTACATAAAATTCTTATTATTTTGACTTCAGAAAACTGAAGCAAGAAAACTTTTTAGAAGTGCTATTGTAACTATTCGTGAAGTTTCCAAAGTGCGGTGTTCCGTTTTAATATGGGACAGTAACAGCATTACTACCCCCTTTCCCGAATGCCAGCCATTTCAGGTAAGCAAACCTAACTAGAAAGGCCTCACAATCTACGCTTCGATCTTACGAGTTGAGCTCTACTAAGACCACGTGCTACCCCGAGTGATACCGTTAACATGTTTTTGAAGTGTCTAATTATGACACAATCTCTGGAGTGCTGTCTACGTGTGTAGATACAACTCGTCTGTATATCTACGTACCCCATTCTACTATTTTACATTTCTATTCACGATCACATTTATACACCCTCCCTCCCATCTACCCCAACAACGCCCTGAGACTCCGCCCCCGTCTCCCCATCAACAACAAAGATCCCAAACCTGCACACGCCAAAAATTGGGTAAATCTCATTGGCCGAGTATAAGCCTAGGAGGATCACAGCTGCATGCAGAGAGAACCAACGGCATCAACAACACTCGATAGATTATACTTGAAAGGGAAATGATAGACTAAATAGAACGATTATAGACCTTGTTACTCTGTACAAGCTCTTGTTACAGAATGTCAGGCCCTTATGTGCTATTAATAGCTACCTTAAGGCTGATTATGAGCTACCTCATAGATGTAATGCAAATTCCTACAGATAATCTCACGATACATGAAATCGCAATCCTTTTTTTTCCTTTTTTTTGTCCTTTTTTTCGTTAACATCAAAACAATTCTTTTATTTCACGCTAAAACAGTGTTCTTCCGCAACGGCATTTCCCAAGCAATACTATCTCGCTTCCAGATGTCAGCGACGTAAGGAGGATAGGGAGAATGGGGAGGTAACGAACAAGATCATCATGATGTGAAGTATCGTGACATCCAAAGCTAGTTTGCTCGAACCAGATCGTTATGCATCAATTCCTACAACCCCACCAAGTCTCCCCTCAACTAAGCCATTTATGTGACTATTTCCAACAACCCAAACCCAAATCCCTCCAGAATAGCGGGCGCAGAACAGCAGGCGGTTATGCACAACATCTTAAGCGCCGAGGCTGAATTGGGAACATGACGCCTTAACCGCGGCTCAGACAATCATTCCGTGACGTTTTCAACTTCATGAACTTGAAGATAGGTAGAGTCTCATTCCTCATAAATGATTGATAGATTTGAGAACCGGCGCTTTGGCATTCGATAAGTCGGACGGGTAATAGTGTCTTTGTATCCAGTCTCTCTCTCGCGGGTAATGGTGTCTTTGTGTCCGGTGTCTCTGTATCCGGTCTCTCTCCGCCGCTTTTTGGAACCGTCCTTCTTTCGACCTCGGATCCACATCCACGCTCCGAGAATGAAGGGCGCAACTGCAGTACTGACGAAGGCCATCGCGAGTGATAGGGCGAGCATTTTTTTCTGTGCGAATTTCTTCTGTGCAAGAATTGGTGCCACGGTGGTGCGGTAGGGATGGAAGAGAACAGCAGAAGCGGTCGGCAACTCTAGAATAAATGTGCAGAACAACAGAAGAGTCCAATTCGTGAGTTATAAGAACGACTGACATGTTTTCCCTTATTTTTGTATTATTCTGTGACATTTCGATTCACCATTTGAACCTTAACTTAGCTGTTGGTGGTGGTGAATATCCTAGGTTCTGGTTAAGTGAAGAACAATGAGCACTGTCTGACAACCCTCATGCATTGTCTCATGGAGAATGAAAAGACTATGAAATAAGGTTATTCACTAAACTCTTTATGTTTTATGTTTGGAATAAGCCTTTTGTGATTCGCAATCCTACGCCGAATGGCTGCACTGCAATTGAGCGAGACACGTGCGCAGCCCAGCAGCCTGCATTGCGCTAGGAAGGGTGAGCAAGGTTGTTGATTTCGAAGATCTAGGCATCTCTATTCTCTCTCTATGTATATGCGCAAGATGAAGCGACACTGGATCTAGACATGGTATATACTGTGACAGTCGCGGTTGTGGTATAATCGGTCTGGCACAAATACAGGTGGTATAGCAATCAATCAATCAATAGCCGGGCCTGCTTCCGCATGATCTGCGAAGTCTCAAGCACATGATACAACGCAGCTAAACAGTCCAAACAGCGCATCTGAACCTTCGCCCTCGCCCTCGCCCTCGCCCTCGGGATACTACATAATGTCGTCACAGCTTGGACGAGGAGGGGCCCTGTTCATCGCCCAGTCAAGCGGCGCCGACCTCCTTGAGCAGGGACTTAAGCTCGCCAGACTTGGCCTGCAGGTCCGAGTTGCCGCCGATGTGCTTCTGGCCGATGTAGATGTTGGGGACGGTGCGCTGGCCCGAGATCTCGGCGAGCGCGGACTGGATGGCGGCGCCGTCGTCGACCTGGTCGAGCTCGATCGCGAAGTACTTGGCGCCCATGCTGTCTAGGAGCTTCTTGGAGGCATTGCAGTGGGGACAGTATGACTTGGAGAACAGAGCTGCGAGCGAGCACGCTGTTAGCTGAGGCATATAAGAGAGGACAGAAGAGAAGTAATGCGTCAAAGGCAGTCGACTAAAGCGCGCGCGCAGGTTGCGCCACGGGCTTTTCTGGTGGGATGGGTACAAAGGGCGGGCAGGCTCTCGAGAGGGGAAAATGTGTTCAACGTACCGACGGCATTCTCGTCGATGATGGTCTGGGCTTTGGTCTTGGCGGCAGACATGGTTTCTGGCGATGGCGAGGAGAAAAACTGGCGGATGAAGTTCATGGAGGGAAAATTCGAGCTGGTGCGGAGCGGTCGTGGAGGAGGACGAGGGAGCAGAAGTATCTGGCGGGGTATTTGTATGATGCGCATGTGGTGCATAAGGAGGCGGGCGGCGGGTGTGGCGGGCGGTGGACGCGGCTGCCGGGAGGGTAGGTAGGTATCGTACTGCTCTGTAATCTATCTACGCATAAGACCTGGTAGTCGGGATGTTGCAGTGGCCAGCCAGTAACAAAGGGTATTTGTCAAGCGTGCGAGGCGGGAATTGTTTGATTCCAAAGACTCCATGTTTCAGTGGACCCTGCTATTACTATCTACATATATGTCCACTATATCTATCTCTGATAGCGCAAGTAGCGTAAGGTACGTAGAGGAGGATCGGGTCTAACTCCGCCCGACTGAGTCGGGTAACTAAAGAATTTGAATATTTACAATGAAGACCTCACATTTGGTGAAATCCTATTGATAGCATTTGCATCGCTGATATTTGAACTACTTTGTCAAAAAAAGACCAAACCGAGGTGGTAGTATGACTTGCATAATACGTAGATCTTCGTATGCCGACATTAGCCAATTCAAATCAGTAATGACGCAATAGGCGTCTCGGTAACCCGTACCTCTTTTAATGGTACGCCGACTCACCTTCGAAACTACCTATTCAGGTTCCGAATTGGTAGTTATTTTTGGTCTCCATTGTTCCACATATATTATAATCTTCTAGAAGTTTATTAGTCACGACTCGACCTTTAAATAGGTATGCATGTGATTAATAACAAGTATGTACCTAGGTAGATAGGCAGGAAAGATCTGAGGCTTAAGATCTACTGAGCCACATTGAATTGCGTGGGTACATACCTAGGTAGATAAGTCCCCTCAAGTAAACCCTGATATGGCGTTGCATCAACCTGGTATTCTGTGCAGAACGCTTATATGTACATCAAAACAAGGTAAAAATCAGCCCTTCACTCTCATTTCCATTTCTTCATATAACTTGTGCTGCTAAAATTTTGTGGTAAGCAATCCCCTAGGTAAGTATTCTATTCATTTAGATGCTTTAGGTACAGAGTAGATACCTGTAGGTACGAGTCTTAGGTATCTTAGGTAGTCTCCTCTCTAGAGAGGTACTTTATAGTAGGTTAGGTACCTACATACCTATGTACATAGTGAGGTACACTGAGGAAATCCTCTGCGTTTCGAATCATAAGTGTCATTTCATTCCCGGTTTAAAACATCTGGCCAGTTGTTTTTGGCCCCCAATTTCCTACATGTACGTACATTATGTAGGTATTCAACCGGGCACCTGTCATCCACCACTCAAAGACTGCCCAAGTGACAGTTCAGCTTTTTAGTTGCAGATACTTCAGCAGCGCATGCCTCGTAGTCAATTATCGTCTACTTACGTACGCCAGATACCCGAGGTAAGAAATGCATCCCTTGCCAGCCTACCGACATATACATCCTATTCTATTCCTTTTTTTTTCTCACCTTGGGGTGGACACGCCCGTGACATCTCACGCATAGCGGCTATTACCCATTGCCCATCCATCTATCATATGTCGTAGTACCCTGACGTCGTTCCTGTAGTCAACGACCCAATGAGCCGCTGAGCCAGCGAATCCCATCGTAACAAGAAGAAGCGTATGTCGTCTCGCCCAGCTGACCTGGACATCGTGCAGTGACAACGCATCGTTCATCCATCGCTTACATCTCATTCGACTGCCAATTCTGCGGATTCTACGTACTGTACTGATTGTACTTGTGCTCTACACGCTACCTGACGTCTCTGACCGACCTTGTTGCCAGTCGTCATTCGACATTCGCCATTCGAGCCCCATCCAACCCGCTGTTAGCTGTGCCGGCCTGCGGATGTGCGAACCTTCTACCGACTTAGAGCTAGGCCCTTTTTTATCCTTTTAGGGGACCAACAAGTCGCTCCTGGGGCCGAAGCTATACCTATCGACGACTTCTCTCTCCAGCCTAGCACCGGCACCCATCTGCCTCCGACTGCCTCCCACCGCCCACCTAACCTAGGTAGTCTGGGTGGCCCAACAGAGGCGTCCGCTATTCGCTATTCGCCCGCCCGGCTCCTGTGTCCTCTGTCCTGTGTCGCATGCGTCGCCACGCAGCCATACGCATCCAGAGTACCACTCCCCTCCCCTCCCCTCTCGACAGTGCTTGGTTCGCACTGCCAGCAGGGTCTGCACTTGACTACTTGACTACTATTCGGTCATCCGCATGTTACCGTAGCCGCTGCGACCCTCTCTGACCCTCTCTGACCGTGTCTCCCTCCACTTTGCATCCTGCAGTGAGAAGAGCACATCTCAGTACGTAGGCTGGGTGTCCTGGAACTCCCAGGACGACCCAATTCTCGTCAAGGTGGCTTCCGGTCAGGCTGTTTCGGCAACTTCTGGTGCCTTCCAGAACATTACCGCATTCCTACCGCCCGCATTACAACCTTATCTTGTTAGCACTCTCGCCCACTTATCTGACTCATTCGCGGGGTCCAACGAATATCTTGAATCTAGAGGTGTCTCGCCCACCGCCGTCTACTCGACCGTGCTAGGTGCCGCTGCCATTGCACTGCCAATCATCATGACCTGGTACTCCCGAAATACGCGCGATGGCCTATCGCCCTTTGCCTCGCAACAGGAGGGCCCACATGTCACCGACGACGATTACAGCTACATCACATCCGAAGATTTGCAGAATTCACTACAGCTTACCGAACGACCCTACGAGCCGCAGGATCGCCGCGCGCCACGCAGAGCCGAGGTCGAAGAAGATGATGTCATCGTCATCAAACATAAATCCACTACGCATCCCGCACATTTCCCTGCCTTCTCCATTGGCGATGGCAGGCTCACCGTGAGAGACGTGAGAGAGCGTGCTGCGCTCTTGATGAACTTGGGTAGCCGCCGAGCGAACCGGATCAAGATGCTCTATAAGGGTAGGAACCTTAAAGAGCAAGATATCCCTATTCGCGACTACGGCGTGAAGAACAATAGCGAATTGATGGTAGTGATACCTGAGGGAATGCTCTCCGATGATGATGAGAGCAGCGGGTCAGCCGAGGAAGTCATCGTCACCGATCCTAGAGATGACGCGCGGGCCCCAAAGAAGAGAAAGAATAAGAATGGCAAGAAAAAGCCCAAGATTCGTGGACCAAGGGAGACGGCGAACAGTTTAGAAGTGCCCGGCCAGGCCGAGGGTGAGGGCAGCCGGACAAGCCCCGACCCCTCGAGGCATCCGTCTCGGGTACCGTCTCCTGCAGTGCCCTCGGGAGCCATCGAAAAACTGGCTGTTATCAGATCTCACTTTGATGAACAACTTCTCCCACTCTGCGACCAGTTTTCGCGTCACCCACCCAGAGACGCCAAGAAGTTGGAGGATGAGCACCGGAAGCTCAGCGAGACGGTGATGCAACATGTGCTATTGAAACTGGACGAGGTCGACACGGGAGGGGATCCCGATATCCGGGCAAGAAGAAAAGACTTGGTGAATTATGTACAAGCCGTGTTGAAGGATATGGATGACCTATTACCCGTCGGGGCCAAGCGGAATAGGTGATGCTACCAGCCCAACCGCCTTTAATAATTCCATTAGTAGTAGGATTCACGTCACATTGGGCCCTCATCTGGACCCACCAACATAGCTGATGCCAAGTACGTTTCAATGGTTTCAATGGTGTATATGGGTGGTCAAGGGTACCAGTTTATAGGTACATTGGAAAGCGTGTTTGCGAAGTCGTTCACATTAGTTTGAAGACGCTTAGACAAGAGTTTAGAACCATACCCCGCTCACAGACAGATCGTACTGGACTTTCGCACTCTCACAATCGTACAGCCTGACGCTTTACCTTCATATAGCAACACACGTTACATACAGTACATCGTGCAGATTGCCTCTGGCTTGGAATAAGTTGCATGATGATGATAGAATGACTAAATAAACCCATACTGTGCTTGCAACTACTAGGGCGTGGCTTGGGTAAATCGAGACATGCAGGCAAGCAAGGCATCAATGAGGGCAGCGAGCTGTCACCCAGGGCAATAATGCAATGGCCAAATAGCCCCTACAGTGGGGATGGGTACGGCATAGATCCAGGTTAGGTAGTAGCTGCACGTAAAGTATGCGTAGGTAGACATGTGTAGCGGGACGACGTTGATCGCGGTCTGTCTCCTGGATCAAGCATTAAGTAAGCCAGTGGCACGTAATATGCCTTTTTGCACTGTACTGCGTAGAATAGCAGGACAAGCCACCTGTGGCTCCTGCCCTTCACCGCTAGGTTTGCTTAGCCCTAGATTGCAAGGCCACAAAAAACCCTCTCGCTTCTATGAGCACCCCCACCATTCCGCTCTGGGGCTAGTGTATTTCTGGCGGCGGCACACTCTTGTGGATTGTGCGTTCCCGATAATTTTCAAGTGGTGGTATCTCTCTTCTCCGCCTAGCGACGAACAACACCACATCACGACCTTACTAACACACGACCACAGCAGAGGATTAATTTAATAGCTCTCCGGACGCAGACTATCGGGTTGCGCTCTCGAGCTATTCTTCCTCCTACTTTCATCTCCTTCTTTTCCTTTCTGTTCACCTCCCGTTTCCCCGCGGTGACGATCCGAAAAGATGTCGTCCTTCGAGTCTGTTGTAAGTTATTACTGCCTATCGTTAAATTCGGATCCTGCTATTGCCTACCCCGGTCGTCTACATACATGCTTGCGACAGCCTGCTTCTTCGTTCTCTCGTCTTGGGGGTTATGCGAGTGTGTTGTCTTCAATGCATTGCTCCATGCACTTGCCAGGGAGGCATGAGCGAAACAGCCATGAATGGTCTGGATTCGCCAGGTTGGGGAATTGGTGGATGGATACATGAGTACACTGGTGCATCAAGATTCGAACAAGGACTAATTTGCGTTCCTTCGTCTAGGTCGTCATTGATGGCAAAGGCCATCTCCTTGGCCGACTTGCCTCTATAGTCGCCAAGCAGCTCCTCAGCGGCCAGAAGATCGTCATCGTCCGATGCGAGGAACTCAACATCTCGGGCGAGTTCTTCCGTGCCAAGCGTACGTCACCTCCATCGATCCGTGTTTCGAGGCTTAGTTGGAATATATCGTGTCGCCTGGTCCATTTCTCCGGGGAAACCGGCAGACAAAGAGCTTGGGATATTTTGGCAACAATTGGAGCGTAGGAACCAGAGCTGATTCTCGGATTATAGTCAAGTACCACGCCTACCTGCGCAAGGCTACCCGATTCAACCCTACCCGAGGTGGTATGTCAAATGTCCCGATTCGCGTTCCGTCGATATAACGCGCTAGGCTTGGGAGAATGAGTTCTCTGACGCAAACTAGGTCCCTTCCACTTCCGCGCCCCGTCACGAATCTTCTACAAGGCCGTCCGTGGCATGATGCCCCACAAGACCGCCCGCGGTGCTGCTGCTCTGGAGCGCCTAAAGGTCTTCGAGGGTGTTCCTCCCCCGTACGATAAGCAAAAGAAGATGGTGGTACCCCAAGCTCTCCGAGTCCTGCGTCTACAGCCTGGTCGAAAGTACTGCACTGTCGGTAGACTGAGCCACGAGGTCGGATGGAAGTACCAGGATGTGGTTGCTCGGTACGTTAAATATCCCAATCCTATGAACGCAATGCGATTCTCGCATTGGCGTCTAGAAATATGCATTGTTCTTCGACAACAACAAAATATCACTAACAATGACCCTAGCCTAGAGGAGCGCCGCAAGGCAAAGGGTGCCGCTTACTACGAGCGCAAGAAGTTGGCTCAACGCCAACTAAGCGAAGCCAAGAAGAGTGCCAAGGTAGACAGCAAGACAACCAAGGCTCTCGAGTCCTTCGGATACTAAACTGTCTTGTTTCAATCGTCTGCATATTTCTGATACACCAACAAAACCAAACAATCATCCTTCCATGGACTTGCAACTAGATCCGGCGTGTGGGTTAGGGAAACTCGATCATCGCATTTACCTTTTGTCGTTCCGCGCAATTCGAGGGAAAGGCAGGGGGATCATAGGGATGGGGATATGTCGCTACTGGCTCCGGTCCTGTGTTCACGCAATTCGTCTAGGCACGGAATGAAAAATGAACCAAATCACGAATTTAAAGATGATAAATGAAAATGGGTTTGACGTGTGGTGAAATGAAGGTGTCTATGGGTTTCAAATTGCTTTATTGACTTATGGCAGTGTGAAGGCGTCTAGTTACTAATCAACAGCAGCTACGAATCGCCTGATGCCATCTCAGCAACAACTAAATTCACTACTTTAGTCTGCCCATATCAACCAACCCGCGATCGACTAGAGAAATTGTCGGTCAGAAAAAATCTCCCTAGTTCTAGCTTCTATCGAGCCCCTTTTTACTCGTATTTTACAAATACGCCTAAGCAAAATGTTGGCCATCGAAACACTCATATCTCAACAAATGGCACCGCGCTCCAGACCCCAATTTTGCATTGTGTAGGTATGTAGATCTGCCTACCAGGGTCAAGTTATGCTTGTAAACTCCTAAATTCAGATGCCCATTCACCAATTGGCTTATCCGTGTAGTTCTAAGCTATATTTCACATTCTTTTCGCTGCATGCCTGTCACCACCATTGGTGCATGCGTGCGGGTAGAAATCCAAATCATCTATGCATCTAATCTGACGTCAGAGGAGGCAATTATCTCCGATAACACGAGCCAAGAGACGCTCGCTCTATCTTGATTTTAGTACGGGCAAAGAGAAGGAGATTTTCTTTGCTATAATCTTCCGCCAACGAAGCAACGGCTCGTTCTAACACTGTCTTGCTAACCTAAAGAGAGGCTATATGTGTGTATGCTCGGAAGCACACTAGTCAGTCATCCATGTCTTCTGCAGCGAGGCCGAGATTCTAACTATAGCTATACCCGACGGATATGTCTAGCCGTTCGCAACATACCATTACAGATATTCCACCTGTTCTAGTCGGTATTAGGGTACGGGATATAGTTCATTCTAGAAAAAGCTTCTGTAGCGCTAAATGATATGGGGTTCTTATGCGTTATACTTCCGTGGCAATTTAACGTTATAGCGTGTACGATACGATAGACAGGCTGGTCGGCCGATTTTAAGCGTACGTACCTATAGGGAGAGTCAAACTCTCGTCTGTGTAGGAAGCTTGACGAACTATGCTATATAGAATTCAAGGGCTTAAAGCATACGCCGACGATCATGGTCACTAGGCGACCGCCGCTAAGTAAGAGATAGAGTGTCGATGATACCTAGAATTCGGTGTATACAGGCAGGGTTAAAAGCGGAGTCTTATTACGGATCATATGAGGTATCTAGTGATAGACGACGATAGGGTTCCTCAGCACGTCATCCCCATTACAAGTAGGTAAGGGTATTCTCTGCTCCGCCTTGAGGATATGATATGTCTCAATAGCTAGTCTTATATACGCAGCACGTTTTAGTTGACTGATTGGCAGCAATCCCGGGGACTCGTATCTTCCAGGTTTATTAACAGGTTACAACACAATTATCGCAACTACAAGTACCAACCCTCCTATTCATAGCCCAGATCTACCCATCTCGCAAACAGATGTAGTAAGTTCTAACTGACGCAATTCAAATTGAATTGATAAATTAGTCTTGATAGGTAGTGAGTATAGTTGATATTTTCGGGGTCAAGGAGAATGCCCCCATGCGCAGTGTGGGGCGGTCGAGTGTCTTGGCAGCAGGCTAGCATCAGATGGCATGGGGGGATCTTGGCGGGACCTAAATTGGCTTACATAAGCCACCCATTTATTAAGACGACTACTCTAGAGTTGAAGCAACAGGCGTCTTAGGCACAAGGGTACCATCTCTACTAGTTACACAATGAAGGTTTTTTGAATTGATAGATTATAGAAGCTACGATATTCAAGTAAGATACACTATACTAGAGGACTGAATTTAGGTAAGGCCAGATATCAGATGAGACACGGTAAAGGAGTTGTAGGGAAACTAAAAGAATTGCAATGAGTGCTAGATATGTTGCCATTCGGTATTGTACGTAGAGCCTAAGTTGAAATTTTCAAATGGAAACTAGAACAATTGAAACAATTGAAGCATTAGGTAGGATCACAAAGATTGGAACGAAACTACAAGGGGGAAAAAGCGAGCATGCGTGTGTTTACCAGCAAGGCGTAGAGAAGGTACCTATGTAACTAAAAGAAAGGATAAAAAAAGAGAGTTGAGAAGAGACCACACCTGGGATTGAACCCCAGGTCCCGCAGGAAGTTAGATCATAATTGAGGCTATTGTCACAAAAACTCCAAAAAGGAATCAACATCCCAGCCGCCGCATATGAACAGCATCAAAACAGAAGGCCGAGAGCGCCACCACCACAATGAAAATTGAGATGAAGCAATTCTATAGATAGAGGGAAATAGTAAGAGAAAAAGAAAAAAAAGCTAGACAAGGAACAAGTTCCGAGTCTTACGAAAAACCACACGGTCGGTGAACTCTAGATGTCAAGTTGCGGGTCCCCCATTCCCGCTCCAATTCGGAGAACACCTTTGCAGTTGTTTCATAGCCATCGAGTCACCCAGGGATACGTCCTTTTTGCGGGGTCGGCTTAGTGACAGAACCTCACCCTAAGCCAACTTATAACCCCCAGGCAACCTATCAGTAATTCCCGCAGTTAAGCCGGGCAACTGATGGCATCGCCGGCAGTGTACTAGATGTCTGTATTAGACGGGGTACCTACGTACCTTTCTCAGGTACCCAAGTACTCCCTTTAGCTTACGACACCTACCTACACGTAGATAATCTGCGTTCCTGTATGTGCCTTGTATTTGCCTATTAGCACTATCGTGATGTTCGACATTTGGTGTTTAGAATTGAGGCTTTCCCAACTCCATGCTCAACTCAGTACTATCCCCACCGGACTTCAACCACATACCAGCATTAAGGTAAGTAGTATCTATTTCCAGCAAGTTGATTCTAATCGTTAATTACTGTAGATCAGATACATGCTAACTGAAAAGAGCACCTAGACCGGTCTCTTCAGTTCCATATCCCTAATGATACATTTTGTCTGTAACGGAGTATATTCTTGGCGATACTCCAGGTCCGAGATGAACACCACCACCAAATGCCTCCAGTCGTTCCTTCATCCATACCCGTAACCCATTAAGATGTATTACAATTACTAACCGGTACCAGGATTGAAGAAACCAGAATGCTAAAACACCAAGACAAATGAAACCGGAATGTCAGTCTATCATAAGTCAGTCCAACATCCGAGCCAGAAACGATCAACAACGAGATGTAAAAGACGAAACGAAACAAAGCAAGAAATAGAACATACCGAAGACAATACGAAAGGTACTTTGCAAGGCAGAACCCAAATCCACACCTCACCACACCCCATCACTTCTCCCCAACACTCTCCCCCTTTCCCTCCTCATCCCTCCCCTTCTCACTCCCCTCCTCTTCTCCACCCTCCCCATACCCCTTCGCAAGCCTCTTCTCAATCCGCCTCCTCATCTCCTCCGCCCTCGCCCTCCTCTCGCCCTCCCTCCTCCTCCTCCACGCCTCCCTGCGCTCGCTCACCAGGTACGGCGCCGCGCGGGCCACCGCCACCACGCCCTTCAACCCCAGGCCAAGATGCATGAACCCCTCGCGGAAATGGCCGCGCGTCTCGCGCAGCGTGGTCCGCGCGATCGTGGCGTTCTTGCGCGCGCGGTACGCGTTCTCGGCGCGCGTCGCCCGCGCGTGCTCGGACGAGGCGCGCCGCCGCGTCTCGATGAGGAGGTCGATGGTGCTGCTGGACTTGCGCCGCGCGTGCGTTTGCGTGGTGGGCTCGGGGGGATGGTCTTTGGGCATTTTGGCTTTTGGAGTGCCGCGTGGAAGGGGGTGATAGACTTTAACGATGGGATGAGTTACAGTTTATGCTTCGGATGTGTGAGCGGTGAATTGGATGGATATGTGAAGGCTACAGGATACCTGGTTCGCAAGCACAGAGGAAACTGAGTGGTAGTGTAGGTGAATTGAGTTTCGCTCCTAATCTTATACACCACCTGCGCACGAGGCCCTGACCATGTTTGACTGGGATACTCTATGTAAGCCTACATCATGCAACCCGCCCCGGTTTTGACTCCCATACGCTGGACCAAGAACCATATGGCAAAAATCCTCTGGTATTAATTTCTGGTGTTTCATGCACGTCTATATACTGTACGTATAATTGAGGCGGTCCGGCGTGGCTCGGGCCCTCGATCTTAGCCCGCAACAGGGGACTAGCGAACACTACCTAGAGAGCTAGCCAAACCAGGGCATCCGGTATACCACGTGAGTTATTGTGCCATGGTCGCAGAAAACGTGCGTTTCGCTTGTCGTGCATGAAACATCATTTTAGGCCGGTGGAGCTTATTCATGCTGCATGTGGGTACAGCCAGGCGCAACAGACTTTCACTAATACCTACATAATGCGAGGGTAAGTTTAGCTTAAAACTTTGGGTAAACGTGTAGGATAAAAAAATGGGTGAATACTAGGGTGTAGGATCTACAGAATGTCCCATTCACTTGGCCGAGACGTGGAACATTGACTCATACCAATTCGCATTTGGATTAAGATTTCTGAACTTTGAAGCAGCGCTACTCTATCCATATTTAACCTAAAGGACAGAAACATATTGCGTATTCATTGCCGGCGCTTCGTGAGCTATATTGAGTTGCGTCGATGGTACTCACGATGATAGTACGGATCTTTGAATGCCTCGGCCATCGGGCGTGTGTTGTGCTCCGTGTGGATTTTTCTCCCCCTGAGTACGGAGATGGTTTCGCGGCTGACTCGGAAATTCTCACCGGGGCCGCACAAGTGGACAACCTTGAGGTCCTCCTAGCCAGCGAGATGTAGGAAGTAGCTCAGGATCGATACTCTCGTCTCCCTGTTCCCTCGTAGGTCCACATGTATAGCCAAGTCCGAATCCAGGTCATTCATCTCGTTGATAACGAGGTGAATGTAGCCTCCCTCCTTCGTTATACGCCAGAGCGCGCCGAAGACCAGGCGTGGAAATCGAAGACAATGTGCACTGAGAATGTTCGTGACGGCGTCAAACCCCAGAGTGGGAGAATCGAATCCCGGTACCATGGCGTAGATGGGAGACATATTCACCGGGACTTCGTTGGGGTCCATGATAATAATCATATCGTTGGCCCACGTGGTGTGGTTCATGAGTGTTAGGTATGGACCACACATAGATATTTTAAGTTTTCGGGTCTGAAACGCTAGCTGGGATGACGTTGGGTAATAGGTGTCGCCTGAGCTGTAGAAATCAAGCACGCGGCCCTCCATCGGCAAGTATTTTTCCCAGTAGCCCTTGAGGTGCTGAGTTGCCTCAAATGACATCAATTTCATGTAGTAAAAGGCGTATTCGCTGAGGTGTGGATTCCCCATAGAAATGGTTGCTCGTTGATTAGGAACGGAGCGTCGTGGAGGGGTTTCTAGGCTTATCGTTGAATTCCAACTCGAGATTGAGGCGTTCGATTCTGGGCGGGACCCTGGTTTGTATAGCCATTCTGGAACGTCCCGTCTGGTCTTATAATTCTCTTGAAAATTTCCTTCAATTCTGGGTCTGGTTACCGCCCGATCTTCTTGGCTCTTATCAAACTCTGTGCTGGGGTCGTATTGGGATACTGCCGGTACCGTGAGATCGACCGGCTCCGATTTCAGCCTCTTGTTTACATCTTGACAATCAGAAGGTTGCTTAGGCCGCTTTTGGGGCAGGTCGGCCTTAGTGTCCTGAGATGTCCCATTCTCATCTACCGGCAGTAGCATCGTCTAAAGAACTTGAGAACCCACTGGGTGTAGAAGCAAAAAGCGTAGTTTTCAATGTACTAGGGAATTTTAAGAGCAAGATTTATAGCGCTCTAATAACGGATGCCTTGCTATTCGAGTAGAAACTGACCAAGTGATGATGTTGAATATTGTAGTTCATTAGAGAGAGGTCGAGGTGGGATGTTGTTGTGGACTGAATGTTATCATCCTGCGCTATTCCTACAGCCTACAGGTGCTTCTGAATAGGGAGTTCAACATTCGACATGCGCTTTCCCTTCAGGGCCATAGCGCATTGGGCCTACCTGTCCTTGAATCCTTGGTGACCAAGCATGCAAGCGAGTAGCTTAGTCGGCTGTGGGCTTTGGAATTTAACGACGTCACTCTGTACGCATGACGCTGCCGACAAAATACGCAAGTGCCTGCTAAATATTGGTGCTTTAGGGAGGTGTCTAGTTAGGTCACCCACCTCTTAGTGTACCTATATCATATTGTTACCCCTCCACAAAACGGATGCATACGCTGCAACATGTAAAGAGCGTGAGAAGCCTATAAAATTTTGGTCTCATTATTATTAGGTATTCTAAAGTATTGTCCGCCGATAAAAATAGCACAAACATAAGCGTATTCTGTACGCAGGTTTCCTGCTCAGCCCCATCGCTGCGCTGCAGTTGTCCCAGGTAGCTAGCACTCCCTAGCGCGGGCCGGGCCGTCATCCAATGACGATGAACCTATGTGGTAGCACAATTCCGAAAGTAGTAATTATCCAAGTCAGCACAGCTAGCTAAAGTTCCAACGGGGAAAAAAACCAAGCCTCGGATAAAAATATTTTTCACTGAAAGAAAAGATAATAGTCCGCTAGAATTAGGTCTCCTAGGGATGCACAGTGGTAGGTAATCTAGAGAGCTGTAATGTGTGGGATAATTGTGAGATGGCTCAAGCAACCGGGGGCCAGGGGTCTCACGTATCCATATCCACCATCCCTGTCGTTCCCGTCCCGCAATCCAGGCATGCGTTAGAACCACATGGCAAGTGCGTGGCCGTCCGATGTAACAGCTTTCACCTTGCTATCAGTGCCAGAATTGACTTACACGTATTATTGCTGCACAAGGTTTAGTAGCGTGACATATGGCCGATGCACGGAGAAGATACCACCCTAAGATTAAAATGCTGGCGATAGTGTTAAAAAGAAACTTGTATAGTCATAATAGCACTTCCAAAAGTTTCTGTCAAGAATAGTGGAGTAGAATGGCATAGGTGTTGTATTCCAGGTGAAGACTAGATTAACAGACCTATCCAAACTTTGATGGGGTGAATATGTGTACCGAGCTTCAAATATCAAACAATGATGAAAATTCACCTAGCTCCTCATCAGTCACAGGAGGCCAACAGGGTTCCAGCTCCTCCCCCGCCGCCTCGTGAGTCGCCTCTGCCGGCGCCACCTCTTCCGCTGCCCCCGCCTCTTGAACTGCCTCTGCCGGCACGATCGCTTGAGCGAGCACATTCATCACCATCCAGTCCACATCTAAAATTGCCTCCTCCATATTCCACAACTCCCCCGCCTCCTGAATGGCCTCAGCCGGCTCTTGAGCCGCCTCAAGCGGCTCCTGAATGGCCTCTGCCGGCACGATCGCTTGAGCCTGCTCATTCATCACCCACGCATCCACCATCCCGTCCACATCCGGAATTGCCTCCTCCATATTCCACCACTCCCCCGCCTCCTGAATGGCCTCAGCCGGCTCTTGAGCCGCCTCAACCGGCTCCTGAATGTGCTCTACCGGCACTTGAACTGCCGGCGCCTGAACCGCCGCCACAAGGGGGTTCTCTGCCACCGGAGAGTCTTGCCCGGGTGCCGGCAGAGCCTGGTTATCCAACCTCGTCCGGGATCTCATATCCCTCTTTCTCGCCTTCCTGTTCTTCCGCCGAGCCTCTTGAGCAGCTTGCGGGTTGTAGTTGTGCGTCTTATTAGCCATTCTCACAGCTTCTCGTCGTTGCCTATTTGTTACGTCGATGGCCTGACGATCTAGTGACTGCTGTAACTGTTGTGCCTCCGTGAGTGACGGCTGTACTGGTTGTGCCCCCGCGGGGCTTGGTCCCGGCCTCGCCAACTGCGGCGCTTGGGGATGCATGTAGCCTTGTCCCGAAATGTCCCACGGCAGCGGCTGTTGTTCTGGATACCGCAGGGGAATTGCGGGCATGATACGGCCTTGTACGTCGTTTATATCACATTGTGCTGGCTGTACCGCCAGTAGGTATGGGGCCTCTGGCATGACCGGTATGTATGGGGCCTCGGGCATGGCCGGCAGGTCGGGATGGGGTGTGGATTGTAGTGTGGCCAAACTTGTAACGGAATTATTCGGTGTGTTTTGCACACCAGAGCCTCCGGACGAGCCTGTCGGGGGGTTGCTCTGTTGGCTACCTGACGAGAGTGATGTTAAATCTATCAGACCCGAATCTTGTTGCTGGGCGGGCGGGGAATGATTTTGTTGCATGCTAGGTAATGCTTGTGGTTGTGTATCTGGCACAATCGGGGGTTGGGATGTAACTGGCAAGAGGTTAGTTTGGTGCGGTCCTGATAGGAATTTATTCTGTTGCATACCTGGCAACATGCCTAGCTGGACATCGTTCGGTTGTGTCCTCGGCAGGACGTTGTTTATTGGTGCCTGTCCGGGGAGCACGTTCCCCGGCATGGTGCTGTTGATTTGGCGGTCTCGGGCCCTCTTCAATGCGTCGATAATTTGACGCATAGCACTCAATAGCAGGTAAATGAAAGATTTGCCTTTGCATTGGGCCTTCTCCAGATTCATCCATTGGGGGGCGGACCAGTGCGTCTGTAGGTGCAGGTTATTTTCCACGATTTCTATGCAAAATTTGACGTGTTGCACCTCTCCGGGAGCCTTGCCCTTCAAGCCATTGCGCGCTGCACCGATAACTGACCAGCCTTTATTGCCATACTGGTGAATACGCTCCAACCGGCGACGTGCTTGTTCGATCTGTTGGATCCGAAAATCAAGGGGTGGAGATCGCTGTCCCGCGAGTAATGAGACCATTTCAGACATTGTGTTGGCAGTGATGTATAAGCAACAAATATCCAAAATATGTGAAAGGGTAGACCGTAAAGGGTCAGGCCTGAAGAGATAGTTATCACACTAGTTTCTAAGACGACTTGGGGGATTGAGAGTAACATACGACTTTGGTGTAAATAGGATATAGGAAGCCGGTGTGCTTTAACTACACAATGAGATCTGAGTAACGAGTAATGGTAAGTCGACTTTGGGAGAGTGAACTGATGAATTAAGATGAAGATGAGTGTGAATTTAGTAAGCGTAACTGTTGTCTCGATGCCGGTATACACTGATGTGGTATGCTTGCTGAGGTGGTCGAAGATGTGGAGTTCGAGAGAATTGGGGGGAGAGGAGGCAATATTTATACGCGACCGTTGAACAATTGGATATATTCCCCGAGTCCATCCATATATCTTTGCGTTCATCCTATGAACTATAACTCGAGAGACCCCGGACAGTGAAAATGTGGTTATGCAGGCGACGTTGCTAGGAAGTGCTGGACACGTAAGTGTGGTCTACACCTGTGATAGAACCAAACCTTGGACAGGGCTTGGTCTGTACCTCATAGGCTTAAATCGGCCTCTAAGAGTCAATAGGGCGGTCTGCTAGAGATTCCCTCCTTTCCTAATAGTAGCAGTCACTTAGTGAATTACAAGCCGCTGGAACTGTGGTTTATAGCACCTAGGGCACTTCGATCCCTCCGAACTTTCAGTGCAAAAGACCCTGTATCACTCAAGCACTTAATTCACCTTGCCTAGAAATGCGAAGCTAATGATCATCATCAGGCGTATCCCGGGACTTGAAAGAAGAACACATTCGAGCGATGTCGGTATGTTTGCATACGTGTTTGCTGTATGGATAGGCCTTGCTACTTTCCAACTTTGACGTCTCCGATATTGCCCTCTGAATTAGACTCTTTGCTCGCCACTGTGTACTTGCCTAGTGTCTCGGTCTACTAAGGGATTGCTTTAGTTTCCATCGATGTATGACGGATCGTAGTTTCCGCGATATTATCTAAATTTGCCTCAACCACTCTAGGAGATATATGCCCGTACGTTGCTAATCCAAGGCCCACTTCGAACAAATATTACTATCGAGTCTGCATATACGAATCCATTCAAGATCGGCGGTTGGAAAGATAGTTTATGTTTCAAATTATACCCCCCAGCAACACGACCGATATCAAGCGAGAAGCAACGAAGATTCGAAAAGTTATTTGCCCTGCAATTCAGATCCCTGAGCAACACGAATGATGTTAGAAGTGGAGAATAAGCGCTGAGGTGCTGGAAAGTGTAATACACGAACTACGTAGAGGGGCCGTTCTAGATCACTCTGGTAGTATAGAGCTCGGCACGATACTCATTCTACACTACGAGGGTATTCTGACCCTCGTGGCCGATTAAAATATGTGAATCCATACCTAGCCTTACGCAATTATACTTGAACTACTGTTCTAAAGGAAAGGACGTCGCCACCGTATTATGACGCTACTGGGAAGAAAGACCCGTCTGGTTTTACTTGCTATAGCAACAGCTGTAGTCGGAAATCACGTGACAGTATTTACTTGCTGGTATTGACAACATGCCTAGACCGTGATACTGATACCTTACGTTAAATACTGATTTGAGTACCGACTTACAGGTGTTTATATGCATTAGGCAAAGCTTAGTACATAAAAATGGAGGCTCGTCGGCACGTCCCGTATTAGCGTTTTCAAATTGAGTGTATGGCATGCAGGGATCCTGCAGCCTATCAGCTTGCCAGATGAGTCTAATACCACCACCCAGCGAGGAAACTATACCAAAAGCGTTATGGCATAGGTCATACACTACACAATAACAGCGGTTGAATATGTAATCTTACAGTAATAATTTCGACGGCTAGGCAGTGTAAGTGTCACGACTTATGATTATACAGGCACAATTGCCGGGGCTTGAAAGTCACGACTGCTTCGCCGGATAATATGAAGCACCTCTCGTCTAGGTATCAAAGAGCATGGAACTTCCTCATGCTCTCTCATAGGGTTTGGCTAAAAAGTTTATTGAAGCGAGAACGGATGAGTGTACGGAGAGACTTAGGTTCTTCTACGGAATATTCGCGATATCATGTTTGTGGAGACTAGTAGGCTCTGTTGGTAGTTGGTACCGCTTCCAATTTTACAAGGGTGCATTGCTGGGTGGGTTTTTAGTACCTAAGTAAGCATCGACACAGTGTTCGCATCGTGCTTAACACCTAAATCCCCAATGTGGGTGGGAGCGGAGAAGATAGTCCTAAGCATGGACTCTCGAAGAGGCAACCCTGAGTGTTGTTGTAGACGTACCTAAGGTGGGCGCTTCTGGCTAAACGGCTAGCGTTGTGAAAACAGACAATTGTTGCTGAGGGCCTTGATGTTAGTGTTAGCAACGAGATTACTAGTTAGCGAGTTAGCTGTAGCTTATGTGGTACGACCCAAGGGCCGGGAGATAGGTCTGAAAGCCGCCAGTGAATCAGACAAACCAGAGCATGTCGTCTCTACTCTACGAACCTAGTATCTCAATCGTCTGGGGGTCTTAGCCCAGGACGAGACCATGGGGCATGAGTCAATGAGAGGAGTGCCGCGTGGGAATCCAAGCCCAAGGCTTGCCCTTAGAAAGTTCCCTCAGTGCTGGACGGTATACATTTGCTGGGTACCTCTACCAGGCATGCGTCCACTGGGTATCTGACCTTGCTCTATCGTCGAGTGAGGGCGCCAGACTCGTCATCCCCACGACCCCTGCAGCTCAATAACCATACGCAAGCTCATATAAACTCAATAGGAGCCGAGCAATATGGAGTGTGTGTATTACAGCACTCGCTGACGATTCCCATCGTGCGTCACGCACAAACCCTAACTAAAGCTTAGTGCGGATACCCGATTACGGTGTACACATAGGATGATAGGTGTACACATAGGATGATAGATGACATTTCGTGCAACGATCGATCGGTGCTCTGATGCGAATAGGGGTTGAGTGGTAATAGAAGACCATCTTTGCTATAACCGATTTCGGGATTGCCGGTAGCCCGGCTTAGTAGAGAAACATGACTCAGGGAGAGAACCGGGATATACACAAATTGTATATCATATTAACTTCATATCTGGTGTTTGTGCTCTCTCGCAATTCCGTACAATCTTCAGTGCATTGCATTACTTGGCACACGGTCATGACATGAGGGCATAGATAACGATTGTCGAGTTGTAGACGCGAGTACGGCTAAAACTGAGCAGCGAGATCGTCTTGACGTCTTGAGAGAACCATCGTAGCCCCTACAAAGGCTGTCATCCATGAGCCCAGACCTCATGTCGATGCATACGCCATTTCCACGCGGCTTGTTGACACAACCTCGCTGAGAGTTTTATCAGCTTCGGGGATGAGCCATGATGGATAGCCAATCACGTCTTTACGCTATTCGGCTAGAGCATAGTACGGCATTGGTTGCCATATTTGTCTGTAGAACATACTACGCGGCTGACTGGCGTAAAAACGACCCCCGGACGGGTTAACCGTGGAATGGTTCGAATCATAATGTTGCTAGGGTACCCTTGTTGCTAGAAGCAATGAGGCAACAGACTCGTATTTTCAGTAAAACATGAACTTCGATGGATACTAGAACGTTCAGGAATAAATGTCAAAGTGCCATCGGTGTAAACGATTAAGTGCAAACCTATGCTAGACGATGAGTACAAGGCCTGACTGCATAGGCTAGAATTGCGGTTACAGTTTGATACTGTGATTTGTGAGACTCAACTTAGCACCCTGGATATGTATCACCAAACCTATTCAAACCCTTGACCAAAATCGAGGCTAGAAAGGGGAGTGAACTAGATGTGCATTGCTGAAAGTTGGATGTATAACCTAGACTCATCTTGTTGTCGGGAAAGCCCGGGGCCTAATCGTCCCGTATCTTTCTAGCTGCCAGGCGTATTTCCCCTTTCATCCTCTTGTCTATTCGAGTTGCCTGTAGGCAGGGGTATCGAAGGACTACACTTCTTCACCACTTCTCGTGGCTTCTTTTCCTACGCCTTTTTCAGTCAGCACTGTGTATATCTAATCTGTGAGTCGAGAATTTGGTGAGAGGCATACTATCTTGAGTTGATATCAAAGGGCCCAGTAGCTAGCTGATTACTGCTTAGTTGGTAGATGTACCTTGAACTTAAGGTCGCCAGCCTTAGCCTCGTATGGGGGAGGAAAAGGGTATAGTGGGTAGTAGACTGGTAGGATCAGAGGAGATTGTTGCAATCGGTAGCTATACTCATTAGAGAATGACCTTAGTAATCAAGCCGCCGCCCTCTCTCTATCGTGACTCTCCTGCCACTCATCTTGTAGGTCGCGCAAGCAGTGGATGATCTTCGGACCAACTTCCGTGTCTATTGTACGCCTTTGGCGGGATGTCATGTCCCGCAACACGTAGTCGGCAACAACATCTGGTGTCCGGTCGATAGGTCTCCCGATACCGATTGCTATGCGAGACCAGCGGTCGTGGGAGCATTCAAGCGAATCGAGGCTCTTCTTGACGCTCTTGAGTCCATTGTGCCCACGATGGCTGGTATTCCACTTGCGTCTCTGGACGGCACCAAAGCTGGCCTCGAGCTCGTCGTGGACAATTACCAGGCCCAGTTCCGAGGCCTGAAGCCCATGTCTCTTGAGCATGTCGTTCCAGGTGGCGCGAACCCAAGGGCCAGAAATGTTCATCATGGTGGGGCTCTGGATGAATGTGTACGGCAGGGAGGGCGAGGCCATGCACAACTTCTGGCCATATCGCTCGGAGGAGGAGAACTGGGGTTGCGAGGGAGCGAGGGCTCTCTGGACTGCGCAGAGCGCGACGTGGCCGGCCGAGTGAAAGGAGTTGGAAAGAGGTGCTGGATTACCAAGGCTAATGACTAAGAAACGAGGAACAAACATTGCGATATTCTATTTCTTAATACTATTATTCATATTAAATGAGTGAGACTATTTCTTCGTGAGATACTCTGTACAGTTAATGAAATATATAGAGTAAGAAGTGAAGCTGAAATTTGTTCATTTTTGGGTGGGTTCTAGATAGTATTAGTGAGCTATCTACATAGGTACTATGTATCTCAGGATAGCTAGGTACCTACCTAAAGTACCTACAGTGTAGTACAGTGCATTCCAGTGTTGAGATACAGGCTAGATAGCGCCTATCGAGAAATAGGCAAGCCACCTGCAAGTACCTAGGTACCATCACACGGGTGACACAGCCAGCATCCCTCCGGCGCGCGCCTTGGCGACCGGGCGCAGCCCCTCGCTGACGTCGCTCTTTTTCTACGGCCCAGTCAAGAAACCAAGCCACAAAACATCCATCCATCACATCACCTACAGTACGTGTGTCAATTACTGCGTACTCGTCTCACCAACTCTCTCTTACCATACCATAGGCAGCCAACCTCACATCGCATCTGTACAGCATTGCTCATAATCCTTACAACTTCTTTTTTTGTTTGTCTTCGCCAAAGTCAGCCCGAGCCCAGCGATTTTGCGTGCACTTGGCCCCCATCTGTCGGTCGATCGATCGATCGGTGCATTTGCGTTTGCGTTTCCGTTTGCCTTCCGGTTCCCGAACTTCCTCCTCCATACGATCCCGGCATCCGCAACGCCCCCGTATCTTGGAAACCGACAGGTCACAATACCGCAAACATGTCGTGGGCAGGTACGGCAGCAAAGATGGCAACACGAGATGAAATGTTACGTGAACCTAGACTGACGGTTATACCGGTCCAGGGTTTAAGAAGAACGTCAACCGTGCGACGACACAGGTCATGATGAAGACCGGCCATGTCGAGAAGACGAACGACCGCGACTACGAAGTCGAGGAGAGGCGGTTCCGCACCATGGAGGCCGCCGCACTGCGCCTGCAGAAGGAGGCGAGAGGATACCTGGATTCGTTACGGGGTAATACACATACTTCTCGAGCAATGGCGTGACATGAGACACGCCCGAGACTGACGAGTGGCAGCCATGACGGCGTCGCAGATGCGCATAGCGGAGACGATAGACGCGTTCTACGGCGATTCCGGTGCGAAAGATGGTGTTAGTAGAAGTTACAAGCAAGCAGTAGAAGATCTAGACGCCGAAACAATCAAGGCCTTGGATGGCCCATATAGGTGCGATGCGACATCTGATGATGCTAAGCTAGAATCTTGCTAACATGTCCCAGAACGACCGTGTTAGAACCCATCAGCCGGTTTTGCGCGTACTTCCCCGACGTGAACGAATGTACGCACCAAACTCCTCTACTTCGCCTTCTGAAAAAAACGAAGAAAAAAGAGCCTAACTAATGACGACTCCAGGTATCAAGAAGCGCGGCCATAAACTCCTAGACTACGACGCCCTGCGAGCCAAGGTCAAAAAACTAGCCGAGAAACCCGACAAGGACGTCACGAAACTCCCCCGTACCGAGAAAGAAATGGAGATGGCCAAGGCAGCCTACGAACAGCTCAACGACCAGCTATCTAGCGAATTGCCCCAGCTCATCGACATGCGCGTGCCCTACCTAGACCCGAGCTTCGAGGCCCTCGTCAAGATCCAACTCCGCTTCTGTGCCGAGGCGTATAGCAGGATGGCCCAAGTCCAGCAATACCTCGATGCCGACACGAGAGATCAGTATGCCGAAGGCCAACTCGACCAGAGAGTAGAGCAGGTCTTGCAGGAGATCCGGGAGCTAAGCATCAGCGGCACCGTCTAGTCCTCGACTTTGCTTCATTTCACACTTCATGGTGGTTGGGTCAGGGCTGGTATTGTATCAAGGAGTTTCAAGGGTCTTTTGATTTTCTCATCAAGACGGGAACTGGGAAACACGGGATTGTCGTGTCGTGTCGTGTCAGGTTGTTGTTGGCGGGGGGTTTTGCATGCATGTGTTCAACGCAAGACGTATGTTTCTTACGGGTGATGGTAGATACCGTACAATCAATGAAGCTACGACGTCTGGGGTACAAAAAGACATTATACGCCGAATATATAAGACGAGAATATTTAACAACTGTCCGCAGGTGTCATTAGATAGTAGCCAGGGCGAAAGAGATGTTTAACATGGTCAACAAGTCGACGTGAGTCGGATCTTGCTTTTCACCAAGCAGTAGAGAGAAACAGACGAACCAGACCCAGAATCCTGAAATCCACCCGAATCCCAGCACTGCCATAAAAAAGAAGTAGAAGAAACCCAAAAACAAGAAAGGGCGATAACACCCAGACACGCAACGCGCAAAGCAACACCGGGGGATGCCGGCGCCTACAACGCCGAGATAAGCCCACCCCTCAGCCGAGCGTTTAATTTTAATATCGACTCCCTATATCCCTCCTCTGGCCCTTTTCCCCTTTCGCGCGCGGCCCGTTTAGCCGGTGCAATAACCCTTTAAACAACCCGTGGGCTTACACGTCTATATGCGCTCTCGGCCTCGTATATACTATATCAGTGGCTGTCTAGCGTGTACTTGGATACTTGGACAGCAATATATCAGGTGTGCTTATGACGAAAATCGGACCGAGTCAGCGGGTCGGATTTCTCGCGTGGTGGCGATGACGGAGGGAGGAGAGAGGGAGGGAGGTGATGGGTTTCTGCTATCTAGATGGATGCACATCCTTTTTTCGCGTTGCAGGGTTACCGAAGCTAAAGGTGAGGGTCACAGATCGGTCTACACTCGAAATATATGCTTGTTCATACTCTGATTTTGTAGTTCTCGTTGTACGTATATACAAACGGCACCAGCCAAGATAAGATAGTACAATGGCACAAACTCCCTATTTTCTTTTTTCCTCCTGTGTACCCTCTCACCTCTCTGCCAGCTATCTAGGTAGCTAAATCACAGGTAAGTACACCCCCAAGACAATCTACTCAACCCAAATAACAGCACTCAACCCATCCTCCTCCTGCTCCCTCCCCGGCGTCGCGACCAGCGCACTAGCCACGAGGCTCCCTAGCCTCCCAGTAGCGGGGTCGCGCCGGATGATGGCAACATTGCTGCTCGTCTGCCCGCCGACGGCCACGAGGTCGCCGGCGCGGTTGACCTGGAAGGTGCGCGGAAACCAGGCGTGGGCATTCGTAGCCTCGACCCAGGCCAGCGCGCCCGTGGCGGGATCGATCTCGTACGTCGCGATCGAGTCCTGCTGCGCGCCGAAGGTCTGGTCCGCGCGGTTCGCCGCGTACACGAAGTTGCCCGCGACGTGCACCTCGGCGGCCTTGGAGCCCGCGGCGAGCGCCGTGCCGCCCGCGTGCGTGGGCGTCGTCTGCTGGCGCATGAGCGCGAGGCACTGGGCGTCCGCGTAGGACGTGCGCCACGTCGTCACCGAGTTGCCAAGCTCGTTCACCGTGTACAGCATCAGGCCGTCGGTGGAGTTGCTGCTGGGCCCCCAGAAGGCGCCGTGGCGCGGGCCGTCCCCGGCGCCCGCCTGGCCGGGCGGGCAGGCGGTGAGCTGGCCGCTGGTCGCGTCGATGCTGAAGATGCGGATGAGGTCGGCGCCGAGGTCCGGCACGAGGAGGAACTTTCCCGTCGGGTCGACGTGGGCGGCGTGTGGGTGAGGTGCGTTCTGGCGCGGGTTCGGGCCCGGGGCTGTCATGTTGAATTTGAACTTCTGCAGCACCTTGCCGCCCGCCTGGAATGGTAGGGCGTAGGTGGTGAGAGTGGACGGGTCACTGTGTACATCGTAAGTCGTAGGGTCTATTTCATAGAAGGCATTGAATAAATAGCATACTATTCAACCGTTGCGAAGAACTTCGCGTTTGCATATGGTGTGCCGTGTACGCTCGCCCCCAGTGAGGCAAGCTTGCCCGTCTGCGTTAAAGCGCCGTTTGCTCCTACTGTGAAGGAGGCGAGCACACCGCTGCCAAACCAGTCCTCATCAACAGAGTATACGGTCTTGGCGCCACCATTGGTATCGAGGCCCAACCAGGCAGGGAGGCTACCGGCACCAGTAACAGGCGAGCCGACTGACAAAGTGTTATTGTTAAAAGAGAGCGAGTAGATCTTGCCCGTATAGTGTGATGCTAGTAGGTTAACGCCGAGCACGTGGGCTGGTAGGCCAAGTAGTGCCGTGACGATGAGATTTAGCAGCGGCATTTTGAATTCCCTATCTTATGCCAAGGTGATATAGTTGATATCGGTTAGGAAAAGAGAGGAAAGAATCATCAAAGAATGGTGGGCTGGATGAGGCGACACCTGGACTTACATGTGTCGGGTCACCCCATCACGGCCTCGGAGTATTTGGCTGCGTAGCTTCAACTCTAACTCCTTTCAGCTTTCGAAGAAACAGCGCTCGGCTCTCTCCGGTCGATCGTGGGTCTTGTGGGAAAAGCGTCATTCTCAAGGGGAATATCTGGGGACTAGTAGATCGTTGGGGGGTGGTTCCGCGAGCGCAAATGGCAATTACGCGGAATGATCTCCCGATTGTGCCATGTATCGCCGGATGGGTGGAAACATGGGCTTGAAATTGGAGGCTGACTAGGTCAATGCAATTGGGCCGTCATCGCGCATTCATCCGCCGCTTGATTAAGGAGGTCCGGTGGGCTGGGAATGCGGGGATGGCTGTTCCCCAGAGAGGACCATGGTCTTTTCGTATGTACTATAGACTCGATATATTCCAGACTTATCTTAATGCGGGGAAGCATTGACGCGTTCCTGTTGGTCTTGCAACACAACCGCTACGCAACTGCTAGTCTATGCGCCTCAGACGAGGTAAATGTCGGACGTGGTGTTATTGACGAGATTGCGTCTAAATAGCCGTGATGCAATATCGATATGTCGCCCGGTAATTTTCCACATAAATGAATCTCTGAAATTGCTGGTACATACATGTTAGCCGGGCAAGGCTACCTGCCATGGCGATCTCAGCTCAGTGTTACAAGGCCGGGTAATTGGCCTACCTATGGTGTTGGGGTTGGCGTCTACGGCTTTCACGTGCCATCTAACCGCGGCCGGGGAGTTACTCTCGTGCCAGCCAAGATATCATGCAATAAGCCTAGGCGTGAACGTGGCAGGACAGTTGCTATCAAGAAATGAAAGAATAGTGCGAGGATGGCCTAGGCATTCCATCTGGTAGGGTGTGAGAGATAACATCAAATAAACAGCGAGGTGACATAGGGCGAAGAGTGTAACCACGACCATCTACCGAAACGATGTATCAAATCCATCCAGCCTTGTGACACCGCTAAATGGATGCGTAGATCAGGTTCAAGTAGCGGTCGAAGCGTCTATATAGACGCCGCGCATATGACTGCCGACCAAATCCTGCGCGTATAGGCTGTATGCCAAGTTATGGAACCACGAATCCCATCATAAGTTAGCCAGTGTATAGCCATGAATTAGTACCTGGTCAAGTGAGATCGGGATATACTTCCCAGTGCCTGAAAATCTGTGCGATGACTTAGGGCTCAATGTATAGACCCCCACAGGACGAATGGTAGGTAGTAAAATAATTCCCGTAGCTGATGGTCGAGGCCGGCTGGATATTAACTAATCGGAACATGCTACCGTAGGAAGCGTGGCACGCTCATCTATGCTTTGTTGAGTATGGCCACCCTCTGACGACTTATCACTAGTCCGTCGAGAAAATCGTGCGATGCAGTTTAAAGCCCCCGAGGGATCAGGTAGTTAGGTAGTTCCTACTTAGTACGACCGCTCAGGACTTCAAAAGGAGCTTATCCCCGGCCTGTGAGGAAGCACGTCGCGACAATAAACATAGGCAATACACGAAGGCTCCCAAGATGCAAGCGGTAATTTTTGGTTTAGGGCTCCTTGTTGGGCTATCGCACGCAGCGGCGCTGAATAAGCGTGCTGTCCTGGCAGATTGCCTGGCGCAGGCAGGGACAGCTATTGACCAAGTCGACTCGAAAGACTGGGAGCTAGACACGAGGCCATTCAACGCCCTGTTTCCCTACAAGCCTGATGTAGTCGCGGTGCCTACGACGACGGAGCAGATCCAGAGTGCCGTTTTATGCGGTGCGAGTTCAGGATATAAGGTAACCGCGAAGTGTGGTGGCCACAGTTACGGATCATATGGCTTAGGAGGCGAAGATGGCCATTTGGTCATTCAGTTAGACAGGATGTTTGCTGTCAAACTGGATACTAAGACCAACACGGCCACAGCAGAGCCAGGCACACGGCTAGGTCATCTTGCCGTGGAACTTTGGGCCCAAGGGAAACGTGCTATTTCCCATGGCACCTGTCCGGGGTACGTGACGGCATCATTCAGACTGAGCTAAGGCTAACAAGTTTATAGAGTTGGAATCGCAGGTCATGCTCTTCACGGTGGCTTCGGGTTGAGCTCCCACACCCACGGACTGGCCCTCGATTGGATAACTGGGTTGAACATTGTGCTGGCAAATGGAACTCTTGTCCACTCCTCGGCTACGGAGAATTCGGATCTTTTCTGGGGCATGCTCGGCGCCGGGTCGAACTTTGGAGTAGTAACGTCGTTCGAGCTCAAGACATTTGCGCCTCCAGCGAACTTGACCTGGTTTGTTGCCAACCTACCGTGGAAGAAAGAGACATCAGTGGCCGCACTAGAGGCACTCGAAGACTACACTCTAAACACCATGCCTGCGGAACTCAATATGCGCATAATGGGTACACAACGAATGACCCAACTGGAGGGAACCTACCATGGTAACAAGGCAGAGCTCCAAGAGGCCTTAGCGCCGCTCTTGGCGAAGACCGGAGGCACCATTCTCGCCACGGGCACGACAGACTGGCCTGGAAGTTTGCAACACTTCGCAACAATGAGCCTGAACCAGACGCACCCACACAATGAGGTTTGTCGTTGATGACCCATAGGATTTGTAAAGCAGTACTGACAGGATTGGCTATAGCAAGAGACGTTTTATGGCAAGAGCCTGGAACTCAAAGGTCTCAGCGGAGCAGCGGCCCAAGACTTCGTGGACTATTGGTATGACCAGGCCAAGAATGTTACGGGCGCGTGGTATTTCCAGCTTGACCTACAGGGAGGCAAGAATTCGGGCGTCTGGAATGCGAACAAAGAGACCTCCTCGTATGCGCATCGCGACAAGCTATACATACTCCAGTTCTTCTACCGGTCGACGGCGAAGACAGTCCCCCCGGAAGCGAGCAAGCTAGTGGATGAGTGGACGGCGAAGACGATTAAATCCATTCCCATATCGGAAGTAGGCATGTACATCAACTACCCGGATCTTTCGCTGAACCGGACAACGGCACACGAGATGTACTGGGGTGAGAGCATGACCAAGCTACAGCAGCTGAAGACCCAGCTCGACCCGGATGAGCTGTTCTACTCCCCAATTTCAATCCAGCCAGGGTTTAGGGCTTGAAGCACGGGCTCGAACAGTTGGTACGAGATGAGTTGGTTGGACACGCATACCGGCGCTGCATATAATGTCGGCTTCGAATTGGCATAATGTTATTTAGTATATAATACGAGAGTGAAGAGGATACCATATTGCAAAGAGAAATGAATATTACGTGCTCTTCTTTGATTTATTGTGTAGAATGTCTTGTAGCAAATATATTGAATCGTTCGCTTGAAATTGGTATGGGAGTGTTGGTGATAGCTTAGATTTATGTGAAGGTGAAGGGAATCCACTGTGAGGGGTAATCATTATACACTGTCTGTCCTCCATAGCAACAACGACTAATGGTGACGGCCCGTCATAGTGATTTCTACAGCTGCCCGATTTTTTAAGTGGATACCACTCAGACTGATCTGTGTCCTCGCGTCTCTCTCACTGAGTTACCTACCTCTCACAGCCCATCAAAGATTCACCTATTTCATAGACGCTTTCTTTACCAACCAAGTAATTCTCACACTATTAGGTCTCCTGCTAATCCTCTCTTTTGTAATATACTGTAAACATATATCCAAGTAATCACTATCATATAGCACACTGTCCGACGACATCGGACCTAAGCTCAGCAGCCACCATCAGTTTCCACCACCCGGGTTATACGCATAGTAACGAGGCCTTCGTGCAAGTAAACCCACACTGGTCCTAATAAATGAGTCCTCTCAATCACTTCAAGGAGCCATGGATAGGCGCTGTCAAGCAACCTGGTTCTACTAGTCTTACTGAATTTCCTGCGTATCCCTCCTCCGAGCCCGAATCGTTGGTCTCTACTTGTCATCCAGTGTCTTTCCAAATAGGCACAGGCGCGTCTATTTACACCCAGTCACTACTCCCTGCGATTCTTGGAGCAGAACGCGAAGTCATTCTGGTGACGTGCTTCTGGGCCCCCTCGCCTACTCTCAGTGCCTTACGAGAGACGCTCGAACAGATCGCTAAGCAACGTGAAGACTACATTCGCAACCAGCCACCGTCACGTTCAGCCCGCTGGCCCGTGCAACCCTTGGACATCTGCATCTGCTTTTCATCGCGGTCCTTTCACCAGAAACTGCTTCACCCCTGTTCTAGAGATGGTTACATATACCCCCGGTCTGATTGGGTATCCAAACTCGGACTACCCGACCCCAAACTGTTGGATGCAGGTCTTATCAACCTACAGGTTAAAAGCTTGTTCTTCTTGCCTTTCAGCGTGATGCACCCGAAATTTATTATTATTGACCGCAAGAGAGCATGGCTTCCGAGCTGCAATGTCTCATGGGAGCCTTGGTTGGAAGGTTGCGTTGAGATCACCGGAGATGCCGTCGCCACCTTGCTTAGATTCTACCACAGCGTCTGGGACCAACATTCAGGGGTAGATAGACAATCGCCGATTGCTGATAGCCTGCAGCAGCAGGCTGATAACATATCAGGCCCTGGTAGAATTGGATTGACCTCGATTCAAAGTCCAGCACACCGTCTCGTGACACTGCAGCCTGGTGATATACCAACAATATTACTGCCTTCGTCGCACCACCGCAATCCTCGGTTTCGTCCTTTTCCTTGGCAGCATTATCCACGCCCACCGGCTACTCCTCTCAACTGTGCTATCTTACGCCTTATCGCCATGGCCGAGAAGAAAATATATGTACAGACACCAAATCTGACATCTGCAGCTGTAGTTGATGCCTTGCTAGAAGCTCTAGATCGAGGTGTCGACGTAACTATCGTTACAAGCAAAGGCCTGATGATTATAGAACAGATACTTACCAGTGGTACGACGACCTCGTGGTGCTTGCGATCGTTTATAAAACTATATGAAAAGCGTAAGCAGCGCTACCTGCGTTCCACCGGAGCGAGCGACAACGAAGACTCCGATGTTATGGTAGACCAAGAGGCCCAGCTGCTAAGAGTAGGATCTCTCCAGATCTTTTATTTTCACCCGCTTGCAGCGAACAAGTTACAGGGAGTCCCGGAGGAGCCTGTTCAGTCACACTTAAAGCTGATCACTATTGATGATGAATATGTTGTGCTTGGGTCCGGCAATATGGACCGGGCGAGCTGGTTTACAAGTCAGGAGCTAGGAATTTTATTCCAATCTAACGAATTCGTTGCTAATGTGGCCGATACCGTCGGTCGATCGCTGAGAGGGAGGCTCTCCGATTTGTTCAACTCTAAAAATTGACATGAAGTCATAGGTTTTATCAACTAGTCGAAGCTTGAGTCTTTAGGGTGTAGTGATATCTTGAATTTTCTAACCTGCAGAAGATGTTAGGGACGAGCAAGACACCTACTATTCGGTAATGAGTCTTGTAATCTCTGCCGAGGCTAGCTGTCAGCAACCTAACAACTAACTCAAAAGAGGAGGTTGTGCCACTCTAAGCGGCATGATTCTACAGTGCCCTCCCTGGAGAGATTGGAGCGAGACGCACAAGAGGACTGTTCCGGCTTGGGGCCATCTGCAGCTATCCTCCAGCTTACCTATCATACAAGTTAATTCCACCAGGTTCCACCTCCACGCACAACTTCATCACACTATGCAGCCCTAGTTCTTTTATTGTCAGGGTGCCAGTTGTTGGTTTTGTTCAACAGAATTGTTGCAGGTCCCGCATTTGTTGCCATGTTTTTCAAAGCGCTAAACGCGCCTAGCGCGATGAACAAACATCCGCATTCGATAGTAAACTTGTCATCAACGGATGTCACTGCGCGGGATTTAATAACCCCGGCTTAAAATATAATCTACCTTGACTATACCTTGGGGATATCAAGTCTAGGAAATATGATAACGAGAAGGCTGGTGTGGAATTCGCCATATCTGATTACAGACAATGACAAGGATCTCTGCAGGATGACCTGCAGTGCCCCGGTCGTTGCAGGCGAATTAAAGAGCCCATTTGATCTTCATATGACGGTACCATAGGGAAGCCCTATCATTAACGATTGAACGGCAGACGGCAACTACAGGGATGGTCTCACCTCACTTTCACCTATGCCGAGTTCGTTGACCTACATCAAACTTCTATCAGATTTTACCACGACGCCACCGACAGCTGTCAGAACGCTAATACTAACATAAGCCGCCCAGTATATAGCATGGATACATCAACTAACTCTAATAATCGTCCAACTTGGACGAAGATGCTTTCTGCCGCCAATGTGGTCGCTCTGTAATATACTACTAGAGCTAACGTTGTCGTCGGGTCTTCGGTACCACGCAGGTTTTAGTCGGTATCGGTCCGGTCAGCCTACCTACCCGAGCCTAGTCTTGCCGGTGCCACTAGATTGCCACCGGTCCGGCGCTGCGTCTAGGCCAAGCCACTGGGATTGCCTTCTGACCCTGCAAGATGTTAGTACTGGGCGCCGTGGTACTGGGTGACTGATCCCTCGGATAAAGCTCGAGAGAGGCCGCTATGCAATAATACCGGGGAAAGTATTTCTTAGTCGCAGTTCTGATTACTTTTTGACTTTTTCTGCTTCGTTGTCTATCCCCTACCCTTCGCTATTGTCCTCAAGTGAAAGTGTAGGGCATTGTGAATAAAGCTAATAAGAATTACATCTTTGGACTTGGTTTAGCTCCTTACCTTCACGTAAAAGGGTATTATCTGAGCCTCTGTCTCTCTTCAATTCCAGAGGACCAACGACTGTTTCTGTTTTATTTACTTATGTGTCACAATTGAAAGCCTCGAAGTGACGCACATTGTCACACTCAACTCCAACGGTGGCTCGACGAGGACACTCACGGTTCACTCCCGGATGACAGTGGGGCTTACATTCATCTTAGCAGATTCTGCTGAACGCACTGCGTCATAAGTGGTCACTCCTCAAACCAGCTATATAACTCATTATTTTTTTCTACAATCCATTAGGATGACAGCCGATTTAGAAATACACAGACATAATCATGCCCCGGAATATACGGAACCGGAGACGGTTAAATCGGAGCGTGCCGAGTCCATTGAGCTCGGTAAAATGGATTGCACACACCGGAGGCTTAAGCCGCGCCATATCCAATTGATCGGCATCGGCGGTACCATCGGCACTATGCTCTACGTACAAATCGGCCAGGGGCTTATCCAGGGTGGTCCCGGCAGTCTGTTCATCGCCTTCAGTCTCTGGTGCACCGTTATTCTCGCCGTAACCTTCTGCTTGGCAGAAATGGTGACTTACCTGCCGATCTCCTCACCTTTCATACGATTCGCGGGACGGTATGTTGACGAGGCTTTTGGCTTTGCCGCCGGATGGAATTTCTTCATCTTCGAAGCCGCGCTCGTGCCATTTGAAGTGACCGCTTGCAACGTGATCATCCATTTCTGGAGTGATATCGTGCCAGCCGCTGGGATCATTGCTATCGTCGTGGTGCTCTACGCGTTGATCAACTTGATGGCAATCAAGTGGTATGGCGAAACCGAATTTTGGGCTGCGTTGGGTAAAGTTCTACTCATTATTGGCCTTCTTTTCTTCACCTTTATTGTAGCAGTCGGTGGCAATCCTCAGCACGATCACTTTGGCTTTCGGTACTGGTACGAGCCTGGTGCCTTCGCCGAGTATTACACCACGGGCTCACTCGGCCGGTTTCAGGGGTTTCTACAATGCCTCATCTTCGCGTCCCTGGCTGTGGCCGGCCCAGATTATGTCTCAATGGCGGCCGGGGAAGCGGAAAATCCCCGCAAAGTCCTACCGAGAGCATTCAACGCTGTCTTCTATCGCCTTACTACATTTTTTTGCCTCGGATCATTAGCCGTCGGTGTGCTTGTTCCGTATAACGACCCCGAGTTGAAGGCGGCTTTTCAGGAAGGCCGACCGGGCGCCGCAGCGTCACCTTACGTTGTCGCTATGAACCGGCTGGGCATTCCCATCCTGCCACATATTGTCAATGCCCTTATCTTGACAGCTGCTTTCTCTGCTGGGAATAGCTATGTGTACTGTGCATCTCGATCACTTTACGGATTGGCACTTGAAGGCAAAGCCCCCAGATTCCTTATCAAATGTACTAAGAAGGGCGTGCCTGTCTACTGCGTCATCATCGTATTGCTAATCGCGCTGCTATCATTCCTCCAAATCAGCCAGGGCTCTTCAGTTGTCTTAACCTGGTTCGTCAGCTTGGTCACTGCATCGCAGTTGATCAACTACTGCGTCGTCTGCTGCACGTATGTCTCTTTCTACCGCGCTCTCAAAGCCCAGGGTATCAGTCGAGACTCGTTGCCGTACAAGGGGTATTTACAGCCATACGCAGCCTACTACGCCCTAGTAGCGACTTTTGTCTTCTCTTTTGTTGGCGGTTACACAGTATTCCTGCCAGGCAAGTGGGACGTCGCTAGTTTTCTCTTCTCGTGAGTACCTATTCGAAACGATCTCCAGACAGGGCTGTCGATTTAACAATGTGTCTAGGTACACCGCGATTGCTGCGTTTCCGATACTCTACTTCGGCTGGAAGTTTATCCACAAGACGATTATATACCCCCCAGCCAAGGTAGATCTTCACCAGGATCTAGAAGAGATCGAGGAATACACTCGAAACTATGTCCCGCTACCACCGAGGTATGGTTCCTTCTCTTGTCGTGGAACGCATATTTTACGTATTATGCACGTCTTTGAGTCTTGGCTAACTTTCCCAGGAACGATTTCTCTAGGTGGTTCAATGGATTGTTTAGCTGACGCGCAAAATTGATATAATAGAATCCTCACCTGTAGGTAAGTGGGAAAAAGAAAGCATCTATTCTGCAATATTATGGGTAAGCATGCTCGGGTTCAGTACGGTTTGCATTAGAACAAAAGCGATACCCATTATACCTCATTAGATTTGGAATACAGCACAATTCATCTCGACTCACAGCTATTACACAACAAAATTCCTATTTGACAATTAGACATGATGTAATTTTACCTGGGATATTTTTATTTCAATAGTAAACCTCCTCGACAAGCTCTATAGATTCGGCTCTATCGACAAGGTGAAGTCTAAGTTAGTATGTCACAAATCGAAACCAGCGATCTTCTCATACCATTCTCTCTCTCAACCCTCTCTCATCTCATCAGACGAGTCACTTTCGTCATCATGTTCACCTACCGTCCAGTCTAAATCCAGGAGCTCATCATCTTCACTCTCACCGTCCTCAGATTCGTCATCATCGCCCATGCTCCAATCCGAATCCTCGGTGGCGTCACTACCAGATGCATACCCCTCATCGTCCTGCTCCAACTCATCATCGCCAACCACCCAATCGAACTCACCAGGTCTAGCCAGCGCCTCCGGCCTCACACCCATGATCTCGAAGATGATCTCTAGGTCTTCCTCGGAACATATCCCCAGCTCCGGGTTCAAGAAGACCTCCAGGTCCGGGTTCACCTTCACCTCGTCCCTGGCCGCGCAATCCCCGCCTCTATCCGCATCATCGCTCCCGGCCCCAGGCTCCGAAGCAGACTCCGAAGCAGCGGTCTCCATCTCCCAGACCACGGGCTCCACGACGTAGTGCGGCACGCGCAGGCCGATGGGGCCGCCGCGCTCGCCGTGCACGACGTAGACGGGGCGCCCGATGGCGTGCGTGCGCTCGCGGCACGCCTCCATGAGGTGCCTGTTCCTGTCGGGCACGAACATGTAGCGGTGCGGCATGGGGTCGAAGATGTTGACGGGTTCTTCGACGCGGGGCATGGGGGTGGGAGTTGGTGGGGGAGAATCGGAGTGTTGGGAGGTGCTTCGCGTAGATGACATTGTGTGGGTGTGCGGAGTGTGTAGTGTTGTGTTGTGGTGTGTTATGGGGTACTTGGCGTATCGAAAGAGTGTAAACTAAAGCAGACCAGCTCTTCAGTTTTTCCAAATCTCAAAAGGGCTTTCCAAATGTCGAGAGCTCGAGTATAGATATTAATGTAAATCTTGTATCAAACCTCAAACCCGTAGGTCCTCCGCTGTTTTTATGCCTAGGGGGGGTCGACCGAATTAGATACCAGCACACACCCTCAACAAAGACGGAGAATACAATCCCTTAGTTACTACTTTTTAGTACCGTTCTTTCGAAACACCACATAGAAATAACGATAAGAACAAAGAACGGACTAGTCTTGACATGACAGTACTTTGTTAGTGGTGTGGATATACGGACCTGTACAAAGAAGCGAGGCGGCTTACCGAGTGCTGCTGCATGGAGATACGTGAGTATTATAGAATACTGTCGCAGACTCGATGGGAACAAATAGGCACTCATAATTAAACCGAGAATGCAAAAAAAGGTTCCGCGAGGCGAAAGAGTGTCGATTTAAGGGACTGCGTAGTCTACAGATTTACATATGAGGGAATGGATGAATATAGGTTAGGACTTGTTATTTGAAATTGGCTCATGCCGTTTATTAGTATCAGTATATTGGTATCTCTAAGTAAAAATTTCAGGCCATCATCCGGGACCAGCATCACGGTGCTACCTGTCCCGAGGGCCCTGTACTGCGTTATGTAGTGACCGGGTGTTATCCAATTGTGTACTAGAACGCCGTGCTGTGATTTTACAAAGGTGTTCTACAATGTCCAAACGCCAGTCGCCTCTATTTTTAACAGCCGTCCGAGTTGACCCCATGATGCTAAACGGTAAGATGTGACAGCTTCGCTCCCGTGGCTTTCCTACTGCCAGAGAGTGCCCACGTCATCATGTAAAAACCGCCGGACTAAAAGATTAAAGCGCGTGTCTCGTGTGCGAACGATCTCGGGCGTGAGCTTGCTGAGAAATCGATCCCAGGCCATCTGGCTCCAGGCATGATAGGCAAGTTGTTCGCCGAATAGACTCCCCCCGTTGCGGTTGATCTCGGCAGCCCATTGGCGGGCCTGCTGCCGAGTCAGGGGCTCGTGCATCCACTGGACGTGGTGCCAAGTCCAGGTAGGCCAAAAGAAGGTCGAGGGTGACAACGCGCAAATTTCCTCGGGGTGTTGTAGTTGGAGCTTCTTTGGTAGAATAACGCTATGGAAGTTCCATTCATACGAAAGGTCAACGTTGCTGTACTCGGAGGTCCAGCGGTCGATAAACGAGCTGTTCTTGCGAGCCACCATGATAGCGTTGCAAAGCCCACCGCGATTACCCCCCTCGTGACCCATGATGATATCTCGGGGAGATCTCAGGAGGTCTGTGAAGGGACGTAAGCCAAAAGCATCTATATCCAAGTAAATGCCGCCCTGTTCTCGGAGCAACTTGAGGCGCAAAATATCCGACACGTGAGCGGCCTGCCAATGGGCGCTTGGTTGGTTCTTTAAGGCCTCGAGCTCCTCTGGCGAGTGGTACACAAGGGTAATTTCATCCTTCAAGCGATGTACCCAGCGATTGGAATAGGGGTTCTTGTTCGGTTCGTGAACGGGTGGATCGGCGAGGTAGGTATAATGGAGGGATACTTTCTCGGCTCGTATGCCCACGATAGCGCTCCGTACGGCTAGATAGGAGATGAAGTTGAAGGTACCGACGCGGGGGTCGTCATGAGGGTTGCTTAGGCCAAACATAAAGTGAACGTGGTTCGGTATTAACTCTACGATGGGAGGCGGATCGGTAGCGGACGCGAGCGTAGCAGGAAGGGTCCTGCCATAGAGGCAATCGAGCTCATCCTTGGTTGAGACGAAATCCTGGCCGACCTGATATTGCTCGGACCAGGGGTTTGTTTGGCGCACCCAGTCCCCGAAATTGTAGAGGCATGGCCATATGTAGGGCGCAAGCAACACGGCTAAGACGATCAGTATGAACAATACTATGACAGAGGACCGGCGGCGACGCAAGAGCGAGAGCCTATCCCAGCGTGTAGTGGTTCTCGGCAGCCAACGAGCCATGCTCTCGAGTGAGCGAGATGTGGCCGCCCACCCAGTTCTCGGCGGTTTTCTTTCTTTCCTTTGTTCGCGGTGACACAATTGATTCGTGATTGCATGGTAGACTGTCGAGGATAATCGAAGATAAAAAGAGAATTGCTAATTCGTTGGCTGGCGTCGATGGTGGTAGTTCGTACCCGCGACGTATTCCACGATGTTGTATCGGCCAATGGCTGGAATAGTACAGGCAGGGAGGTAGGTTAAGGAGTGGCCGAGGACTGCAAAATAGTCCTCTGAAATGGCATGGCGTGTGTCGTTATGACATGGCCGATACACCGCCGGTTGAAGTATCAGATGTCAAGGCTTGCTGGGTCTCACGAGCCACAATAATGACTAGCCGTAAATAAAGGGAAGGAAAAAAAAGATGGGAAAGCAGCAACATTGACGATCTTGCGAAGACCCACCTTTGTAGCTGCAACCAACGTCATCTATTTAGGTGTGTAGCACTGAGCACTGCCACCGTGCATACTGGAGGCGCGGTACTGCTGCGCGCCCCACTTTATTAATTATGGCCGCCTCTGCTTATGCCCCTTGGCCGGTAGCAGGTAAGATAACCATTCTGCAATCTAAAGCTTATAAAATATGTAAAATTGTAACGAGACGCATGGTAACCAACCAAATGAAAGATAAAAACAAGCATATTTACCTTGTTGTTGTAGTAACATACTGCGTATAAACTCTCTTTATTTTTGTCATGGCCAGACAAAATCTTAATTGGTTTAACTGGCATTCCGGGTGCAAGGAATTAGATACCTAGGGTAGATACTCGGTATCAGTCAGGGGCTGCAAAATCCTCCTTCGGACTGACTACTCCCCCCCTAGCACCCAGCAGGAGCCTGACTTAGAGCGCCTATCGCTCTATAGCGGAAAGATTACAGGGGTTCCCCGGCATCGCAGTAGAGACTCCCCCGGAATTGACTTTGCTTACCTATTTCGCGATGAAGAAAACCAACATGCAGTAGCCTACGAAAATCCAACACCGGCCACCTCGAGTGTCCATAACCTCCTTGACCGACCCATTGTAGCCTGAACAGTCTGCAATTAACAACCAACGGCGCGCGCGATGCTCTGAACACACACGTCGTACATACATCATGGTATCCAATCTATAAGTCCTGTCTCACTGTCACGCGAGCGCCATTCACCAGAGACGCTCCGGCCCAGAATCACGAATCACCAATGCTACACCACCGACTTTTACAGCGCCTACAACGCGTGCGCAGACGAGGCCTGCACAAGTCGCCCTATCTCTGGGTCGTGCTCATCGCCACCCTCATCGAAGTTGTCTCCCACGCCTTCTGGTTCCGCGTCCCCGTCCCCAGTCGCGAACTCGATACCCCTTTCTACAGCACGTGCCAAGAACCCGATGTGGGTGCCCCCCGTGAGAATGCCGCCATTGTCATGCTGGCGCGCAACGAGGAGGTCGAGGAAGCCCGCCGCTCTGTCGAGAGCCTCGAGCGCCACTTCAATCAGTGGTTTAAATACCCCATCGTCTTCCTAAACGACGAGCCCTGGAGCGAGGTATTCATCCAGACCCTCAACGCCACCACGAGCGCCGAAACATTCTTCGAGAACGTGCCTAAGAAGGAGTGGCTCTTCCCCGAGTGGATGAATCAGGACGACGCCAAAGCAAGTATAAAAAGCCAAGGAGAAAACGGCATCTTGTATGGCGGCAAGGAGACATATCATCACATGTGTCGCTTTTTTTCAGGGTAGGTCTCCTCCCCTCCCTCCCCCCCCCCCCCCCCCCTTCTCCTCGATGATGTGTTATGAACCCAATGCTCATGTCTTACAATGACAGGTACTTTTACCAAGTCGAAGCGCTCAAGAAATATAAGTGGTATTGGCGGTTGGAACCCGACGTCGACTTCTCCTGTTCTATTACTTACGACCCTTTCCGCGAAATGGCCCGCCACAAGAAGGTTTACGGCTACACTATAGCACTCCATGAGGAGAAGCGGACTTGCCCAAGTCTCTTTCGAAAAGTGTCAGACTGGAAGGAGTCTGAGAATATCCCTTCGACTTCCCTCTGGAAGACTGGTGTCTCTCCGTCTTGGATTCCTTGGCCGTTTCGCAACCACATGAGCTGGTTCTCTCATCGGGACCGACACGGGGACGGGTGGAATACTTGCCACTATTGGAGCAACTTTGAAATTGCGGATCTTGATTTCTTTCGCGGCGAGAGATATCAATCTCTGTTTCAAAAGCTGGAGAAAGACGGAGGTTTCTATTACGAAAGGGTATGACTCTCGCAAACTCCCAGGCGCATCCAGATATTAGTGATTCCGAAACACCACCGTTGGTGTTATTTCTGATGCCTCGATATGTCAAAAACTTTATGGTTGAGAAAATGGCTAACGATGATTATCAATACAGTGGGGAGATGCTCCTGTCCATACTCTTGCTGTAAACATGTTGGCCGAACCGCATCAGATTCACCACTTTGCCGACATTGGCTATAGGCACGATTATTTCTACCAATGCCCGGCTAACGCGCCTGGAGGGCAGTTGCCGGAGTCGAAGACGCTAAATCTGGTTAACGAGACTTGGGCACCCGAGATCAAGGATGGCGTGGGTTGCCGATGCGAATGTGATGGCCGCAAGACCCGCAACACGGGCAGTTATTGTCATAATAGGTTGAGGGCGCCTAACACCATGAGTCGTCCCTGGTCCACGTGGTTTCTCGAATGGATCTACTGAGCTGGGCATGCTTGGAATATATGCCGACGAGCCGGAACGCCGCACAAATATACAACCATGCACTAGTGTGCATGAGGCAGGTCGTCCAGAAACTGGTTGTGCAACTATGTGTGCCGCCGCCACTCAACGTGGAATCATATACTGCATTACATGTATAAGCGCCACTAAATACTTTCCACCAGCATACACTATTCAATGATGGTAGGGTTTGCAGCTATGTCGGCACGCAGAGGAGATTTCGTAACAGATGTCAGCTCCTCTGCAAACTAACGAACCCACGAGTTTTTGAGTATAATTCCATGGAGAATCATTATACATGGGAAAGGTGTCGGATCCCATGATTTTCCGGGGCGCATCACGTATTGGAGCGAGAGCATTTCACGAAGCATTCGGAGTTGGTTATGCGATGCATCACGATACCCTCGTCTATTTTAACCATGATATTTTTCCGGGGTCGAGGCAGCGGTTTATGGGAACGATACACAGCTCATGGGCAGTTTTTAGAGGACGCGCGAATGGAGGCCATTGCTTGCATTTTATTATATAGGGCGAGTCTCCCAATCGATCACGATCGTTCTGACTATAGCTAGCAATATACTAGAATAAATCGACTACCCAAATGAACACGAATTTCTCTGTGCCCGGGAATTTATGCCGTCGAATTCGTGGTCCTCGTTCCATACTCAAGCAGCCTTGCCTTATGGAACGCGCCCAGCACAGCAAGTCTAGCTGCCGTGGTGACGCTATGAAAAATGGCAACTATCACAGAATCCAATGTCGATCCGTTAGCTGCTTCGATGTGCCGTTATATACTCCGCCAAGCAGCACAGGCAATATCAAAGCTGCGCCATCATGATAAACCGACCCGGAAGCAGCGGTGTGGCTCCGGGAGACTATAACACCATCTCACTGGCCTCGTCGGCGCTCGGATATTGTCATCTTCTCGACTTTCGTACCCTCGCATTCCTCACCATCCACTCATGAGATACCATCCATATCGACAGCCATGTCTTCCGCACCAACTCCCTTCTCCGCCTTCTTCTGCTGCGTCTTCGACTTGGCGTCCGTGTTGTCCGATACATCTGCAAAATGTTAACAATCAATCATCTCACGCTGCCTTCCCAATCCTTTGTCTGGACTCGAGCACAGCCAACCCGCCCATACAGAAGGAAGAGAAAGAGGAGGAAAGGGGAAACATACCCTTCATCACCACCTCGCCCTCAGCCTCCATCCGCCTCTTGAGCGCATACCCCATCTTGCGCTCCAGCTTGCGCGCCTTCTTGCCGCTGACGGCAGCGTTAGGCCCGCTCGTGGGCAAGAGGCCGGCGCACGCGCCGCGCCGCGCATCCGCCTTGCTGATCTTGTGGTGCTCGATCTGCGTCTTGCGCGCCACCTGCTTCGCCGAGTGCTTGCGCGCCGTCGCGGTGCGGGCCGCGAGGCGGTTCTTGGAGGGGCCGTTGGGGTTCTTGACGGAGGGCATGGCGGGGTCTGGCTTCGGGGGTGGACTTGAGGTATTCCGTGTGCGGGGATTGAGGTTTAGGGGTTTTTGGATTGCGGTTGAAGGCGTTTGGAGACTTCTTGGTGCGTGGTTGGGGTGTTTAATGATGTGTAGATAGGCGACGGTGGTTGATTGATTAGATAGAGTACCTATTCTGTATGTGATGGACCCTGAAAATCGAAATTTTGGTGGGGCTTTATTGCGGGTGTGGGGTGTTAGAGCTGCTGTTGACACTACGTTTAAGTGCATAAGTGTGTACCTAGGTAGCTTTATCGTTCTAATTGAACGCCAATTCAACATTGAATCTTCTTGATGGGCAATCCTATCCGCAATTTATTTACATTTTCTATACAGTTGCACCTTGAAGAAGTGTTTCTCTGATCTATACCCGTGAGCGAATCCCCGGATCGTATAGCAACCGGTCTCCTGAGTGATCATCAATGAATGAGTAATTGTCACAAAACTTCGCTTATAGGTCTTCAAAGGAAACAGAACAGTAAATAAGAATTCTAATTAACTAATGTACTGCTACACCAAGCTTAGCTATATCCTTGAATCCTCTAATACAAGCATAAGAAGTAGGTATATACGGTATTCTTTGCGTAAGGGTTGTTAGATATTCACAGTTCCTTCATGGAAGATCTCGAGTACTATCCGGATGCGGGTCATTGTGTGCCAACGTTTGTCTCGACTACTTCACTGTACAATGGATTCACCAAGTGCTTAAATTTTCCTTTGTCCGCTCGCCTTTAGAGAGCGATACAACCTGGTATGGTCAAAATTAAGTTGTCTTCATATAGCCAAAGTTGTATATTTGGTTCGTACGGTCGTATTTAGAATAATCAAGAAATCCATACACAGCTTCTCGATTTAGTCTATAGTTCACTACCTCTATACCGAGTTTCTACTTCGACCCCTCGTACTATACCATGGCTTTCAACAACGTAAGTAGATCATAGAGTTACTTGCGCTTTTGCTAATCCTTTGCTGATCTTAAGAATTTAGCCTCGCGCCCAGGTCAGGAGCATCACGCCCCGGCCAGCAAATCTACTAACACAAGACGCTATAGGCGAGGGCGACGGCCCGTATACAGGCGTTCGATGACTTCTGGTTTTATCGGACAGGGATAAAACGCGACTTTTTCCTGCCACCGTTGCCTCGTTCCGGTCCCTCGCCCGTAATCGTTATGCCCGGCATACCCCAACAAGCGCTCCCTTATATACGGAGAGAAGAAAGAGAAGAGATCGACCAATATGATAACGATGAAAGATTCGTACGCCCTAGTAATTTGAAGGCATTTAGACAGCTAAAGGCGTTGAAGGAACACTTTGGGAAAAATCAACCCGATTTCAGATACAGAAAATGCTTGGGGTGGGGTGGTAACGGACTCGCCGCGGCGTTTGATGTGATCGATGTATATGGGTTTAAGCTAAAGTCCGTAGTGGTGAAAATGTTGTTTAGTGAAAACAGGAGAATTCTGAGGAGGGAAACACAGTCTTGTGAGCTTGTCTTCTCCGATATTATTTCCAAAGTATGCGCAGAGTAAATCATATACTAACCACCTCTTATCTTAAACAGTACGGGCAGGTTGCATTCCTTTCATTTTTATCGAATAACTACGCGATCGTAGCCAAGGGGCTAGAAACTAACAGCGACAACAGGTATTTCTAGGGGCTGAGCATTTCACACAGATTGAATTCATAAATGGCGAGGGTTTCGACAACGCCGATAAAAACCCCACTGATTTAGATTTGGATTATGAACAGGGTGATGGTGTTGACGAGCAAGGTGACGTCAAAATGGGCGATGATGAGGATTATAGTATGGTGAATACTTTCGTTACGGAGATGCTCGAGAATGGGGATCTGTCGCTCCTGATTGCTGCAGTCCGCAAACGCAACGAAAGATTTCCCAATGCGATTCTCTGGCGATTCTGTTTATGTTGTAAGTTCCGCTCTAAGCTTTATTAACTACCTACTCTTTTTTCGTAGACTAGAAAGACGATAGAGTTGACACTAAGACAATAATCAGTTCTCAGAATGTGCATCGGGCTTAGCTACCCTCCCTTGGCTCTGGAAGAAAACCAGAACCGTCCGTTCCCAATTAAGGAAACAGTACCTGAGCGATACAAGGATCTCCCGAGACGTATAGTCCATTTTGATTTCGACCCCAGGAATAGTAGGTTGTACACTGTGTTACAATATTGATAGACATCATTGACATGTCCTGAAAGTTTTTGTCGGAGACGTTTTAGGGGGCAGCGAGGAACATAATTTAACCCCCCTACTCAAAGTAAATATTTCAATCTTTAAACTGAAAATAGAAGTGAGTCTAACTTTAACAGCTTGGGGATTTCGGGTTAACTACTGAAGTCAGGAGTGGACAATCAGATCGGTGCGTCTCAGCTCTCCTAGCTTCGGAACTCAGAGATGGTCTAATTATAAATGTGTAGTTATTATGAATCGTTGCGGAAACTTGGCAAACATTACTTCTTAGCCCCCGTAAGTTCGTATATCTTACTGCTAGGAAATAAGCGCGGCTAACTATCCAACAGGAGCAATTCAGCGTAGATTGGGATTATATACCCCGAGACCAGGGCTTGGTTCAAAATGAACCCGTCGCAGGTAATTATGGGGGCCACACAAACTTATTTGCAATGGGCCAAGTCAGTGTTAGATTTATATATGTTTCTATCCAAATCCGGTCTCAGTATCTTTCAAGTTGAAACCACCCGTTAACGAGGAGATAGTTAATGGAATGCCTCATCACACTTTGCCACCCGGCCTGGCCCCCTTTGCCAACGACCAGTTACCGTCTGCCACCAAACGGCAAATCGCAATACTTCACTTATGCCGGACACTTGGAGCAGGAGTACTACGCACACGTGGATCGTGACATCATAGCTCTCACCCAGCGACTCCAAGCCCATTACCCGGCCGAGAGGCCAAAGTTGCACGAGCTCGATGAATGGATCACGTCCATGATAGAAAGGAAGGGTACGTGTGACGGTACACAGCAGGAACTTGAGCAGTGGATGCAGAAGATTCTCTACGAGCCTCCCCCGGACGTATTTGTGGACAAGAGGATGCAGCGCGTTGTTAGAGAGGTCATCGGCACCGGGCCGATAAACCAATTACCAGTGTCCCAGTTTCCGCGTACGTCTTTTGTCTCCTATTTATGAAGTCTACCTTTGAGCCTATCTTCCAAGTTTTGTGAGTGTTTGCGTTTGGGTAGCATGGTGTCTCTAACTGGAAGTTTAAATAGCCCAGGGGAATGCAATACTCCAAGCACAAGCACAAGCTGAAGCACAGGCGCGGGCACAAGCTCAGGCTCAAGCTCAAGCGCAGGCTGCAGCTCAAGCTCAAGCGCAATACCAAGCACAGGCACAGGCAAGAGCTCAGGCTGAGGCACAAGCACAAGCCCAAGCACAAGCCCAAGCGCAATATCAAGCACAGGCACAGGCACAGGCACAGGCACAGACCCAAGCTGCAGCTCAAGCTCAAGCAGAGGCTCAGGCACAAGCACAAGCTACAGCTCAAGCTCAAGCCGCAGCTCAAGCGCAAGCCGAAGCACAAACACAAGCCAGCAATGCGCCCCGACAGCCCGCATTGGGCGCACGAGCTGGATTGTGGGAAGGCCAGCGTCGGAGTAATCCTACTACTGGAAGCCTAATGGCGCCCCGGTCAAGAATCCAAAGAATAAGCCAATCTGAAAACCAGAGGAGGAGGACCCCAGGAACAGGAAGCCAGAGGAGGAGAACTCCAGGTCGAGGAATCTAAATATTAAATTAAAGGGAGGTGAAAATAAAAAAAGCGGAAAGCTAGATAGAGGCACCGCTATGTAAAGTACGCCTACCATCTAGTAACCCCTGCGAAAACTAGTGTGGCGCGGTATGTCTACTGATTTCTACGCTGAGCATTTAAGGTTGGGTCATGGTTACCGCATGAAGCGTACTTCTCAAAAATTTTCACTGTTACATGATTATACTAGGCGTGGCTATTTTGTTTAAAGTATGCATATAGTCTTTGCGCTTTTGTGTATAATGATTAGTACAAACATAAATAATTATTCGTAAACTGATTTCCTAATTGTGAAGAGGAGTCCTCCTCAAGTTTGGGAAATGACTCCATGGTAAAGCATTATCTTCACTCTGGAGAAATACTCTAACAATAGTTAACGAGGAGACCATAATACTATAACAGAGTATGCGATCAAGCCGTATATGGGAATCAATTTATTCAGGGGTGCTTAATCTCGTTGATCTTTCTTTTACATAAGTCTAGCTAGTTTGCTTGCCAGTGCGAGGACCTAGGCCAGCTTAGCCACTTCTTCCCTGCTAGGAATTGATTGATTTTACTGGAGATTAGAATGAAACCCTATATATATGGTTTTGTAATTGTGGCCAAGCCTCTAGGGCCCGGTGAAGTGTTTTATACGATCCGCTTCAATAATATGCGAGAGCAGATACAACTGGGTCAGTTTATTAAAGCAAGCATCGCGAGTTCTCAGGCTACGTGAAAAACTACAATATAGGCTCGTTCCTGGCATTGTATTCTTAACTACTCTTAGTGTTATTTAAATCTAATACTCGGTACACAGAACTCTTCAAGCGATTATTCAATAGGTGACCCAGAGGCTTGGTTGGTCACTATTGGCTTTGGATTAGAAGTCTGATATCTGACTGGCATATAAGACTCGACAAAATTCCTGGATAGTAAAAAGGAATGAGTGCTAAGCACACACCGCACTTAAGAGACTTGACGTTGGTCACAATAGCACTTATAAAGGGGTTTTAGCTTCAAATATTCTAAAGAAAATTGTAGAATTTCATCTCGAGCACGTCTAACAATCTAACCAAGGCTGTCCCCAGAGGGGCGTGTGGGGATAACTAAAAAAACGTTAATCGCAGATGTACTAGACTAAGCCTATTCAACAACCCCCCCTAACTCCTTGGTGCATGTTCACCCGCCTTGTCAAAATGGATGCGGTTCAACGCTACTGCTTAATCATCGAGCCGAGAAACAAGCCAAGCGTTGTGAGGGACAGAGCTAGCGGTGTCGTGGCGTTTTGGATGTCACCCGTGATGATGCCGAACTTATAGAGGAAACAAAAACCAATGAAAGGCGCCAGGCTAAGGACGATGTACAAGCTCGTCATGAAAGCCGACCGTCGTTCGCGAACATAGATTCCCCAGAAGTACTCCCGAATGTTCTCATGTTTGTTCAAGTTCAAAAACCGCTGCGGGATGCGGCTGACTGTGTCTACTGCGAGATATTCGTAGCCTGCATTGTGCAAAGGTAGGGAGGCCCATTGAGGTCGTTCTCGTCGGGCGACGTACTGGTATATGTCCTTGAATTCTTCCGGCGAGATTGGTGGCTCTAATTTGGTTGGCGAATAGAAGTAATGATTGAGCGTTAGGTCTGGGAGGCCATACCCACGGTATGCGTAGGCGTTGGGGCGATATTTCTCAAACTATTCGAGATCATTATCAGCTATGTTGACTTGTGAGGGCCCCGTCACTATGTAGTCGTGGTAGCTTACCTTGGCAAAGTCGCAGTGCGAAAATTCATATGGAGACAGCCATGAGGACCAGAAGCCTTTGCGCCGCAAGTAAGTCGAGCGAAGCTCCGAAGCAAAACCTGCTGTGTCCAGCTGTAGTGATGGGATATCGTCTAGTGTACATCGTCCGAACTTGGCTACGAGGAAAATGAACCTCGCTTGATGGCCTGATGGCTGTTGACTATTTTGGCCTACAGGCGAAGGCAGAGAAGTGTTTGTGTTTGCAACCCCTCCGGTCGGTCCGCGGCCGGGGGCGTTGGGAGAGCTACCTGGTGTTGAAGTTGAAGGCTTCACAATTGACGTCGTGCCACGAGCCGGATTGAATGTGTGAGGTGGGGGCGCGGGGAAGGGGGAACTGTTAGCGACAGGAAACTTCTTGATAAGTGAAGACAGACGCAAAGCAAATTCTATTGGGACAGTTTCCCATCGAGGATCTCCACATGACTACAAAAGATACGATATCTAGTTAGCCATCTATTCACAATCCGTGACAGTAGAGGTTAGGACACTTACGCAGATCCATCCGAGCCTTGACTCTCCATGACCGAGTTCTAGCCTAGGTTGCCCCAATGGCCACCAATTCCATTTTTGCCCCGTTAGTAATTCTAACTTTAATTGAAGCCGCTCGAGTTGTGATAAATTGTCATGGTCGTCAATAAACAGGTTCTTAGGTTTTGAGTAGTAGAGCTCTGAGACAACCAGACGCATTTTAGACCCCATCGCGTGCTGGACATTAATGGATTCGTGAGTTTTTGTTTTGAGTAAATTTTCAATGCATTCCGTTGCTCGAGAGCGAAATGAAGGGTATGCAAGATTGTGTAGTCTTTGAATCATCTGCTCGAAAGCTTTGCTGGAACGGATAAAAGTAGCGATGGAGAACAACTGAACATCCACTTCCTCAGGATCCTCGAGTTGGTTATCATTCTCATCTTCTTCTGAACTTTCTTGATCTTGGTCCGTAATATAATCTTCGTTTGCGTCAAGCTCGCCTGGTTGATCTTTTACGGGATCTTGCTCCAGCTCAATAGGCTTTAAGGTTCTCTCAGTAACCATTTCCGTAACCATTAACCCAATAGCGCGGCGCTTTTTTCTAATAAAAATGGCAGAGGACCGCTGTTCAAAGTCTTGTGCTTCCTGGCCTAACTCGACAGCGAGAGACTTAAGGATGTGAACGAGCTTGTGTTGGAATTTGTCGACACTAACGCCTGGCCTTTTCAATGCGGCCTGGAATAGTGGAGACACTTCAGGGTCGTCAATAAGAAAGGCTATGACGTGGTGTAAAGTCGAATCTGTAGGCGTATCTATTGAAGTTTGAAGCGATGATGAAGTTGTTGTTGACATGTTATCCCACTCGGACTCATCTTCTGAATCAGCGTCGTTGACAGCAGGCTCAACTCCAAGAGGAGGAAATATTGCACCACAGTGCGCAAAGTCCCTTGGTGATTTGGCGAAGGCGTCGCGAATTTGATAGGTCAGTCGAGAATGTCGTTCTCCCTCTAGTTTCCGAGCCATCTCTTGCCAATCAACTTTCTCCTGCCATGCAAATATTGAAGGATCGTCGAAGGACTTATAAATTTCCTCTTGCAACCTCCTAAACGCCTTGTGGCCTTCACCGTACAGCAAAGGCAGGTTGACGTCGAATAAACCCAATAGACAATACGCCTCATCTTCAACTCTGGTCGTGTGCCTTTTTGAGGCCCAATACATGCGCCTAGCTACGCAAACTTGACTATAATCGCCCCCGGCAAGAATAAAGGGGTCAATATCAGTAATACTCGAGATTATATCGCGGAGGGATGAACGTGAGCCTATGAGCTTCCACTCGCGAGAAAAGAAAAAGATGTTTGCTGGGGCGATAAGCTCGATAAGAGTCCATCCGCGAGTGAACCACCTGCATCTATTAAGACCGGACGGGTCTATAGAATTAGCGTCTTCTAAGTAGACAAAGCACTGATCGGCGTTCTTGAACCAACTGAACATGCTGTTAATGGCTTCAGATTCCTCAGCTGAGCTGGTTCGGTCAATACAGCATGTGTCTATCCAGATATAGGAGAACCCGTTCTGCATAGCTAGCTGACAAGCGTTCTGGACTTTATGCCATCCCTTCCTCCGTCTCCCGGTCTCGGGATTGAGAAGGTCTTCAAAACTTAACTCTTGTGAGCCCCGCGTATGAGATAGGATAGCATACGACGGGACGGCTGTGGCCACGAATTCGTATAGACAAAGTGTATCTGTCTTAATTAGTCGCATAATAAGAGCGGCGGAGGATATCGGTGTGATAACTGAAGCGTGACACGTATGAAGAGCTGGATTGTGAAAGAGAAGTTCAAAGTGCCCGCATTAAACCAAGAAAACGCCTAATATATTATATGACCATCCCAGACTGCAACTTATACTACTGCGCCTATATACGCGCAGAGGTGGCAGTGCTACATCAGCCCCGTTCTATACTGGCAGGAGAAAAATGCCCGTAGCGGATTGGCTTCTCCCGATTTTGCATTTTGGTTACGCATAAAAAATCTCCAACCGGAATCGATCATTAATGCTAGTCTGGCACACTCGCACTCGAGAGCACGCTTATCCAAATATGAAGAGGAAAGCTATCGAAAGCTGTCGAAAGTAGGACCTAGGGAAACCTCGCCGCAGGAAATTTATGTGGACTATATTATGCAATATTGAAACAAAGTATGTAACACACACTACATACTCTAGAGGACTGACCACGGTTATGTAGATTATTTCTAAAGATTTGAAGTTTAAAAGAATAATAAATAAATAATGCAAATATATATTTAAGTATAGCAGATCTTTAAAAAAAACTGCTTAAAAAATATATTAACTATTTTTAATTAATATAAACTAATTATTTTAAATAAAAAAAAAAAAAAACTAAGTTTTAATAACTTAATTAATTTAATTTTTATATAATTAAACTATTTATATTGTTTTAATTTTTTTTAATTAAAATATAGTTATTTTTAATATATTTTTAATTTAAAATAAATTAAAATAAAAATAAATATAATATAAATTTTTTAACAAATTAAAAATATAATAATAAATATAAAAGTTAATATATAAATTAATTTAATTTTTTTAATTTTAAAGTTTAATTTAATAAATTTGTTTTTTTAATTTATTTAGTTTAATTAATAATTTAGTTTTATATTATTATTTTTATTTTTTAATTTTATAAAAAACTTTATTAATTTTTTTAATAATTTATATATTAATTTTATATTAGTTTTAATTTTATTATTTTATAAATATAATAAATTAAAATTGTTTTATTAAATTAATTTATTTTTTTTATAATTAATAATATAAACTTTTAATATTTTTTAAAGTTGAATTTTTTGTTTTTTTAATATTAAAATTATTATTAAAATAATTTATAGTTATAATATAATTATATTTAATATTAACTTTATATTTAAATATATTATATTTAAATAGTAATAATTTATAATAACTAAATTAAAAAAAAAAAAAAAACTAACTAATAAATATAATTAATTAATTAAAAAATAAAAAAAATAATAAAAATAATTAAAAATAAAAATTATATAAAGTTTTTATTAATTTAATATATATAAATTTATTAAAAAATATAACTTTTAAATTATAATAAAACAAATTAAATATTAAGTTTAAATTATTATTTAAAAATAAAAAATAAAAAATAAATATAAAAAATATAAAAAAAATTAATTAATATTTATTATTAAAATTTTTTAATTTAATAAAATTAAACTTTTTTTTAATTTTATTTTTTTTAATAATTTTTTTAACTGTTTATATTTTTTTTTTAATTTATAAAATAATAAGTTATATTTTTTAATTTTTTTTAAAAAAAAGAAAAAAAAATATTTAAATTTATTTATAATATATATTTTAATAGCTTTTTTTAATTTGTTATAAAATTATTAAATTATAAAATATTTAATTAATATTTAATTTTTTATATTTAAAATTATTAGTTTTTTAAAATTTATTAATAATATAATAATATAAAAAATATTTATAAAATTATATTTTTAATTGTTTTATTAATAAAAAAAAAATAAATAAATAAAATAAATAAAAAAAAAAATATTAAATAAATATATAAAATAAACTATTTATAATTAATTTATATTAGTTTTTATAGTTATTTTATTATATTATATTAAATTAAAAATATATATAAGTTTTATTTAAAAATTAATAAAAGTAATATATTAATAATTATATTTTTTAATATTAAATATTATAATTTTAAAAATAATTTATTAAATTTATATATTTTATTTTTTAATAAAAAATTTATTAAAATTATTTAGTTTAATTATATAATATAAACTATAATACTTTTAAATTTTAATTTTAAATAATATATTAAAATTATAATAAATTTTATTAATAAATAATTTTATATAAGTTTAAATTTTTATATTAATTATTTAATTATATTTTTTTATTTTTTATATAATAATAAATAAATAATATTTTTATTAATTAATTTATTTTTTATTATAGCTATATAAAAATATAAAGCTTTTAAAAAAAATAATATTTTAGTTTAAAAAAAGTATAAAATATTTATAAAAATATATTTTTAAAAAAATTATAACTATTAAAATAATTTAAATAATTGAAATTTTTTTAAATAAAACAAATTAATAAAATATAAAAACTATCGACTTTATTTTTTTATAGTTTTTTTATATTATAATATTTATTAATTTATAAATTTTTTATTATTATAAATATAATTAATAAATTAATTAATTTTATAAAGATTTTTTTAATTTATTTAATTAATTTTTAAAAAAATTTAAAATAAGTTTTATTTTTTAAAATAATTTATTTTTTATTAATTTTAAATTATATTGTTTATAAAATATAAATTATAAAATTATTAACTTTTTTAATATTTATATTTTTTTTTTTTTTTATAATATTAACTATTTTAAAATAATTTTAAAAAAATAAAATTAAATTTATTAAATAAATAAAATTATAATATTAATTATTATTTTATTTTAATAAAAAAAAATAAACTATATAATTTAAAAATAAAAAGTTAAAAAAGTAAGCAATAATATTTTTTTATTAAATAATTTAAAAATAATAAAATATTTTTTTATATTTTATAATAAAAAAAATAAATATAAAAAAATTAATAAAAAAACAAATTTTTATAAAATATTATAAATTATAAAATATTAATAAAAATTGCTATAATTAATATTGTAAATATTTTTAAAAACAATTTATTAAATTTTTTTTTTTATATTTGTTTTAATAATTTTATATAAATATATATAATTTAAAAGTTTTAAAAAAATATTATTAAAAATAAATTTATATATAAATTTTTTTATATTATAAAAAATAAAATATATTATTATTATTAATTTTAATAAAATAAACTATAATTATATTTAATATTTAAAAATTATATTAATTAAAAATTTAAGTTTTTTAGTTTGTTATATTATAATTTATTTATAATTGTTTAAAAAATTATAATTTATTATATATTTAAAATTTAAAAATAAAAATAAATAAAAACTATAATATTTAATATAATAATTAAAAAATTTAATATAAATATTAAATATTTAATAATTTCTTTTAGTTTTTTTTTTAATTAAGTTTTTATTATAATAAAAAATTAAAAAAACTATTAAATTATTTTTAATAATTATAAATTAAATTATATTTTTATTATTTTTAAAAGTTTAATATATTTTTTATTTTAATAATTTTATTATAATATAAATATAAAAATAAAATAAAAAATAAAATTAAAAAATATATTAATTTAATAATTATTTATATATAGTTTTAATATTTTTATTATAAATATAATAATAAATAAATAAAAATATTAAAATTATAAATAAATAAAAAAATAAAAATATAAATAAAAAAAATTAAAAATAAAAAAATTTTTAAAAAATAAAAACTAATATAATAAATTTAAATAAAAAAAAAAATAAAAATTAATAATATATTTAAATTTAATATTTTTATTTAATAACTTTTTTTTATAATTTTTTTAATATAAAATAAATAATAAAAAAAATATTACTTTTTTAAATTATTAAAAAACTTTATATAATTAATTAAATTTTTTAAATATTTTTAAAAAATTGTTTATATTATATAAAGTTTTATAGTTTAATAAATAAATAAATAGCTTTTTTAAAATTTTTTAAATAGTTTATAATTTTTAAGCAATAATTTTATAATAACTATTAATATTTTAATTTATAAATTTTTTAACTTATATATAAACTATTATTTAATTAATTATTTAATTTAACTTTTTTAAATTAAATTAAATTTTTAAAAATAATTATATTTATTTATTAATTAATATATAAAATTTATTATTTTTATTAATTATTTTTTTTTTATTAAAATTTTAGTTATTTTTAATAAATTTTAACTATAATATAATATTTTTTTAATTTATATTTTTTTTATTTATATAATTTTTTTTTTTTAAATTAATAAATTTTTTAAATTTTTAATAATTTTTTTTTAATATTTTTTTTTTATTAATTTTTATAATTTATTTATATTTTTTTTATAAAATTAAAAAATATATAATATTATTATATTTATTAAAAATTATTGCTTTTATATTTAAAGCTAATATTTTATTTTATTATTAAATTAAAAAGTTTTTAATTTTTATTATTTTAATTATTAATTTAAAATATAAAAATTTAATAGTTTAAATATAATTAATATAATATAACTTATTAATAAAAAAGTTTATAAAATAAAATTTTTTAATATTTAATATATTATAAATATTTAAAAAATTTATTAATTTTTAACTTTTTTAATTAATTATATTATATTTTAAATTTTAATATATTTTTAATTTAAAATTTTATATAATATTATTAAAAGTTGTTATATTTATTAAAAAATATATTTTAATATTTTTAAAAATTTTAATATTTTTTAGTTTATTTTTATAATTATTAACAAAGTTTTTAATTAAAATATTATTTTTTATATTTTTTATATTAAAATAAATTAAATTAGTTTTTAAAACAAATATATTTTTAATTTTATATATAATTATTATAAAACTAAAAGTTTTTATATTTAATAATTTAATATTTTTAATATAATATTTTGTAAATTTTATAAATATTGCTTTATTTATTTTAAAATATATAATAAAATTAATATATAGCTATTTTTTAAATATATTTTAATTTTTAGTTTTATTAATAATATTTGTAGTAATTACAAATTTATTGTTTAAAAAATTTATTATATTTAATATTATAATAATTTAATAATTAATTAGTTTAAAATAAATAAATAAACTATTAAACTTAAATTATATATTTGTTTTAATAATAATATTATTAAATTTATTATTTTTTTTTTTTATAATTTATAAATTAATTTAAATATAAATTAAAAGTTTAATTAATAAAAAAAAATAATTAAATTAATAAAAAACTATTTTATTTATATATATTAAAAATTTTTAGTTTTTTATATTTATAATATTTTAAATATTTTTATAAATATAATATATATTAACTTTTAAATTAAAAACTTTATTTTTTATTGTTAATATTAAATTATTAAATTAATAAAAAATAAACTTAATATATAAAATATAAAAAAAAAAATCGCAAAATAACTAAATATTAATTTTATATATTATTAAAAGATTTATTAATTTTATTATAATAATATTTTATATAAAATTTTTATTGCTTAAATTCTTTTTTTTTTTTTAAATATTTAAAAATTTTCAATTATTTTATAATTTAATAATTATAGCTTTAAACTTTTTAATTTTTAATTAAGCTATTATTTATTTAATAATTAGTTTTTTTTTTTTTTTATTATTTATATTTAAAGCTTTATTTAAATTATTTATTAATTTAAAATTATTAGCAATTTTTTTTACAATTTATATATTTTTATATATATTTATAAATTTTTAATAATTTTTATTATTTTTAATAAACTTTTTAAATTTATTTATATAAAAAATATTTTTAAATTTAATATTATTTAAATTTTTAAATTTATATTTATTTTTTTTAAAATTTTTTTTAATTTAATAAAAACTATATTATTTATAAAATAACTTTTTACTATTGCTTATATTAATTTTAAACTTTTTATTATATAAAAATATTAATATATTTATTTATAAACAGTTTTTAATTTTATAAATATTATATTAATTTTTAATTTTTATTTACTTTTATTTTTTTAAATAATAATTTAATAAATTTTGTTAATATTTTTTTATTAATATTTTAATTAACAAACTTATATAATAATTATATTTTTAATATTTTTAACTTTATTTTAATTTAAAATCTTTTATAAAAAAATAATATTTTTAATAAATATAATAAATAATTTTTTATAAATTAGTTTATATATATTATATTTATAATATTTAATAAAAATATAATTAAATTAAATAACTATATTTAAATAATTTATTTAATTTTTTTTAATATTTTATATTAACTTTATTAAATTTGTTTTTAAAAAAATATATTTTTTTTTAATAAGTTTTTACAATTATAAATAATATATTAAATTGAAAATTAACTTATATTTTATTTTTACAGCAGTTTTTTTGATTTTTTTTTTAAATTTTAAACTATTATTATATTTTAACTTAATTAAAATATTATATTATTTAAAAGTTTTACGATTTAAAAATTTATAAATATTTTTAATAGTTTAATTTTTTTAAATTTTTAGCTTTAATATATTTTAAAAATTTATAACAAATTTTAACAATATATTTTTTTTTATTTTATAAAAACATTATTTAAATATTTATAACTTAAAAAACTAAAAAATCTATAAATATATTTTAATAATGTTTTTTTTTAAATTTATTTTTTTAAAATTTTTAATATATAGTATATAATTTAATTATTTTATAAATATTATTATAAAGTTTTTTTTAATAATATTATTAAATAATTTATTAAATAGTTTTTTTTTTTTTTTAATATATAAAGTTATTATAACAAATTTATATTGTTTATTTTTAAAACTTTTTAATATTTAATATTTAATAAAATAAATATTTTAAAATTGTTTTTTTATATAGTTTATTATTTTAAAAAAAATACTTTATAATTTGTTTTTTAAAATTAGCTTTATATTAAATATTAATTATTTTTAAAAAATATTATAAACTAATTAAAAAATAAACTATAATAAAATTTTATTAACTTTATTTTTTTATAAACTTAAATATTACTTTATATAATTTTATAGTTTTTAATAAATAATATTTATATTATTTTATATTTTTTATATTAATTAAAACTGCATTTATAAATTAAGCTTTTTTTTTATTTGCTATTAAAATTAAATTATAACTTTTTTAAAAATTTTATTAATTTAATAATATAAAGTTATTAATATAAATTTATATAATATTAAATTAAATATTAATAAAATTATTAATATTGTTTTTTTATTTATTATTTTTTTTATTTAAAAGTTTTAGCAGTTTTTTTAATAAGCTATTTATTATAATATATTTTTTTTTAACAATATAATATATTTTAAAATCAAATATTTTAATATAAACAATTTATTATATCAAAGTTATATTAAATAAAATAAAAAAGCTATTATTAAATTAAGCTATTAATATTTTAATATTAATTTTTAAATAAAAACAAATTTTATAAAAATAATTATATAAATATTTTAATATTTTTATTATAGCTAAATATTTCTTTTTAATAATATTATAATTTAGTTTTAAGTTTTTTTAATATTTTAACTTATATTAAATTAGTTTAATTATATTATTAATTAATTAAATTAAAATAAATTTTTATTTTTTATTAAAAATATTTGTTTTAATTTATATAAAACTGTTTTTATAATTAATTATAATAAAAACAAAAATATTAATTAAAATATTTTTAAAAATTTATATAATTTTATATTAAATTAGTTTTTATATAAAAGCAATATTTTTTAAGTTAATATAATTAAAAATAAAAAAATAATTAAATAATTTTTAATTTAAATATAATAATATATTATAATATTTAAAAAAAACTTTATATATAAAAAAATAATATATTTAAACTATTTTATAATTTTAATTATTTTAGTTTTTATTAATTTTTAATTATAAATATTATATATATAATATAATAAATATAATATTAATAATAAATTTAAAAATTAAATAATATTATATATTTTAAAAAAAAAACTAAAATTAAAAAAACTAAAAAATAAATCTAATTTTTTAAATTAAATTAATATATTTATATAAATATTTTTTTATTTACTATTTTTTTAATTTTATATTTACTATTTTATTTAATTTTTAATAAATTTATTATTTTAAATAAATAATAAAATTTATTTAGCTATTTTAATTATTTATTAATTATATTATATTTATTAATTATTTTTAAAATTTATTTGTTTAAATATAAATATAATTTATAATAATTTTTTTTATATAAAAAAAACTTGATTTAAATTTTTATTATATTAAATATTTAAACTATAAATTTTTAAAATTAATATTTTTAAATAATAAAAAAATATTTTTAATTATATATAATTAATTTATATATAAAAGCTTTTAATTTTTATTATTTTTTTATTATATTAATAATTAATTTAATAATATTATTAATATTATATAATATTATATATATATTTAAAAATTTTTTTATTTTTTATATATATAATATTTTTTTATTATATTTATTTTATTATTATTAAAATATTTTTTTATAAATGTTTTTTTTTATATTGTTTTTTTTTATTTTAATAACTTTATAAAAAAACTTTTTATATTAAAGTTTTAATTATAAAATTTTTATATATATATAAAAAATTTTTATAAAATATTTATTAAATATTATTAATTATTATAATTTTATTTTTTTTAAATTATTTTATAATAAAATTTGTTTAATTTAATATATAATAATAATATTTTTTTAACTTTTTATTTTTTTTTGTTATATTTAAAATTTATAACTTTTTTTTTTAAATATTTAAAGTTTTGTTTTAAAAGCAAATTTTTTAAATATTTATATAATTAATTTATATAAAACTATTAAAAATTTTTTTAAAAATTTAATAAATAAAATTTAAAAATATTTTTTTTATTATTATTAATAATTTTATAATATATTTTTATTATTAAATAATTTAATTTATTATTAAATCAATTTATTTGTTTTTTTTTTTTTTATAAAATATATATTTAATTTTTTATTAAAAAGTTAAAGTTTTATTAATATTTATTAATTTAATTAATTATTTTTTATTAAATTTAAAACATTAATTGTTTTATTATTACTATATATTTATATATTTTAATTATAAAACTTTATATTTTTTTATAACTTAACTTTTTTTTTTTTAATTTAAATATTAATTTTTTTGTTTTAATTTTTTAATTAAATATTATTTTTATAATTTAATTAATTAATATTTTATATAAAACTAAATTTTTTAATAATTTATATAGCAATAATATTTATATTATATTTAATATTAATAATATTTTAAACTAGTTTTTTTAAAAATAATTAATAAAAAATTATAACTTTTAATTTATTTATTAATATATAATTTTTATTTATTTAATAGTTTATTTATAGCTAATAAAAAAAAAGTTTAATTTTATTTTATAAATTTAAAATAATTTATTTATAAATTTAATTATAAATTAAAAATTATAATTATTAATAAAATTTTTTAATTAATTATATATTTAATATAATTTATTATAATATATTTTTATAATTTATTTTATAGTTATTATATTTTTATAAATTATAGTTTATATAAATTTAAATAGTTTATTAATTATATAAAAAGTTATATTATTTTTATTATTATTTAAAAAAAAATATTTAAAGTTTATTATTATATATTATTATATATATTTTAATATATTTAAAAATTTTAGTTTTTTTAATGTTTTATTTTTTAAAACTTTAATTATTTTATATAAACAATTTATTATATATTAATTTATTTTTTTATAAATTTTAAATTATTAATATTTTTAAATTATTAAAATTTTTATTTTATTTTTTTTTAAATATATTATAATTAACTAAATATATATTTTTTTAATTAGTTTAATATATAAATAATTAATATTTAATATTATTAAATATTTTTTATATAATATTAAATTATTTAATATTATTTAATTTAAGTTTTAATTTATATAAGTTTTTTTTTTATATTAAATTAAACTTTTATTAATTTTATTAGTTTTTAAAATTAAATTAATTAATAATATTTTAAAAATTAATAAAAATATAATATTATTTTTTAATATATATATTATTATAAGTTTTTATAAAGTTTTATTAAAAAAAGTTATTAGTTTAAATAAAACTATTATTTTTTGTTTATTTTTTTTTTTTTTTATATTTTTATATTTTTTAAAAATTTTAAAAAAATATTAATAATAATATTTTTTAAATTTAAATAATATATAATTATAAAATAATAATAGTTTATAAATTTTATTTATTTTATTTATTAAAAATTTAATATTTTTTTTATATTAAAATATTTTAAAGTTATATAGTTTATTAAAACTATAAAAATATATTATATATTAATTAATTTTATTTTTTAATATAAAAGCTTTTTTATAACTACTAATATTTTTTTATTATATATTTTATAATTAAATTTTATATTATAAAATATTTTTAAAAAAAAAATAATTAACTTTTATAAATTTTTTAAACTATTTTTTTAAAATAATATATTTAATATTATATTATTAAAAAAGTTAATTTTTATTATAATTTTAATATTATAAAAAAAATATTATAAAATAAATATATTTCTTAAAATTATTTATAAAACTTTAAATATTTTTTAATATTTTTAAATTTATTAAAATAATATATTAATATATATAAAGTTAATAAATAGTTTTATAATTTATTTATATTTTTTTATAAATTTTTTATAAAAGTTATAAAAATTTAAAAATAAATAATTATTTTTTTTAAAATAATTTTTATTTTTTTTATTTTAAAAAATAAATTTTAATAATATATAATTTTTATTTTATTTAAATTAATTTTTATTTTATATATTTTTATAATAAACTTTAAAAATTTAATTTTTATTATATAAAATTTATATTTTTTAAAATTAATTTATAATTTAACTTTTTTTAAATAAGTTAATATTTTATTAATATAATATTTATATTTTAGTTTATTATTAAAATAAATTAATATATTATTAATATATACTATATAAAAAACATTTAAATAATTTTTTAATATATTATTTATATAATATTAAAATATTATTAATTTATTTGTTAATTTAAATAAAAATACTTTAAATTAATAAACTTTATATTTTATTTAAAAAGTTATTAATAATTTATTTTTTTTAAATATTTAAATATAATAAAAAGTTTATTAAATATTTATTTTTATATAAATTTTAATTTATAATATTTTAATTAAAATTTTATTAATTAAAAATAAAAAATATTTATTTTTTTAAATAATTAAATTTAACTTTTTATAATTTATATATAATTATAAAAAACTGTTTTTTTTTTTAATAAATAAAACTAATATTACTTATAATATTATTATTAGTTCAATAAAATCTTTTGTTAAATTATTATTAATATATTTTTAATATATTTTTATTTTTTTTTAATAATATTTTATATAATATATTATATTTTAAAAAAGCTTTAAAAAATTTATTAATAATAATACAATAATTAATATTTAAATAATATAATAAAAAATTATTTAAAACTATTTTATTAAATATATTAAAATATTTATAATATTTTTTAAAAACTATATATAATATTATTTTTATTAATTTTTTTTTATTTTTTATTAATTTTTTATACTTTTTTTAAAAAATTATTTAATTTAATTTATATAATAAAGTTATATTATATAAAATAATATTTTTTTATTTTATTATTATATTAAATTTTATTATATTAATAATATTAATTTAAATTAATTAATATTTATATTATTTAATTATATTTTTTTATAATTAATATAAGTTATATTAGTTATATTTTATTATTAATTTATAGTTTTTATGTTTTTTTTTTATAAAGAAAATATATAAATTTAAATTGTTTTTGTAAACTTTAGTTTATAATATATATTTTATATATTGTATTTTTTATTATAAACAGTTTCTGTTTATATTAAAACTAGTTTAAAAAAAACACAAAATTAAAATAAGTAATTAAAAAATAGTTAAAAACTTTTTTTATATAATTTTTGTTTATTTTTTTTAATATTTAAACTTATTAATATAAAAACAAACTTTTTTAAATTTAGTTTTTATATTTTTTTTATTTTGTTTTTTTTTTTAATATATTTAGTTTATTTATTTGTTTTTTTTTTTTTTTTTTTTTTTTTTTTATATTTATTAACTTTTATTAATAATTTATATTTTATTAATAATTAAAATTAACAATTAAATTTTTTATATTATTTATTAAAATTTTAAAAACTTAATATTTTAATTTTTAATTATTAAAAAATAGTAATTTTTTTTTTTACTATTTATTAATATATTATAATAGTTTAAATATTTCTTTTTTATAATAATATTATATTTTATATTTATTATTAATAAAAATATATTTAAAATTGTTTTATTTTATATATAAAAATATATTTTTAAAACAATATTAATAGTTTATATAGCTTTTTTATTATAACTTATTATTTAAAATAATATAAATTTAATAATTATTTTTAGTTTTAAATATTTTAAAATTTTTATAACAAAATTTAATTTAATTAATAAATATATATTTATTTTTATATTAGCTAATATTTTTATTAATAAAATAAATTTATTATTTACTATTATATAATTTATAAAAAAAAAGTTTTTTTTTAATAGTTTTTATAAAAAATTAAATAATATTTTTTTATATTTATTTATATTTAATATTAATATATAAATTTATTTAAAATAAAAGTTTAATTATTTTAAATAATATTTTTTAGTTTTTTTTTTAATATAACTTTTATTTATTTAAATTTTATATTTTAAATAAAAATAATATTAACATAAATTATATTAAATTGTTTAAAATTAAATTTATAAAAATAATTGTTATTTTTATATTTTTAATTATAATATATAAAACATTATTTTTATAAAATTAAAACTTTTGTTTAATTAAATAAAGTTTTAATATAAATATAATAATTGTTTAAAGTTATATTTAAAATTAAAATATTTAAATATTTTAAACTATTTTTTTAATATAAATTTAATTTTATAAATTTTTTTTTTTTTTTAAATTTTAAGTTTTTTTTTTGTTTAATTATTTTTAAAAAGTCCTTTTTTTGTTATATTTTTTAAATAATAAAATTTTTATATTATTAATAATTATATATTTAAATATAATTATAAAAATTAATAAATATTATTTAATTGTTATATAGCTTTTTAATATATAATTTGTTAATTTATTTTAATAATTTATTATATAAATTTTTTTTAAAATTTATTAAATTAATTTAAATAGCTTTAATTTATTTAATAAATTTTATATTAAATTATATAAATTTATTAAAATTTTATATTTTAAAGTTTTAATATTTAATTTATATTTTTTTATATTTATTAAAATTATAATAATAAATAAATAAATAATTTAAAATTTTAATATTTGTTTTAAAAATAAGCTTTTTTTTATAATTATTTATAATAAATATTATAATGTTTTTAAAAATAAAACTTTTTATTTAATTAATAATATAGTCGATTTTTTTTAAATTTTAATTATAATAATTAATATTTTTAATTAATTTATTTTTTAATAATATAAATTAATGTTTAAACTAAACTTTAGTTTTATTTTTTATTAGTTAATTATTAATAAATATTAATAAATCAGTTGTTTTAATTAATAATTTAGTTTTTTTTTTAATAATTATAAAAATTTTATTAATAGTTTTAAAATTTAAAATATTTTTTTGTTTTTATTTTTGTTATTAAATTATTTTAATAAAAATTAAATTATTAATAAAAGTTAATAGTATAAGTTTTAATATTATAGCTGCTATAGCTATAATTTAATTTTAAAAAATTTCAATTTAATTTTTTAAATTTATAATTTTTCTTTTATAAATGTTTATAATTTTATAAAATATAATGTTTTAAAAGTTAATTTTTTAATAAATTATATTTATTTTTTATTATTTAGTTTTTTTTTTTAGTTTAATTATTTAAATATATAAAAAGTAAATGTTTTATTTAAAAAAATTTGTTATATTTTTAAACTTTTTTATAGTTTTTTAAATAATATTTAATTATAAAATATAATATTTAAATTTTTAATATATAGCTTTTTTATAAATATTTATTATTATTTAAAATTGCTTAAAAGTTATTAATTCATTATATTTAAGCTATACTTTTTTTTTATTTTTAATAAAAAAAACAAAAACTATTTAAAAAGTTTTATTATAAATAATAAAATATTTAATATTAATTATTATTTTTTTAACTATATTGTTATATATAGTTTTATTAATAACTATATATTACTATTACTTATTATATTTTTTAAAGTTTTTATAAATAAATTTAAACTTTTTATAAATATTAAAAATAAAAAATCTTTTATTATTAAAAATATTATAATAAAACTTATTGTTATTATTTATAATATATTTTGCTATATAAATATATTTTATATAATTTTTAAATAAACTTTAAAAGTTTTAAAACTATTAATATAGTTTATTTTATTTATAGTTTATTTATATTTATAAAGCAAGCTTTACTAGTTTATTTTTAATAAATTATATTTATTGTTTAGTTTTTTTATAGTTAATAATAAATATATTATTACTAAAAATCAGTTATATTATTTTAATATATTAAAATTAATTAATTTATTTAAAAGTTTTTAAAAATTTATTGTTTTTTTAAACAGTTAAAATAAACTTTAGTTTTATAATAAATATAATATTAGTAATAAGTTTAAAAACTAAATAATATTATATATTTTAAAAAAAAAACTAAAGTTAAAAAAACTAAAAAACAAATTTAACTTTTTAAGTTAAATTAATATATTTATATAAATGTTTTTTTATTTACTATTTCTTTTTTTTTATATTTATTACTTTATTTAATTTTTAATAAATTTATTATTTTAAATAAACAATAAAATCTATTTAATTACTTTAGTTATTTATTAGCTATATTATATATATTAACTATTTTTAAAATTTATTTGTTTAAATATAAATGTAGTTTATAATATATAATTTATAACTTTTATTAAAAATTAATATTATTTGTTTTTAATATTATTATTTTTAATATATTTTATTATAAATTATTAAATATTTAAAACAATTTTTTAATTTTTATAGCAAATAATAAAACTTTTAATAATAATATTATTAAAAAAAAGTTTATATTTATAAAATAAAATATTATATAAAATTTTCGATAAAATTTTTAAAAAATAAATAATAAAATTAATATAACTTTAAAACAAAATAATTATTTATAAAGTTTTTAAAAGTATAAAAAAAACAATATATATATAATTATATTTATTTAAAAATATTTAGTTATAACTAAAAAATAAATTAACAATTAATAAAATTTTATATATAGTAAAATTTTTAATAAATTTATTATAACTTTTAAAAAAATCAATATTTTTTATAAAAATACTGTTTAATTTAATAATTAAATTAATTTACTAAAGTTTTTTATTTACTTTTTTAATAATAAATTTAATATTATAATAAAAAAAATAAAACTTTTTTAATATTTTATTTTTTAGTTATATTTTAAACATTTTAATAACTTTTTTTTTTAATAAATTAAAAATTAAGATTTTTTTTATTTATTAAATTTTATAAAAAACTATTTTAATTATATATAAAAATATAATTTTATTTTTAAATTTATTTATTTTTAAAAAGTTTTAAATTAATATTATTTTTTATTTAAATAAAACTTTTAACAATATTATTTTTTTTAGTTTTATAAACTTTATACTTTTTAAATTTTTTATAAATTTTTATATTTTTTATAATATTAATTTAATATTTTTTATTACTTTAATAAATTTAAACTAAATTTAAATAAATATTTTTAAAAATAAAAACTAAATAAATAAGTTATAACTTAAAAATTTCAGTTTTTTTAATATTAATATAAATATTAATTAATTAATACAATTGTTATTTTTTTATAAAATATTAAAATTAATATTTTAAAAATATATATTATTAATATATAATTTTTAATTATATATATATTTATTTAAATTAAATAATTTCTTTTTTTTTTTAATTAATTAGTATTTTTTTTTTTAATACTAACTTTTTTTAATTATAAAATTTTAATAATATAAATCTATTAAATAAAATATTATTTTAAAAATTTATTTTTTTTTATTTTATTTTTATATATTATATTAATATTAAAAGTATTATTTTTTAAAATATTAATATTATAATTAATAAATTTATTTTATATAACTTATAGTTTTATTGTTTTAACTTTTTATAAAATTGTTTAAATTGCTACTTTTATAATATTAATAAAATTTTCATTTAAAAAATTTATTAAAACTTTTTTATTATTATTAAAACTAAAATTTTTAAAATATATAAAGTTATTAAAATTAATATTTTTTTTATATAAATTATTATTTAAAATTATATAAAAACTTTTTAAAATTAATAATAAAAAATCAAATAATATATAATTTTTTAATAATAACTATTGTTTATTTATTTAATAAAATAATATTTTATATTTATTTATATAAAAATTTAATTAATTTTTATAAAAATTAATAATAAATTAATTTATAGTTTATAAAAAACTTTTTTTATTATTTATTTAATTTTTTAATAAATAAATAATATTTAGTTTTTTAATATATTAATAATATTAATAATATTAATATAAAAGTTTTTTTTTAATAAAAAAATAAAAATAAAAATATAAATATTGTTAAATTATATATTATATATATAATATTTTTTGTTATAATATAAAAATATTTATATATATATAATAAAATTTATATTTAATAAAAATAAAAAAATTACATTTTTTAATTTAATAATATATAAAGCTAAATTAATACTTTTTTTTATTAAATAGATTTAAATTTTAACAATTTTTTTACAAATAATATAAAATAATTTTTTAATAAACTTTTTTTAAACTAAATTGATTTTTTATATTAATAATTAATATTTAATAATATATTTATTTATTAAAATATTTAATTAAACTTTAATATTAATAATTGTAGTAATAAATTTGTTAATATTATTATAATTTATAACTATTATAAATTTAAAACAAAATTTAATAAAGTTTTTAATTATTTTTAAAAATATAAATATTAAATAAATTATAATAACTAGTATTTTTTAAAAAAACTTTTAATTTATATATAATTGATTTAATTTTATTATTATAACTATAATATATAAATAATTAAATTTATTAATATTATTATTAAAATTTAATATTTTAATTTTTAAAATAATTTTAATTATATTTAATTTTTAGTTTTAACAATTTATTTATATAAATATAAAAAAGCTTTATTAATTTAAATTAAATAAAACTATTACTATTATATTTATAAAAAATTTTTTATTAAATTATAAATTAATAAAATATAAAATTTTATTTAATAAAATATTAATTATTTAATTTTTTATAATAAAATTTTAATAAATTTAAAAGTTTTTATAACTATATTTTTAATTATAAAGTTTATTTTTTTATTAAATATATTTTTAATTTTTTTAAACTAAATATATTTAATTAATTTTTATATATTTTTAATAAAAAAAAAAATATTATATTAAATATTTTAAAGTTTTTTTAACTAAATTTTATATTTATATTAATAAAATTTTAAATTTAATTAATAATACTATTATTTTAAATTAATAAAATATTTTAATTAATATTAATAATATTATTATTATTACTTTTTTTTTATTTAAATAGTTTTATATATTTAATAGTAGCTATATTAATTTATAAAATATTAATATTTAAAAAGTTTTTATTAAAAATATTTTTAATATATTTTTTAATATTATTTTTATTATAATATATAATTTAAAAATATTTATTTAGTAAATTTTTATTTATAAAATATTTAACTGTTATAAAGTTTTTTTTAATTATATATATAACAATATTTGCTATATTAATTTTTTTTATTTTTAATAAATTAGATTTTATATTTATAATATTAATTATTTAAAAATTATATAAAATTACAACTATTAATAAAGTTTAATTAGTTTTTTTAGTTTAATAGTTATAATATTTTTATTTAAACTTTTTATTAAATTTAATAATTTTTTTAAATATAAACTAATAATATATTTTTTAAACTAAATAAATATTTTTATTAAAATAAAAAATATAAATTTATTTAAAAACTTTTTTAATAATATTTTTGCTATTTTTTTTAACTTTTTATATTATATTTAAAAAAAGCAATAAAATTTTTTATAAAATTAAAAAAGTTTTATTTTTTAAATATTACTTTTAGTTATAATAAATAATATTTTTTTTATTTATTATTTATATTTATTTATAATTTTTAAAATAATATTTTAATTTATTATAAATATAACAATTAATATTATTTAAACTTTGATTTATTTTATATTTTTTTTAATTTAATTATTTTTTATTATTTTTTAATTTAAAACTAATTATAACAAAAACATTTAAAATTAAATTAGTAAATAAAACTTTTTTTAATTAAAAATTTAACTATTATAATAAAAAATTTAATTAATATAAATAATAAAAAAACTATTTATATAATTATATAATAAAAACATTTAAAAAAAATATTTAGCTATTTTTAATTTTAGCTTTTTTTTTTTTTATTAGTTTTATTTTTTAAATTGCAATTTTTATTTTTTTTAATTATTTTATAACAAAATCGACTTTATTATTAAATTAGTTTTTAAATATAATAGCAGATTTTTTTTATTATAAAATTATAAATTTACTATTTATTATAACTTATTATTAAAACTAAATAATTTAAAATAATATTTAAATTATAAAAAATATTAAAATATAATAGTTTTATTAAAAAAGCTATTAATTATATAAGTTTTTATTATATATATATTATATAATTTTTATATTTTTAGTTTTAATATTATAATAATTTAATTTAAATATTATAATAATTTATTTTATTAATTTAAATTATAATTAATTATAAATTATAATATATAAAAAATTATAATTTATTTAAAAGTTAATTATAATATATTTTAATATAAACTTTTTAATATTTTTAAATAATTTATAAATAAAAGTTTTATTATTAAAAGTTTTTTTTGTTTTTTTTTATTTTTTTTATAAAAATATAATATTTTTTAAAATATAACTTTATATTTTTAACAGTATTTTTTTTTAGTTTTAATTTATATTTTTTTAATAAAGTTAATAAAAAATATTACTATTTAAAATTGCTATAATTAAACATTAGTTTAAATTTTTATTTAATTTTTAATTAAATGTTAATATTTTTAATATATTTATAAATAATTTTTATTTATTGTTTTAACTATATATAAATAAATAATTATTTAATTAAAAATTAAATAAAAATTTTTTAAGTTATAAATAATATTTTAAATTGTTTTAATTAGTTAATAATAATATTTTTATTAAATAATAAATAAAAAAATATTTTTAAATCAAAAAAATTTAATAAAATTATATAAATAATATTTTTTAATTTTTAATAATTAAAGCTATAGCAGCTATAATAATAATATTACTATTATTAAATATTTTTATATTAAAGTTTTAAATAATAAAATTAAAACTAATATTATTATTAAAACTAAATTAATAAAATATTCTAATAAATTTATTTAAACTTAATAATATAAATATAATAAAAATATAAATTTATAAAATAATAAATAAAAAAATGTTTAATTTAAATAAATATAATAATATTATTAAAGCAATAAATAATTATTTAAATATATATAAAATTATAAAGTTAAAAAATAATAAGAATATTTAAATATAACAGCGATTTTAAATAATTTAATAACTACAATTTAATAAACTATAAAAAAATAATAAACTTTTTATATTTTAATAAATTAATCTAATTTTTTTATTGTTTTATTAAATAATATAACTAATATTAATTTATATTTTTATTTATTAATATATTTTTTTAAATTTAAAATATATTTATATTTTAAAACTATTATTTTATATTAATAGCTTATTATTATTATTTATTTATTTAATTAATTATAATTTTTATTTTTAATTTATATATTTATAATTATAATATAGTTTTTATAATTTAATATAATAAAACTATATTTTAATTTAATATATTAAAATATAATTAATTTTTTTCTGTTTTAATTTTAAAAATACTATTTTTTATATTAAGTTTTATATTTAATAATAATTTAATATTAGCTATAATTTTTACAACAATAAAAATAGTTTTAAAAATTTAAATTAAAATATTTAATTTTTAATATAACTAAAATAAAAATATTAAATATTTTTTAGTTTTTATAAATATATTTTTAAAACTATTACTTTTATTAAAAATTTTATTAATTTAAATTTTAAAAAACTAAATATAATAAAAAAAATAATATTAATTTTATTATTTATAATATTTTATTTTTGTTTTTTTTTTTCTATTAGTTAAAGCTTTAATTTTAAAATCTAATAGTCGATATAATATAAAACTTTACTGAAAATATTAATAAAATAAAATATATAATATATATTATATATTTTAAAAAATTAACTATAGTTATATAAATTATTTTTAAAAATTTAAAACTTAAAAAAATAGTAAATAAATAATACAAATATATATTTAGATATAATAAACTTTTAAAAAAAGCTGTTTAAAAAGCATGCTAACTATTTTTAACTAGCATAGGCTAACTATCTTAAATAAAAGAAAAGAAAAACTAAGTCTTGATGACTTAATCAACTTAACCCCCATGTGGTCAGGCTATCTACACTGTTTTAATATACCATTCTATCACACTTTTAAATCAATGCCTGTCACAGGGGCAGAGGAGGGAATTATCTACATTTTCCTAGTCAGTAACCCCCTTAACTACATAAAGAAGGGCCTATCATGTGCTAGTTCGAACCTTTTTCAGCTGTATAATCAGGCTTGGCCACCTTGGCTCCAGCTCCTCTGTGCTCACTGCATTAAGCCAGTGGCAGGCGGGGTAGTTAATAGGTTACCGGTACACTTGAGAATCTTGATAATTATAGGATGGGTATACAAATATTAAATAATCAGGGAACCCAAAAATCGGAATAAATTTTGGGAGATAATAGATGAGACGGCAGCTTCTAATCATCCACCTCGTCCTTGTGAGGTAATTGATCTAATCTGTAGCAGCAGTACTGGAGGGTTAGATTCTCTTTTCATATTTAGATAGGTAATTAGATGTCAGTCAAATATCTCAAGCTTAGGATCATTGCGATAATGCTTGGGAGACTCGGCATAACGGTTAAAGAGTGCCTAGCAGCATACAGAGCCTTAATGTCAGAGAGGTCACAGAGTGAATAGTGAAACGATGGTTGTAATATACATACAACGCACTCTAGAGGACTGGCCACAGCCATAAAAATCACTTCTAGAGATTTGAGGCAGTAAAGACCGTAGTCTAGTAAGGCAATCGAAATAATATTGGTGTAGCAAAACTACTGTAAATACTGCGCAACGACCTAGTCAGTCGATGCCGAAAGTATCGACCTCCATGGTGCCATATGTCTCCCTAATAGAGAACTGCCTCCTTGCTAGCTAATAAATAGAAAAATGAAAAATCTAGTGTCTTGATGACCTAATCAACTCGACCCCCCTGCAACAGTGTTGCGCACACCGTCTCAATAGAAGTCTATAGTAGCTAGGAAGAAGGGTGTAGTATAGGGCTCAATAGATAAATCAATTGATTCCTGACCTTCTAGATCTATAGGGGGGATCTAAGGTCCCTTATATATAGCCAAATCCATAGATATAACCAACCTATAAGGTCGGGTTACTTTATCACCTGACAATTGTGAAGGATTTGTTGCGGAGGAACAAGTGTAAGATAGAAACATGAACGGTTGGAGTTTCCCTATTTCGGGTAGCTACTAAGGCTACTTACTATATTTACGTATTATCAAGTGCTAGGCATAATAATCAAATGTGGAAGGAAAGGTATGGATGTTAATAGTTACGTAGGTCAAGGCTCGGTGGAAGCATTAGATAGCCATATTAATACAGACAATTTGGCGTTACGGTTTGGTTCTCTCCTTAGCCACGCAACCGAGCCACTAAATAAAACCGCCATAAAGACTCCACACTCATCAAATTGGCTCTAAATTACAATCGCTCAACTACTATCTGCCTACATAAGTGAGAGTAGGTACCTAAATTCTACATAAATATTTACTTATTAGAGAGCATATTATCGTGTAGTTTACTACTTACTACTACAGAGAATGAATTGATTGCGGCGTAATTTGTGTAGCTAGGCATTATAGAGAAGTATGTATGTGGTAGAGTACAAAATAGGTATTTCATGAGCAAAGATTAGACTATGGGAACGACATCCATTCTTCTCCTAAATTCCTTTTACTAGATCCAGCACAGCAAAATTAGGCAGTAATTTCGTGGATCCTGATTTATATACGGCAATTTTTAAAAGCAATTGTTTCTGCAACTGGATGCCACAGTACAAAATATTATGAACAATTTCATTCCCCCCCCCCCCCCCTTCAGTGCACCCTGACCTTCATGATCTTTCCCATTAGCTTACTTATTTTTCGAATAAGGAAGGGTAGATTTGCCAGTTTTGCATCATGAACCACATCGTGATTTATAACTTTGCTAACTCATCACATACTTGGATAAGCTTTGCAGTCGTGCCAGGTTCCTGCTAATTTTAGCGAATTTGGGCCAACCGATGCGTCAGGTTCAGAAACTTACATTAGCAGAATGCCCAGCGTCGTCGATCCAGTGTAGCGAGGACTTCGGCCACGCCTTGTGCACAGCCCACGCAGTCGTAGGCGGACAGACCATATCGTAACGCCCCTGAACAATAGCACCTAGACCAAGACGTCAGCCCAAGAGTCGCGATTCTACTATTCCCAGAGAACAAAACCTACCTGGAATGTCTTTAATCTTCTCCATATTGGCGGGCCGCAAGAGCTCGCCGTCCTCCATAAACCCCCCATTCATGAAAAGATAGTGCGCCTCAAACAGCGCGTGCGTAAGACACCACCCCTCATCATCCAGCATCGCAAGCCCCTCCACATCCGGCCTCAGCGTGCCCCCCGCCAAATCCCACCGGTTCCACTCGCGCGCCGCCGCCCGCGCCGTCTCGCGGTCCCCGGACGTGATGCGCGCATAGTACGCCGGGACCGGGTCGGCGCGCTCCTCCTCGGGCAGGAAGCCGAGGAAGCGCTCCCACTCCTGCGGGTAGAACAGCGACGCGGCGGGGACCGTCGAGCCGGCGACGACGAGCTCGGACCGCCGCACGGTGAAGACGCCGCGGGGTCGAAGAACTTGGCGTTGGCTGGGGATGTGTTGCCGCCCGGCCCGCCGTGGAGGAAGATCACTGCGGTTGGGTTTAGTATGCGGCGAGGCTTCGTTGTTTGTGTAATTTGTGGAAGAAGTTCATTCATACCTGGAAGCCCGTCCTTCTTTCCGTACTGCTCGTAGTATATCTCGTGGATGTCGTCGACTTTGAGATGCCCCGAGTCGTAAGCGGGCTCGTGTTTGTACCCGGTGACAGACTGCGAGGAGGCCTGTTGTGCCATCTTGCTGAGAGGAAGTGGGTCTCCTCTCGTTTCTGCTATATGAAACACACCCAAAGCCTTGTCAAAACGAGGTTAATGAAGTTGCCCGCTTAATTCCTTCTGTCATATACTGTTGAGTCGTTGGGCAGTGACTGATGTGTGGTGGGGTTGCGACATGTGTGGAGATGACCATTCAGAAAACAGAGTGTATGTGTCGACCTTCCTAAACGGATATTATTTGCCAAAATGACTTATCTCCCTCACTGCCGTCATATCAAATAGGCGTCCCGTCACGTTAGAAAAATGACCTGGCATCATTCAGAGTATTAGCTTCCTTGAGTATGTTATCGCGGAACCGACCCAGTTTAATACTGGCGAGTAGTGTTAGAATCACCGAGGACAATATTTTATACTTTTGATTTCATAGCAAACATGGCCTTTTTTGAGGAGTTTTGAGAGAGTAAATTTATAATCCTCTGTCCTGTGACTTCTTACGCGGCTATATAATCAACAACGATACAAGATATTGATTTTTTATTGGGTTGCAAAGTTGTGATCATCCCTGATTAGGAATTGCGGATAAACATGTCACTTTTTCGACTGGGGCTTAATTCCCTTTAAAAGCTGCCCACGAGAGCATAGACTCTAGAAGTTTGCTTACACTTTGCTAATTTTCTTACGTCACGTAAAATAAAGATAAAATCGAGTTTCAGCAAACCACCGAAATGTAAAGTTCAGGCTGCACAATTTTGGTTCGACAAAGAATTAATAGACATATCAAATACAACTTATCACCACATCACTTCTACTACTCCTTACCCACCATACACCGATAAAGACAAACTACCGGCTCAGACTGGTCGAGACTGGCAAAAAGGCCTTGTTGACGTAGACGTAGATCCGACCTGGAGTAGAATTCACACGTCCGATCAGTAGGACAGTATCCCGGCTTGACCAACCATGTTTTCTTCTTTGCGTGGGTAAGTATTGTAACATGACGAGACGCCGGTGAAAAGATTACTTAGTATTATCTAGCAAATACAAATCCCAGAAGCGCGGGTTCCGATCAACAATAACAGCTCCCAGGCATTTCATCAAATCACTAATTCGCAAGACAAGGCTTCGATTTACCCGGCAGCTTCCCCCCCCGCAACCTCCCCCCCCGCAGCCCCGGCCGCAGCGCCCCCTTAGCCTGCCGGACGAGATCTTGCCTTACCTCTACCTCGGCGATGCCAGGCACCCCAACGCCACCGTCATCCAGGCATGTGGCCTCACACACGTAATATCCATCGGCTGGCGGCCCCGGCTCCACCTTCCCTCAACCACCCCCCACTACTTCTACCCGCTCGAAGACGTGCCCGGCGCCGACATCGGCGACGCGGTCACCCGCGCAGCGGTAGTCATCAACGAGGCCAAGGCCCGCGACGGCGGCGCCAAGATCCTGGTCCACTGTCAGATGGGCATCTCGCGGTCCGCCGCCGTCGTGGCCGCGTACCTGATGCGCGAGGAGAAGATGCGCCTGGCCGAGGCCTTGCAGCTGATCCAGCGCGCGAGGCCGGAGGCCCGCCCGAACCACGGGTTTATATCCCAACTCTCCCGCATGGAGCGCCAGATCTGGGAATAGAGGAGGCACACGGACGCTAGGGGCCTATCTGACGGCCGCGGAACGGGACTGGAGTAGGCAGATGGCACACCGCATACGACCAATCGCGGACCTACTGGCTACTCTTCGTCCTCGTTGGTGGGAATTCTACTCCCTATTGTGGGATAACGCTGAATCCTCAACACAGGTAGTGCAGGTTACTATATCGCTCCCCATGTCTCCCCCTCGGAGCCGTATGCTGATGCGAAGGGAAAACTGTCGGGTGGCGAAGCATTTGGTCTCGGTGGTATAGGTATCCTTGAACGCGGCCTGCAACCATGGCCCTAGTGCGTTCCCAAGCCTCAGCTTCTCCGGAGTTCGTGACGATTAGAGGGGGGGGAGGGGTGAACGTTCGCATGCCAGCATGTGAGTATCATGAAGTAGAAGACAGCAAGCACCACCACCTCTCTGGCATGGACTGGTTCAAAGGGCCCCCAAGAAGCTGGGGATAACCTTAGCAGTCTGCTATTGGCCCCCTCAACTCGAGGAATTTGGCTAACTCGTATAACTCGTAACCAAAAGAAATAATGGAAGAAACGGTCACACGTAGTAAAATATATCGCGCGCACCTACCACGCGCTCGGGGCTTGGCCACTGTCATTTAGAGTTTTTCACGACTTCTTGAAAATTGGAAGGAAACCATTCGATTGAATTTCAAATAAACGAGATCTAATGTGCCGCAAAGGCTCGAATACTTGTACTTTATGCGTAGCGCCACGCGCCCCTTATCTCTCACTCGACTCGCCGGGGTGGGCGACCCCGGCCTCGTTGCTGGCGTTGACCACTAAGCCGGGAGGCGTTTTGCTTGGATGGTCGACCCCTCCTTCGCTTAGGCGAACTGGCGGTAAAAGAGGCTCTTCGTTTCCGACGCCGAGGAGCCCTTGGCTCAGGTGGAGGGGTGGCTTCTTCCTCGCTTTGGTCATCCGATGACTCACAATGCTCTTCATCCTCGATTTCCACTGTAACCAATTTCGGAGGATTGTTTCCGTGCTTCTTTAGCTTGTCTCTTAAGCTTTCGGATTGTTCCTTCGCAAAGTCCTGCGCATTTCTAAGCATGTCTCGACAGGCTCTGAAGGTAGCATATGATTCCCGAAGGTGCCCTGATTTGATAAGATACTGGTGGTATTTGAGTGTACCATTGTTGGCGCGGGAGGCATAATGTGCAAAAATGTCAACGCTATCGCCATTTATGGCGAATGTTATAACCTTGGCATCATGTGAAGAATCCTTTTCCCCTAGATAGTTGAGAGCTTGAGTTCTCGCGTACACAAGAGCTGCGCCAGTATAAGCGCACTGTTGATACGCCTGTCTGGTATTCTTCCTAGTTCCTTTCCATTCGCCAGCTATATGAGCCAGCACTAGGGAAAATACATTGTCGGCGTAGAGCAGAGCACCGCTGACCGCCTCAACCGGGAATGGCATGAACTCATCGGGAATCAGCCCTTCAGCGAAGTCGGGTTGTGGTGCGGAGCAGTTGAGATTGAAGCCAACGTTTTCTGGAAAGCATGTAAATTGCTGGGAGATGGCGCTAATATACGGGTCGTCCTCACTGAGGTCATCGCTCCCATACTCCTTCAACAGCATCCAAATGGTGCTCGTCATTAATGTAGATTCATTTGTGGCTCTCTTGCTCTTTTTGCTAAAGCGCACAAAGTCCGACTCCGTAGCCGAGTCCGAGCTGCGAGGTCGCAGAAGCATGGCACGTAGATCTTCGAGGTTCGTCGGAGGCTGAGTGCTCTCAACGACTACACCATTAGATCGTATCCTCACTGCAAAGCCGGACGCCGTCGAGGACGTCTTTGTAGTCGTGGTCTTCTCTGTAGGCGAGGCGCTGTCGTCCTTAGCCTTTGTTCCAGCCATGGCATTGAAATGAGCCAGGTTTTCCCGCGTTAAGCGCACTCGCTTGGGTTGTCGCTCGTTGCTCGCGGTCTCGCCGTCGACAGCAGACTGTCGCTTCCGTAGCCGCGTTATTGGAGGGATGGATGCACGTCCAGAAGGCGGTTTCCGTAAGGATGTGTTCTGTACCGGATCTGCAGTCGAAGGAGTCGAGTCTTCGCGTCTTTGCGATTGTCGTGTGCGTCGTGTGCGTCGCGTGTCTTGAGAGGGCGCCCCCGCCGTCTTCCCATTCAATGCGTTAGGTGCCTTTGGCGGGATCCCGCGAGTCGATGTCCCAGAAGCTTTGGCGTTCATGGCGATGGCGTGGTAGTGCTTTCATATTGTTCTGACTGGGCCAGTGCACTGTGCGTAGGAGTAACGAGAGGCAGCAAGCGGTGAGACGACGTCTGATGTAAAGGGTGAAGTGAAGTAGGTTGATTCAGCCCCGAGGGAGGCTCGCGTGTCCGCTGACCCAATCATTTGTACTCGCTGTTACCAGCCCAAACAGGATGCGACAGTGCCTACTTAGGCAGTAGCGTCTCCACTAATCAAATAGTTCCGGCGGTCCAGCCACAGCGGCTAGTAGCTACCTCTTAACACGCCAATGGTTTGAGGAGGGTGTCACGGTCATGCAATCAGCCTATCTGTACAAAACCATGAACGATTCATGGGAGATTTCAAAGTCCCTTGCCTTGCGGCCTTGCGGGCTACAAGCGCCGGTCTGGGTTTCAAACGCGGCCTTGGAAGCCCATTGGGCTAGAAGGAACAATAGCCACCATAGAGTCAAACGGAGGCCAAATAGGAAACCTTATATTTATATCTGGGGTACCTTACGTACTTAATCTATTAAGCAGCCGCTTGGCTAGATAGTTGGTATACTATTAGGTACTTAATCTTAGCCTGATGATATAAACAACACATCTACATGGAATACTGCTCTTCCTAAGGCAACACGATGATTATATGGCGCTATATACTCCGAATGAAATGCTTGATAACTTTTTGGTAACAGCGTACTCTTCCTGGTTAACAACAACTTGGTTCGAGGTAAGGAAGGACATAGACCCTCCCTGATGGACTGCCAATTGCATTTTTGCCAAGGTTTTTATTTGCCGATGTGAGAATATAAGTCGTATTACGCTAAAACTAAAACACTATCTCTACAATAAAATAAAATAAAAAAGGGGGATAAAATAATTTAGTTAGCTCATTCAAGTATATTATAGTTAGGCTAAAGATAGCACCAGCGCCTAGATAGCGGTCAGCAAGTAATACTTACTTGATGTGCTGTATATCCCTTTGTCTTCCTTTGATATCTCTAAGATACATAGCCTACAACTTTATAGATATCGACATAACTCTGTGCGATTTATGAGTTAGAAGACACTTGTGCGGGGGGTTGATCTTGATGGCGAAATCTATAGCTGCATAATGCACAATCGTAGGCAGTAGTCGGTATGTAAAGATGCGCTTAAGATGCGCAAGCAAGTTAGAAAAAGACTGTACACCAAGTTCATAGACATCGCCTCCGTTCAGCCGTCTGTAAGCTGCGCACTTAGAGCATTCTTACATCCGGGCCGTCAATTTTTGCTGTGTATCCAAATCGAAGTCGGCACGTCAGGGCTCACAACTACTTATCGTATTGCCACCCCGCACAAACAACCTCACTCGCGCATACAGCCACACAATCTAAGTCTAACCCCGTCCCCAAGGACCAAGCGCGCGCCTACGCTCCTCGTTCTTGATTCCAGGTCCCACTAACCCCCAAGCCGTCTTCAGCCGACCCCAGTATGTCGTCCCACGTGTCATCCAGGATCTCATCGTACATAACCGACGCCGACCTGCGTAGCACGCCATTCGGGCGACGCAACGCATCGAATATTGGCTTCGTCAACCTCGCTGCGGTGTTCGTTCTACCACTCGAGTATCTGCTCGAAGTCGACGCACTTGGGCGTACTTTCGAAGACCGGGAACGGCGGCTCGCACCTCTGGTACCACCCGAAGTTGACGAACTCGACGCCGGGCTGCCACCTAAGCCAATGGGCCAGCGTCTGCTCGCAATAGGCTCATTAAGACGAGATATAGTAGAGCCTTTGCGTGTAGTTGAAGGCAAAGTATTGTATTGTTGATGGTTCGTTAAAATCGCGGCATGGCGTAAGTATTCACTGTATACAATTCTCTTTAGGCCCTCCCGGCTGAGTTTTAGCACTTACCTCGTCTTCAAGTAGACAGTCATACTGGTGGATAGTCCTGGGTGCCTGAATAAAACCGGTATGTGAGTCTCTCGGTTATACATTTGTTGATATCGGAGGATAATACCTGGATGTGTTGGTTTCTGCAAGCTTTCTTCCATCTATGCAAAAGCATAGTCGTAATTTCAGTTTGGCTGTATAGGGTTACTATTAGATTCACATTCTGATGCTACAGCATCTAGAATATAATCTTATAGATCTATAGTGTGTTCTCTGGCTCTGGTATTTACTGTGGCCTTTTTGTGACTATCTCTAGCTAAGCTAAGCTGCAGAAATTCCTAAATCAAGAGTTTGCATACAAATGTTCAAGTGCTGGTATGGGAACATCCAAGGCTAGAGGTTCTGTCATACGAAAATGGAGTCCCCTATACCACGTTCGATCTACTTACTACACTCTCTAGATATGTTAGAAATAATCACTGCACCAAAAGATGAACTTAATATTCCAATTTTTATTACAATATTTGTGACAAGATAGTTACTAAGTAAAGTGGGCTTCTTACCTTGCCAAGACCTACCCCTTCATTAGGGCCAACTACCCTGACTAGACCTACCCTGTAGCCTTTACTTACTTGCCCTGACTCGAATATATCGATCAGTCACGTGCGGAGAAATCCAGGCTTGTACATGGCCTCCATATCGGCATAAGCAGAGCACACGATGTCTGCAAGCGTCGCGACTAGCGCCGCATCGGAGGCTACCGAGATGGGCGGGGGAGGTTGCCGAGCTGCAGCAGCGGTACCCTCATTGGGCGCTGGAGTCAGCGTCAATGATGAACTGAAAACTTGGGGGTAAGGTGTAGGTTCGCAGTGCAGATGTGTCGATACTCTGCTTTGCATGTTTCATGAACTATCGCCGCGCTCCTACATAGTAACTCCAGTCTCTTGAATTAACGCAAGGGTGCAAAACGTGTTTGGCGTGTGATATAAGAACGACATATTTAAAATAATCCCTTCTTCTCATCTGCGTAGCACCCGTTTATTATACCTATCGTGCAACGTGAGTTAATACCCCCAAAATCCGAATTAGCACGGCGAATGCATATGGCGTAATCAATCTATGTTCTATATTTTCTTTCTTCAATGTAATCTGTTAATAGAAGATATCCTCAACCGTGTAGGTAACTGTCCGTGGCTTGATTAACGACTCGGGTATTCCTTGAACTTTCGCTCTGCATCCTCAAACCGCAGCTTAATCCTGTTAAAAGTATGCTGGGTCAAGTAGTCACTCCATGTACTGTGTGGGATGGGGCGGCTCGGGCATCTCGTTCGTGCATATAAGCAGGATAGCACATTCATATACCATTTATTTCACCAAAACCGAGTTCCACCTGCACCCTCCAAGTCTTGAAACCCGAATATTTTGCTAACGTCTTATCATATGGTCGTGGATACTTGATTTCTAAGTGGAGTATCACTATTAAAGTACATAATCTGTAAGGACGCGTAGTGGACCGCTACTAAGCCGAAGACGCAGGCTATTCATCTAGCTTAGTCTAGACTCAAATCGGTATAAAATTACTTCGGAAACAAAGAGTAAGCATTAAAAATGTAAAGTAAAAAATGTTAAAGAAATATAGATCTCGTCTTGCAAAAAGAGCAAAAACATACAACACCAGGGATTCGCTGGTCGTCACCGACCCAACTACTGATCTGGCGGTAACTGGCTTAGCTATGGGGGAGCGGACGGGACCCCGCGTTCTCCAGATCCTATGGTCGTATGTGAAATAACACCGCGTTTGTACGGACTATAACTATACTCTGTAGTTCATATGCGGTGTCCAGCCGAGGTAGTGTTAATTGGTTTATTGTCTCGCGGGTCCGTACTGTGCACGCCTTCGAGCTGCAGTTTCTGCTACTGTAGGTGTGATATCCGGTAGACCAGGGATGCAAAAAACCTTACCTGTATGACACCCAATCCCTTTGGTGAATTTAGACTTGGCGTACCTGTACCACTACTGCCTGTGTAAGCTCGAGGGAATATGCTGTTCTCGGCGGCACCAAAGTTGGAATCGTCAATAAGGAAATTCTTGATGCTTTGGGCACCCATGCTAGTCCAATTACAGTCGTTACCATTGTATATCAAGTCGATCTAGGTGTTGGAGGTGGGGCCATACTAACTAAACAACCATTAATATCAGTTCCTAGAGTCTAAAGCTAAGCCTGCTAAAATGCTTTAACAGATCGAGTGCAGGTTGGAGCATATTGGTGAGGTAATTCTATAGAGCTACTTGATCGTTGATATAGATTGTTCCCGTGCCAGTCTCTTACTGTACATAAGCAACTATAAAACTCATTAGTAAGAATAGGGCGAACAAATCCGTTTTCAAGCAGAGCCTGTGTCAAAGACAAGGATGCGTACCAATTACGAAGTTTGGATCAGAAATCTTCAGAGCTTTGCAGCCGTAGAAATAAGTAATACCCCAAACATTGTCCTTTGTCTGATCTATATTGAAAGCCAGTGCAGAATCACCCTGTACCTTTTATATATTTGTAATGCTGTTCCATAGGTTATATACAGCATTATTTCGCTTGATGAAGACCGACTGCTCATCGCTATGGTGGAGTTAGCGGTGTAACAAAGCGGCATATTCGTAAGCACTCACGATCCCAAGGGGGCAGACAGGGATAGCGAGAAGAGAATAGTGCCCAAAAGCAAACTCATCAAGTAAGAACAGCGTGCCACGGCTAGCGGGTTAATATCATATGTTTCACGTTAGTAGCGTGATAACTGTCGAGACTGAAGGTAGATGAGGGGGACCAACACTTATATCTACGTGAGTTCGTTACTATTTAGCTGTAAGCAAAGTAGTGATAACCCCTGGATCCCAACGTCATTGTTCGACTGTGTAGCCTCCAAGATCCCAGCTGGCTTTGTTTCAGCCTTCTCCTACCAAGTGGTGTCACCCCTGAACCGGCATTCTATTTCTGTCGTCATTGTTGCTAGGCTGTAGGCTTCGCATTGCGGATTCCCGCTGGCGACGATGTGGCAATCACAACCTACTGAGTGCGATATCGTTCATGGTATAATTGCTATATTGCGTATTGCTGTCATCAATGTTCCTGTCAGCCTGGAACCTGAGACTTCGCCGACCTCTCCTCCATCTAGTAGTTCGTCAAGGGCGTCAAAATCATCGTGCTCTAGCAGTTCGTCATCATCGTCTAGCTCGTCAGGCTCTAGTAGCGCTAGTAGTTCTTTAAGTGAGTACCGCTGGTGGTATCGTGCTAAACTGTGTGTTAACGATTTCTAAACTAGGCTCGTCGGCTTGTAACGCACTTTGTAGCTCTAGCTCAGTTGATTAAAGCAACCGTGACTTTGACCTCAGTATCGACTACTAGCAGTTCAATCGCCACGAAATAGACGCCACTCACGGCCTCGAAGACAGGCTCTTCGGCATCGGCCTCTTCGACAACATCACCTTCTTTAACAAAATCAAGCTCTTCAGTAGCATTAAGTTCTTTAACAACATCACCATCTGACTCCGCCGTTCCGACCGGACAAGTATATATCGACATTTTTACCGACTCGGGCTGCACCAACGTGCTTGAGCAGACCTAGCTGAACGCCATAGGTCAATGTTACAGCCCCAGCGACTCGAAAGGTAATCTGATAAGCTTCAAATGCTTCTCACTTACCTATATAAGCACAGCAGCATCTGACTCGGCCTCGCTAACGGCTTTCAAAGGCCCTGGATGTTTCAGCCAGGATAATTCGGACGAGTGGACCTGTGCCAACTTGACTGTTATTGACTATCACAATGAGAAACCCTTCACAATGCAATCCTTGTCTCTTGGTGGGACTTGATCATGTACATATGCATAAAAAAGGCCTCGCTTGACCCTGTTGAGGAATGAGCCTGTCGGGTGCTGTATCTAGGTAATAGTTGTATGTATTACATAAGCCGTTGAATCACACCGGTGGGATTGGGATATCTGATGTTCAGAAAAAAAATCTACTTGAGGAAAGATGAGAAAAAGGCTACTTTGTACAATAGTTACCACCATTATAGGCAGACGCCTAAGTAGCACGGTAGTGCTTATAGTAGAACAGAATACAAGCAACGCTGGCAGCTTATATTATCTCGTGTTGGAACTGTGAGAAAGGCAACATTGAGATAATCATCATCTTAACCTTATCAGCTTGCACTGGTTGTAGGACTATTGATTTGAAGACAAAGTCGGGTGAGGCTGGAGAGTAGTGGAAACTACTGCTAGCTATCATACTGCTTTCTTCCAAATGGGGAAGATCTACAGTTACATCCCCGGCATTCAGCTCAATACCGTCTTCGATAGCTTACTTAGCTTCCAATCAATCGATATCGCAACATCGCGCAAAGCGCGGGTTCGCCGTTGCAAATGGCTACCAAGATGTTGATAGGCCATACAGTCCATTCATAGAGCTGCCAAGAGAGTAGCGAAATGATAAAAAGTCATGAGAACAAGGGGGTGAGATGAATATAAGAGTACTCAAACGCCTAGATTACCTAGCTCTTGACTCCTCAACCTAGATTTCTACAACTACGACACGAGCTACTCATTGCATCGACGCCTCCTGAGCTTGTGATTCAAGATGATGCATGGTTCCGTTTTCGGTGCTGTCGCTGCTCTTCTAGTGGTTTCTTGTTTGGCACAGAAGCCAGCCGCCATCTACGATGGCGGGTACAATGACACTAACGCTACCATCGACTTACGAATCGGCAATGGTGGCGCCGGGCAGAGTGGCCTTATCGGCTGTCAGTCTCACTGTCATAATACGTCAACGAGTTGTTTTAACCTCTATTCTAACAGTGCTTGCCAACGAGTTCATCAAAGACAGCGTAGAGAACGGCAGCCCTCCTTTTCAGGTAGCTTGGTACACGAGCGACACTACTTACAGTATCGAGTACCTCAAGACAGGCTTGATTGACGTGGGCATTACTTACAGCCCAGCAGCCGAGCAAATCGCTGTCGATCAGGGCATTGCGACAAAGACAATCTACTATGCCTTCCGAGATCACTTCCTCTTCGTCGGGCCTGCTGCTAACCCGGCAAATATCAGCGGCAAGGACGACATCATGACTATCTTCTCCGATTTGCATGCGGCAGCGGAGTCTGGGGTCAGGACAGACCCGACTATCAAATTCCTTAGTCGCTATGACAAATCAGCCACTAATATCAAAGAAGCGTATATATGGACTGGGATTGGCCAGGTGAGTAGAGCTTCAGACATATAGCTCTGTCAACATGGAGTTCGACTGTACTAACTGTTCTCCGGAATCAGGTTCCTTGGGCCACTGCATACTCGAGCTGGTATCACCAATACATCGACTTCCCCATCCAAGCTCTGACAGCAGCCATTCTTCTCCAGGAGTACACGATCACAGACAGAGGGACGATTCTATCCTTGAGTGCCGAGATGGCCAACCGAACTGTCATCTACAAGGCCGGTAGCGATGATGCCGACGATCCGCTGCTGAACCCGGCCCATCTGCTCGTCGGTGCAAAGGCCCCTAGCCCAGAGCGCGCCGTCGCCTTCGCCGAGTGGGTCATCAGTGACCGAGGGCAGTCGGTCATTGCGGGCTTTGAGAAATACGGCCAGAAGTTGTACAGCCCCGCCCCCAGCGCCTCGTCGGTCTTAGAATTAAAGCGCCGCTTCTTCAGGACGCCCCTGAAGACCCCTTCTTACGCTAAGCTTAACTAGATGGCTTGTACTACAGGGTTCTAATCTACCTGTGCCGATTTTTGGAGGCATGATTCTCTGTTGGGCCCCGGGTTCTGACTGCATCATGAATGATGTATATAAATAAATAATTAGAACATAGAAATGGAATAGTTATACGTTCTCACTCAAGCAGGGAATATCCTATGCGCGCTAGAAGCTGAGCTCAAGCTGACTGTAGGAAGCTGTAGGACTACGCCCGCTGATGTTCAGAAGTTTTGATCTGAAGCTCACCTGGACTGGCCACATTTCATAGTTAGACTGAACCCCTTTCCACTGAGTTGGGAACGATCGTCAAATTCACTAGAGAAGGCGGTTCAATCCAGCTATAAAAGGTGGCTAGTCTAGGTACGCTTAGAAATCCGTAATAGTGATCGTCATTCGATAATACTCTGTACGAGACCGGACTCCGGGATGCGGCGCACCTATAAGCTGTCAGCCACTTACATCATACTTATCTATTCGATGATGCTTATCTTCATAACTATCTAGGTATACCGTATCTGTAGGCTTCTTTCTGTATGGGCTTCTATATTGCTTTTTTTATGCTGTTAGTAACACCGTATTTCACGGACCCCCAAAGTCCGCGCCGTGTTGTGTACAGGTAGTGCTGTGGTATAATTCAGCATGGTCAAAGCCCCTACTTTTCTCCAAAATAACCATTTCAAGGCATTTGGCTTAAGAAAATTAAACATTGATTTCCCACAGCTACTAAATATGGCGAATTCGAGCGCAGACTATCTGGAGAACATCTTCACTAAGGGGATTGTCAGTGAGGGGTCTCTCGACAAGGGTCATGCATTTTGGCGTGCGTACATTGCAAGTCGCCCTTCGCCGCCCGAGAGCTTCCTACAACTTATATTTAATTACCATAAAGAGAACGGCGACTCACGTACTGCTGTCGCCCATGATGTTGGAACAGGTCCAGGGAACATCGCCCAGCGGCTGCTGCCGTATTTTGATTACGTGGTGGGTTCTGACATGAACGAAGACGCGCTCAACATGGCGCGCGTCCTGATTCCCCCGGATGACCTCAAGCGTATGGTATTCGTGGGCTGCTCAGCAGAGGATCTAGCGGGAGCGTCATTTCCCAAACATGCGGGTCCGGGCGAGACGGATCTACTCGTTGTCAGCGAGTGCATGCCGCTTCTTGATGCATCGAAAGCCCTGCGAGCATTCCATACCATGGTGCGCCCGGGCGGCACTCTGGCTATCTACTTCTACGGGCGACCAATATTTGTCGGCGAAAATGCCGAAACATACAACGCGATGTACAGCCGGATCGCGGACAGCGCCCTTCAATGCATGCATCCTCTGAAGGGCACGCCTAGCTTCCCGGCCTACTTCCGGTCTGCGACAACGCTCCACAGCTGGCTTGACAACATTGAAATTCCGACAGAGTTATGGGAGAGCGTCGAACGACGGAAGTGGAACAACGACCATCCCCTCTCCTTTTGTGGAAAGGCTGGCTATGGCTTTGAGTTTGAGCCAGTCGACCGTACCCACCCCGGGGAAACGAGGAAGGACATAATTGATCCTGAGTTTTGGTCGGAAGAAATGAATGCGAATCGTCTTGCGGTGTATCTTGCCTCGGTATTTCCGGGCTATCGGGGCTATCAGGGTTCTGACGATGGGGTGACTAAGGTAGATGAGATGCTCCGGCAGCTGCAAGTGATGATGGGCGGCAGTGATTCGAAGGTTAGGGTAACATATCCTGTGACTCTAATTTTGGCAACAAAGAGGTTCATTTAAGCCACCATTTCCAAACGCAATGGGGAATGATGAGAAGACAACAGACGTAGCAAGCTACATGTATTGTGATGCCCCAGGGCTTCTCGGTGCATACCTTTGACTTGATATTGAATGTTTGAAAATTAGAAGTTATTGTCATGACACGCCCATGATGAATACTGCTGGGAAATTTAACAGTGACACAATGCTAACAAGTTTAACTGTTGATATTTGTATAGGACTATCTACTTAGTCTCCGGCCTCTCCTAGACGTAGTTTTATGGTATGAATTTTAGACTACACGATACGCGGTCCACTTCAAATGTATACTCGATTATTATGGTGATCTGTCTTCTTGGGCCATTTAGAAATACAGTAGTATATAAGTTGAATGAAATGTTTGATAAACTAGACGTTCGTCGTTGGTGTGTCTCTCTAAAATCTACTACTGCTGGGAATTTAAAACTTGTCGCCTGCTAGCTATGACAGTAGTAAAGCTTTGACTAGGCTTAATCTCGAATTACATTTGTAACGCAGGAGTTACAGGTTTTTTTTAAGATCTGGAGATAATTCTCTCTAATGTTGTAGTTTCTAGTAAGGGGTTTATAAGATAGCTCCTTGGTTTAAATCCCGGCGCGACACCACTACTGATTACATCTACTACTTTCATTTTCTAGTTAGTACGTTATCCAGATAAGTCTTTTTACTTTAGTATTTAGCTCAGATTGCACTTATCCATCTTATTTTTCCTGCTGCGAATAGTTGTGAGTTTGCAATGGCTAGCAAAATTGGCCTCCGTACTAAGTGTTTAAAAATTGTTGACAACTTCCATTAGTTGCACTACAACTCGAGAAATAATAGCTTCTGATTTACATTCTGCATTCCAATTAGAAAATCGTGCTGACAGGTACCGGGAATATATATGGGTAAACTTTACGTTGATGTATGTCTCTTCTGGGCAGACAATTGCGAAAGTTCTCCAAGAGTTGTCTAGGCCGGTCAAGAGAGCGCATTTAAGACAATCCCCGGATGACAACATAAGTGGCAGCCAACAACCGCAGGCCGCAATCATGGCCGTAGCTTTATCTCCCCGGAATATTGCGACTTCGGCATCTCGATATTTAAGAATTGTATATGCCTCGGTCGTTGGTGAACCACTCGGTAAAACTTCTTGTATGGTCTCATCAAGCTCGTCACTGGTATCCGAAAATTTCCCGCATCTGGATGGGTCACACCTGGCGAGCCCGGTAGAGCGGGTTATATTCTGAACAATTCGCGCGGGGCCAAACCATTCGAGGACTCCCGTGTCATCCTTCATATTTGCTGAAAACCCAACCTCAAGTACTGGGACGAAAGTGCCCCCGAGATATTCTCGCAGAGCCAGCTGTAAAGGCTTTGTGCTACACTGTTCTACAAGCGCCCTGGTCCTTTCTGGAACACATATCGTGGGTCGAGCTTGGTTTCGCTTCGCGGTGTTCAAATCCTTGAAAGGATCAAATCCAAAATCGTAAATTGCTTCATACAGGGTACCCTTGTGTTCTATGCATCCCGGGATAACCTGGACACGTGCCGCGATGTGGGATTGCCGAGAAAAGTCGATGAGGATCCGATAGTAGGCGCAAATGCCATGAGAAGTCACAGCAGAAGTGTACTGTCTAATGTCGGTTTCCCGCTGCTCACCAGAAAATAGTATAGCAGCTATGGCAAGAGGGGAAAATTCTATAGCATACTTATCACCTCTGGGGTTGCGGTCCATGATCCTCTCAACAAAGTATTCTGACTGCACGTTGTTGTGAGTGTGCGCTTTCTGGCGCTGACGTTGATGTCGTAATTTTTGTTGGTTATAGAACCATTCAACTCCCGCTCGTTTGGGGTAAAGCGTAGGGTCAGGAAGGTCAGTACCCGAGAGCACTCGGATGAGCCTGATGATGGTTGTAGTAAGGGCTGTGAGGCAATATTACCACTCTTTGGACTTGTCAGAGATTGGAAGTATGTTCGTGTAGCCCTTAGGATTTGGCTTTCCGGTCATCGAACATGTCTTGCAGTTACAAGAACTGGAGATTTGTGAGAGGGCTCTCTCGAATTCTAGTATAGCCTCTGCGTACGACAGTCGAGACTGTTGCCAAATATAGGACTCGTTTTTTTGAAAGAGCTTTTGGAGTTCTGGAAATCGCTCTGTCGCAAAATGAATGTAACCAGCGCCAAAACTTGACTCGAAGTACCCCTGACAATCAAGGCGCCACTCGTGAGTGACTCCTGTATCACCTCCCATAAGCCCTTGAAATATGCTGGCAGCGCATCCTATAGCTGAGGCAAAATGTATATGGAGCGGACCAATGAGTTGCTTGAAACTGTCCGGGAATGTTTTCGAAAGTAGCCGATCCCAACGACATCTTCCACTGCAAATGATATCAGGATTACTGACTATGTTATCTTTAACCACGCCGGATATCTGGGGCAGGTAAACTATCCGGGCCTTTGCGAGACTTAGGCCGATATCTTTAGGTTGATCTTCAGAGTAAATAACAACCACTCTAGGCTGCGTGCTAACATTCGAGCTTGGGGGGTAAACTTGCTTTAGAGAATCTCCCTCTTTCTTGTAGACACTCATTGAGAGGTCGAGCAGATAGCGGCCAACAACAGCGAGATTCAAGGCATCTGAACAGCCTACAAAAACCACCTGTCGAGTACTTGCGTCGTCCATAGACAATTCGAGGAGTTCGTACAGTGCTTCGGCTATAGTGTACGG